>JAOTQJ010000049.1:12555162-12566154 GCA_025642045.1 Solanum sejunctum
CAATTGAAAGAAGCGCAGACAGTTTAAAAAGCCATTTTGCTTTATTCCATCATACCCCAAAGCCAAAAAATAGTGAACACATAACTCACGAGAATTCAATAACCTCATCCAATGCCAATTACCATTCATTGATTAAACGTGATCACAAATATGATTGTGGTTAGATGATCAATATAACTTTTGTTTTGTTTTTATTTAGTAAAGTTCTAAATATATTTATTTATATTAAACTTTAAGTATTTGTTTGATTTAAATAGATCTTACTAATTAAAATTTTGAATAAAATCTTAATATCATCAAGAATCACTTTTATATAAATAATTTCTATCAACGCTCTATTGATAATCACTATCAGTATCCACATCTATTGTCACATTTATCATCATTGTCAATCAATATTAAAATTATCAATCACCAGTTATCTCTATCATCATAATTATCATCTCTATCATTATAATTATATTCATTATCACCATCGTCACCTCCACTCTAACACCACCTCTCATTTAATATTATTATTATGATCAATCTCTATTACAACCAACTACCACCATCACATTTAGCCTAACTATCATCAACACATGTACAGGCAAGTCAGTTTTAGTTTTTTAAATATATTATAATATATAATCAATGAATAGTTCATGCAAATTTACGTCATATCAATATTTTGAGTGCAATACATTCCAAGTGTACTTTTTATGTAAATACAACTATGATTTTATATTAATTATAAACTAATTACGTAGGGGCAAAAATGCCCCATCACACTTTTACATGGACTGAAAAATAGAGTGGTAAAGCTAATGACAAAAGAAAGGGGTATTGCTAAAACCCTAGAAAACGTGATCCTTCTACTTTGATTCTCATTCTTCACTGTGGCGTCTCATATACTGAGACGATATTCGCTTCAGCCCAAGCAATTTTCATCAGATGTTACATTCCCCTTCAATTTAATCAAATCAAGGTAAACGTATTTCCTATTTGTCACTATTTCGTTTCTCAATTCTTGAGTTATGTTTATTGGTAAACTTGGTAATTTTCTTGAATCAGATCGATATGTTTGGTTTTCTTTCATTTTCCAAAAGCCCATCGTTCTTATTTTGAAAACAATAATAAAGTCCCAGTCTTTGGTGGGTTCATTAATAAAGTTACTTTTATAGCAAGTAGTAAGTATTTGATAGCCATCATCCTTATGCTGAAAATGAATCATAAAGCATTAAACTTGGTGGGTTTATTGATAAATTACTTCCATTTTTCATTGTTTATATTAGTTTTTAGAGTATTTTGTTAACTTGATTGTCCTAATGATTTTTCAGCTGCATTTTATGGTGAGGTGGTCTGTAAAGTCTTATCTTTTCTAATTCTGTTCTGCTATTTTCCAGTTCTCAAGTACTGTTTGGTTCGATTGCTCGTAAGTCCTTTAATTGAAACTGTACACGCATTACGTGAATTACCCTTCTCATTATAAGTTTCTGCAAGCTGTTATGCAATGGTTGTACTGGTTGTTATTTCATTTTTGTTGATTTAGTATTGATTCTGTTAATGCCCTTATCACAATAAATAAGTGAATTGTAATTGATTGCTGTTAAATAAATTTTCTTGAGATCAGGTAATTTCTTATGTTTCAGCAATCTATTGAGTATTCCTTTGGGGTGGGGTGAGTCACTATTGATGGAGCCAACATTTTCGTCAAGGGTGCTCATACTTTTAGAACATGAGTGGGTGATTTTGTATCAAGGGTGTTCAACAATTGATATATATCAAAATATCTATATTTAATCTATATATTCAAAAAAGTTTTCCGACGAAGTGTGTTCATCTGACCGCCCTTGGGTGAATGTAGCTCCACCTCTGTGGGTCACAAGTAGACTCTCAAGCAGTCTCCTTTACGGCCGAGCGCCTGGTCCAGCTGTTTGGTCATGTTGTCTTCCTAGCAACTTCTTTTTTTCTAGAAGGAGATGGTAACTGGTCTACTATTGCTCTCTTCCATAATTGCACCTCCTCGGGAAGATGCGGTCCAGATCGTTTCATGACTCAGACACTCTGAGAAACAATATGGAATTGTGCCTTAGAGCACCTGTTATTACCTAAGATTTTAGTTTGCGTAGTGTTCCATAATGTTAGTTTATCATATCTATTTGCTTATCCAATGTTAGCGTGGGGTTCCTGTAATTTGGTTTTTATGAGAACATGATGCCCCTTTTGTACTTTTTTCCCGGCGTGCATGTTCTTGCAAGAATTTTGCATTATGTCTTAAAAAATGTCTTGATGGATCTCTGAAGACATAATTATGAAGATGTTCTCCTGTGATGAATTTTCCTATTTTCTGCAGATTCTGTGGGTTTGCTGATAGAGAAGTGATGGCAGAAGAAAGTGGCAGAAGTTTTGCCCGAAGGAACCAATTATTAGACATAGAGAAACAGGTTCATAAGTGGTGGACAGAAGGTGACGTTTTCAGAGCTGAACCTAAAGAATCGCCTCCTAAAGTGGGTGAAAAGTTCTTTGGGAATTTCCCTTTCCCTTATATGAATGGATATCTACATTTGGGCCATGCTTTTTCATTATCAAAGCTTGAATTTGCAGCTGCATATCACCGATTGAGAGGTGCTACTGTTCTTTTGCCTTTTGCATTTCACTGCACAGGGATGCCCATAAAGGCATCTGCTGATAAGCTATCGAGGGAGATATCGATGTTTGGGAACCCACCGGTGTTTCCTGTTGTGAAGCAAGAAGATAGTGTTGAAACAGAAGGGAAGGTTGAGGGTGAAGGAAATCAGGGTTTACCAGGTGGAAACTTTAAAGGAAAGAAATCAAAGGTTCTTTCAAAGACTGGGGATGTTAAGTACCAGTGGGAAATAATGAGGAGTTATGGTCTGTCTGACGAGGAAATTGCCAGGTTTACAGACCCATACTACTGGCTAACTTACTTTCCACCACTGGCTGTAGAGGACCTAAAGGAGTTTGGCTTGGGTTGTGATTGGCGTAGAACTTTTATTACAACTGATTTGAATCCATACTTTGATTCATTTGTACGGTGGCAAATGAGGAAACTGAAAGCCTCAGGAAAGATTGTTAAAGATCTAAGGTACACCGTATATTCACCCTTAGATGGTCAGCCATGTGCTGACCATGACCGCGCTTCTGGTGAAGGAGTTATCCCTCAGGAGTATACTCTTATCAAGATGGAGGTTCTCCCACCTTTTCCACCAAAGATGAGTGTTCTGGAGGGGAAAAAGGTATATCTCGCAGCAGCTACACTGAGACCAGAGACCATGTATGGGCAAACAAATGCTTGGGTTTTGCCTGAAGGAAAATATGGGGCATTTGAGATTAATGATACTGAGGTTTTTGTGTTGACTTATAAGGCAGCTCTTAATCTAGCCTATCAAAGGTTGTCTCGGATCCCTGAGAAGCCTACTTGTTTGGTTGAATTGTCTGGTCAAGATCTTATAGGTTTGCCCCTGATGTCTCCTTTGGCATTTAATAAGACAATATACACTCTGCCCATGTTATCTGTCCTTACTGAAAAAGGTACTGGAATTGTTACTAGTGTTCCCAGTGATTCTCCCGATGATTATATGGCCCTACATGATTTGAAGTCAAAGCCAGCTTTCAGGGCCAAATTTGGTGTGAAGGATGAGTGGGTCTTGCCATTTGAGATAGTTCCGATTATCAACCATCCAGATTTTGGAGACAGGTCGGCTGAGAGAATTTGTATTGAAAAAAAAATCAAGAGCCAGAATGAGAGAGATAAGCTTGATGAGGCAAAGAAAACAATTTACAAGGGCGGGTTTTATGAAGGAACCATGATTGTTGGAGAATATGCTGGTATGAAAGTCCAAGAAGCAAAAGGTCTGATCAGGAGCAACCTTCTGGAGATGAATCAAGCTGTAACATATAGTGAACCTGAGAAGAAGGTCATGTCGAGATCTGGGGATGAGTGTGTTGTGGCTTTGACCGATCAGTGGTATCTCACTTATGGAGAATCAGAATGGAGGAAGGCTGCAGAAGAGTGTTTGGCCAGTATGAATCTCTACTCTGATGAAACACGGCATGGCTTTGAACACACTCTCAGCTGGCTTAATCAATGGGCTTGCTCTCGCAATTTTGGGCTGGGAACTCGTATTCCTTGGGATGAGGATTTCTTAGTTGAGTCCTTGTCCGATTCCACTATTTATATGGCTTATTACACTGTGGCACATTTCTTGCAGAAAGGGGACATGTATGGTACTGATCATTCTTCAGTGAAACCAGAGCAGCTGACAGATGAGATCTGGGAATTCTTGTTCTGTAATGGACCTTTTCCTGAAAATTCTTCTATATCTGGTTCTCTTCTCAAAGAGATGAAGCAGGAATTTGACTACTGGTATCCATTCGATCTCAGAGTTTCTGGCAAGGATCTTATTCAGAATCATCTTACCTTTTGCATCTATAACCACACCGCCATCTTCCCTAAGCACCACTGGCCACGTGGTTTCAGATGCAATGGGCATATAATGCTTAACTCAGAGAAGATGTCCAAGTCTACTGGAAACTTCCGAACACTCCGGCAGGCAATTGAAGAGTTTTCAGCTGATGCCACACGCTTTGCTCTTGCAGATGCAGGTGATGGGATGGATGATGCTAACTTTGTCTTTGAAACAGCTAATGCTGCCATCTTACGTCTCACAAAAGAAATAGCATGGATGCAGGAGGTTCTTTCTGCAGAGCCATCTTTAAGGAATGGGCCACCACCATCCACATATGCAGACCGTGTATTTGCTAATGAAATAAATATTGCAGTCAGGACTGCAGAGAAGAACTATAGTGAATACATGTTTCGGGAAGCTCTTAAAACTGGGTTTTATGATCTTCAGGCTGCTAGAGATGAGTACAGGCTTTCCTGTGGTTCAGGAGGCATGAACCGGAATTTGCTATGGCGATTTATGGATGTTCAAACGCGACTTATTGCTCCAATCTGCCCACACTATGCTGAATATGCCTGGAGAGTGCTTTTGAAGAAGGATGGTTATGTCATAACAGCTGGGTGGCCAGAGGCTGATTTGGCAGATCTTACCCTTAAGAAGGCCAACAAATATCTGCAAGACACAATTGTCTCGATGAGGAAGCTACTTCAGAAGCAGGTTTCTGGTTCAAAGAAAGGAAATGCAAATCTGAATAGCCAAAACAAACCTACCGTGGGTCTGATATATGTGGATGAGCAGCATGGTGGGTGGAAAAAGGAATGCTTGGGGATTCTGCAGAGGAAATTTGACACTTCCACCGGCTCCTTTGCACCTGATAAAGAAATCCTCTCCGAATTGCAGAAGAGTGATATTGCACAACAAGGCAATTTCAAACAAATACAAAAGCTCTGTATGCCTTTCTTGAGGTTCAAGAAAGACGAAGTTTTGGCAGTTGGCGTTCAAGCATTGGACTTGAGGCTTCCTTTTGGTGAGATTGAAGTCCTTGCGGAGAACTCAGACTTGATCAAGAGACAACTTGGTCTCGAAAGATTGCAGATCTTATCTATGACAGACGATGCTCTGGAGAGAGCAGGGCCTCATGCTGCAGTCGTGAGGCAAAATCCACCATCACCAGGCGATCCAACCGCAGTCTTTCTCTGAGTAGAACATTTTTGCAGCACAAATCATGAACAGTTTCCGAGGCCTAAAATGACGCGATACTTGTCTTTTTAGATTACTCATTGAGTAGTAATTTGGCACTTTGGATGAAGCCAAGACACTTTCGAGTTTTCGATTATACTATATATGTTTCCAAGTTATATATGCGTTGAGTCGTTTTTGCTTACAGCTTAATTTTCAGATTTTAAGGCCTTACATTTTTTCAGACCAAATTTGTACCAATTGCTAGTCCATTTTTCAAAAGAATTTATTTACGTGCTGTTTCTTTCTTCTCATGGAACCTTCACATCAGTGGATCTATTACGTTACTCAAGTAAATGAGTTATTATTTGCTTTTCCTATTAATATAAAGGCATATAGTGTTTGTTGCCTTTCTCTCCTTCGGAAACCTTTTGAAAGTTTGTAGGAATAAACAAGGCAGTGTTCCTTGCCTTCCTATTATTCTATGATTTTAACCTTTATGTATTATGCTTTGTACAATCAAAGCTAAGGTTCTAAGGGGTCATTTGGTTGACAAAGCTAAGTAAGGTTCTAAGGGGTCATTTAGTTGACAACATGTTATTCCAGCATAATTAATCTTGAATAAACTAGCTTGAGATAAGTTATCACACTATACATATGAAGACAAAAATTATGGAATAAATAGTTCAAAGATTATTTTATTAATTTTAATCAAACATAGAATAAAATAATTTTATATTTCATCTCAAGATTATTATAATTTATACGTCACAACCAAACAATCCCTAATAATAATCAAAACTAAAAATATTATCCGTTTTATAGACCTTTGTTTAATCAATTATTGATTTTCATTATATTTCCACAAAAAGTGTGCCATCATTTTTATAAAAAATTACGTTAGAAATGCCACTTTTAAATGAGCCAATAGAAAATTCGAATTTAATAGAAAACTCGAAAATAAAAAAGGAAAATGGTGTTGGATATAATACTGAGCTAATTTTCTGTACTTGCCTTGTATTTGGTGAACTCGCTTTTTCTCACTACAAAAATCAAGAGAGAGAAAAAGTCACAAGGGATATAGAGGAGTCCATTAGTCTACACTTTTTCTCACCTTTGAATTCTTCTTTGATTACTTGCTAAGCAAATTGAAGAAGACCCAGAAACCAGATACCACAAACCCCCAAACTCCAGATCGGCGATCCTACTGAAAAGCAAGAAATCGGTTGTAAATGGGTCAGCAGAAGGCTTTGATCTATGCGTTTGTCGGTCGTGGGAATGTTATATTGGCTGAATACACGGATTTTAGTGGTAACTTCAACTCCATAGCTTATCAGTGTCTTCAGAAGCTGCCTGCTACCAATAACAAGTTCACCTATAACTGTGACGGTCACACCTTCAACTACCTTGTCGATAATGGATTCAGTCAGTTCTCTTTCCCCAAAAGCTCTTGTTTTCTGTTTCTGTTTCTGGGTTTGGTTCCATTGATGTCGATGTTAAAGGGATCGAAGAAATTTTGAGTAATTTATCCTTCCGTATTTTTTATTTGTGAAATTCGTGTTATATACTATTAACTTTATTAAATTAGTACGCTTAATCCGGAAATATGATGATTTAACTCTTGTACTGGGAATCATCATATTCTTGGTTGAATGGAGGGGAGAGAGTAAAGTGTTCACAAATTTCTCGGTTGTATTGGGGTTTCGTGAGTACCTTGTCGACAAAAGGGTTCTGTGAGTTTTTCCCACTCCCTTATGGTTCTAAAATGTTGTTCTTTATTAGGGGAATGAAAGGGATCAGTGGATTTGTAGATCAGTTTCTGCTGTGAATTAAGTTTTGTGTATCCATTTTACTGGAAAGCTCAAGATTTTTTCCCTTTTTTTTTTTTTTGTGTGTGTGTGTGGGGTGGGGTGGGTTGGGGGTTGGGGGTTGGAATCTATTGTGTCAACTGTTTGTTCTTTGCTTGTAAGGGGAATTTCTCAGTGTTATTTGGTGGGTAAAGTGAAATAGTCCCTTTTTCTATTCTAATTGTTTCCATCTTATTAATGCCTTTTTTCATACTTTTCTGACTGGTTATGAAGTTGGATGGGTGACTGATTTGGTTCATTTATATTTTCTTGATAAGCAATAAGACATACTGATTGGTTATGCATCACTTAGTTTCAATTTATAAAAATAAATTTGTTCAGTTGAGGTCTTATATGGAGGCAGTGTACTAGCTTCAGGAGTTGGTTCAGATTTATGATCTTCTGGGAGTTCTGTCTCATTGTACTGGTCTGAGATGCAAAAGTAAAACTGAATAATGAAATGAACCCAATTCCAGCTCTTTAGGTAATATTTTTGTGATAGCATGGAAACCATGGGAGAGCAGGGTTTAAATTGCAATGGATACAAAAATTCTAGAGGATTTTTTTCCCTGTCTAAGACTGGGCGGGCATAGGGAAGGGTTACTCAGTACCTATATGGATTTGCTAACCTACTACTCAAAGGTAGTAGATTAGCAATGTCTTCATTTTTTATTTTTCCTTACATACCCTCAATTGCTCATTACAATGCATAATAAAGAGACTTTTTGGTCTTTTCACAAAAAACAACCGGACTGTCCAACATCATTTGGTATCTTCATTCCATCACTCTATCGCTTTTCCCCCTCTCAAATGTCCTTCCAATTTCTCTTCACCACTACCCTCTCTGTAATACAAAGTTTTTATCTTCCACATCAGTTGATTGTTGTCAATCGATTGATTCTGCCAAATACAATTTGGACTCCATTTATTTTCCTGAAATAACATGTTTTTATCTTGTAAAAAGAAAACCAAACACAACGAATCTTTTCTTTCCATTTGTTTTCCCCACCTCAAACCAATCTTTTCACTTGTAGTAGAATAGAATACTCCCTCCGTTTAAAAGAGAATGATCTGGTTTGACTTGGCACGGATTTTAAGAAAATTAAGAAGACTTATGTCAAAACCCGGGTGACCCGATAGTTTGGGCTTGAGACTTTAATGTTGGAGGTCTCAAGTTCGAAGCTCCTTGTTAACGAAAGCAAGGGATTTGGCTCTGAGATCGAGCTCATCGCACCGGGCTTGCGGAGTGCAGGTTACCTCTTCTGTGTAGTTTGCGAGTTATTGCAGGGAGCGAGAGCTTTATCCTATGTGCCCCCAAAGGGTAGCGGCAGTGAGTTTCCCTTGTCATAAATAAATAAATAAATAAATTAATGTTATGTCAAATGTACCACAATTCTCTTTAATTTTGTAGCTTTAAACGTTCCACGTGAAAAGCGGAAATTAAAATGTTGCCAGAAAAGGAAAAGGGTCATTCTTTCTGGAATAGACTAAAAAGAAAAAGAGGTCATTCTTTTTTAAAAGGAGGGAGTATCTTTTCTATCCCTTTTCTTGGATGTCTTATGTTTTTCCACTAGAGGAAAGAAGAGAGTGGTGGTCAAAATCATTTAATTTGCCTCTTTTGATATTTTTAATTACCATGTTGTCTTGTGTCCTCTCTCTCTTCTACAGCTTGCTATGCCACTTTGAATTGAAGTCACAATTTTGTTTTCCGTTAGATGCATTATTAACTTTTTCAGTTACTTACAGTGCTTTGGCGGCACCAATGTGAAATATGTGATCATCATTAGTCAAGCTGGTTATTTCATAATTCTTAGCAACTGGAACACATTTTTTGAAAAGAAAGACTAGATGTACATTTAAGAGAACGTTTCACCTTCCAAGATGCATTTCCTTAGCTTCTTACTTTACTATAATCTAATAATTTTGTCTTTACTTTCAGGTGAGATCATCATAACTGACTGTCTAACCTATGGGATTAAATAGCTATTATGAAGAGAATCTGAGTGCTATTAGCAAATTGTTTATTATTCTGCTCTCTTGCACCTCCAGAAATATATCAATGTTGCATAATTAGTTGATTAATGGACTTACCTATGCTAACTTTATAATTCTCCTTGCAGCATACTGCGTGGTTGCTGAGGAGTCAGTCGGAAGACAAATCCCAATAGCCTTTTTAGAGCGCATTAAGGATGATTTCATGTCAAAATATGGGAATGGGAAGGCTGCGACAGCTCCTCCAAATAGCTTGAACAAGGAATTTGGGTAATTTAATATTAAAAGTTTACATTAATGGTATGTGAAGGCCGAATTTTCTGTTGATCCATCTAACTGCAGTGCTCTCTCAAGTGCAGCCCTAAGTTGAAGGAGCACATGCAGTATTGTGCTGAACATCCTGAGGAAATTAGCAAACTTGCCAAGGTGAAAGCACAGGTTTCAGAAGTTAAGGGTGTTATGATGGAAAACATTGAGAAGGTAAAATGTCTCTTTTAATTGCCTACCTTTGTATATGATAGACGGTTCAACATTTAACCTGAAAACTTGCCATTCTCTCTGTCATAATACAAAACAAAACCATTAGAGACATTAGAGACATCAAGGAAAATAGTTATAAAACGATTAACTACCTATATATTTTTTAACTAGCAGCTTTCTGCATGTATAGTTCTATACTATTTTAAAGCTGACTGCTCACCAAACCAGAGGCTGGACCTTAGAGAGTATTTGAAGCCTGTATTCTTCGTTGTTTTGCTTAAATTACGTAACCTAGATGAACAGGAAGTGAAAGGTTATGCTTAAGGGACAATAAAACGAGCTTTTGTTTGAATAATTGAAGAGGGAAACTGTTCTTCGTTATCCTCTGATCTCTAGGTGAGCGATTTTAACAATGATGTCAAATCTTTTAAGGATAGCAGAACAACCTGTCTTACTTAGAAGGAAGAACCTAAGGGACGATAAAATGAGCTTTTGTTTGAATAACTGAAGAGGGACACTGTTCTTCGTTATCCTCTGATCTCTAGGTGAGCGTTTTAACAATGATGTCAAATCTTTTAAGGAGAGCAGAACAACCTCCAACTTCTAAGTCTTGCTTAGAAGGAGAACCTCCCTTTTCAAAAATGCAGAAGAACAAGCAAGAAAGCTATGTAAGAGTGAGAGTATATCTATCCCCAATTTACAGAAGGAATAGCTAAATAATTGAGTGAAGGGGAGAGTCCCTCACTGCAAATTATTAAACAGAATGATGAAATATAAACCTTGGTGTAACATATCAAATTGAGCAGATTCTTGTTATCTTCGGGAATAGAGTCAACAACAAAGTAATAAGAATCTTGTCGACCATCAGCTGCCACTCTATTCGCTTCTTGTTAGCAACAAGCAATTCACAAACATTGACCCCAGTACAGCTTGTGTTCTTGGTGTTAAATAGGTGTAATGAGTTACTTAGGATATGTATTAAATTTGCAAGTGTAGTTTATAGATCTTTTTTCCATCAATCTCGGATGGAGACAAAAATTGACTATTTTTTGGCCTTGGAGTACGATGGAATAAAGCAAAATGAC
>JAOTQJ010000049.1:12566254-12585914 GCA_025642045.1 Solanum sejunctum
TTTTTAAACATAGGGGTTAGGCTGCGTACATCCGACCCCCCCTCACCCCGCAATGAGCGGGAGCCTTTTGAGGCACTCTGGGGTATGTTGTTGTTGTTGTTAGTTTATAGATCTTCCTGATAGATGGAGGGTCACAGTGAGATCTTTTCCCCCCCGATAAAGGTAATATAATTACAATGGTATCTTAATGATAATTTGTTTGCTCTCTTCATCTATCATTTGATGGTTGATTAGTTCTTACTTTCTTATATGATATTGCTATTAAATCCCCATAGGATTAACTGTCATTCATGATAGTTCTGAAGATTCCTGCTGCTGATTGTAGAAATCCTAGAGCTAAATTTGTCAATTTCTTCTATCATTACACTAACTTCCAAATGGAGGGAAATGAATAATGAGGATTCATTTAGCCGAACCTAACTAGCTTGCATTTGACGCGTAGTTACTGATGTTGTACTACACTCCATTCCGCTGCACTACATTCTTAGCTCAATCTGTTTTGTATAGAACACTAACATTTTGCAGAGCGCAAGTTGATCAATTCATGCAAAATGACTGCCTACTCAGAACTTGTAATTATGGAGTTTTCTGGAATATTGCTACCAAAGGCGTAGTGATTTCATCGGAATGGGATCTCATGCGAGCTCTGTCATTGAAGAGTGACATCATTTCCTAGAATTGAAGATTCCATAATATGAACTCATACGTATTTTACTAATCAGTCTACTTGAATAAACTTTGGGTGCATCTCTACAAGACAAACTATTAGACTAAAGGGAGTCTTCTCCTGTCAACCCAATTATAGTGTTATAATGTGATCGCAAGGATGGGTCTGAGGCATTAATATATTTGGAGTTTTAATGTTTGTAATATTTGAAAGAGAGTGTGGAAAGTGTTAAGATTATCATATCAAAGTTGCAAGTGCATATTTCAGCATTTATATTAGCAATTGCTTAATTTTAAGTTGAAGAAAGTGGTTCTTGTGGATGGGATAGGTCAACAAAATTAGAAGGCAATATTAAGTTTATGTTTGATTGTTTGGAGAGTGGTTTTACATCAAAACCAATTAACCATTATTAATATCTGTAAGTTATATATTGCCCCCCGGGGTATTTGTTGATCTATTGGTAAGAGCACAAGAAGTGATGTGCAGGTTAGGTGCATGTTATGAGTTCAAACTCTGTCGCAAACAGAAGCCTGATTCAAGCGGAGAAGGGTAGAGGGGTGGACCCTATAGCCACCCAAGTTTTGAGCTTTACGTCACTTGCACTTGGGGATTTCTTGGTCATCAAATGATACATTCTATTTAAGAAATGATTATTGTGATTACAACTAATGCTTTTCTCATTTCAAAATCTTTCCTTCATATATTATGCCTTTTGCTCTATTGGTCGACATCATGAGAGTTAATGTGGTACGTTATCTTTGTTTGAAATTATAGGTTCTTGATCGTGGAGAGAAGATAGAGCTTCTTGTTGATAAGACAGAGAACCTTCATCACCAGGTTTTTGATTTTATATTGATTTTCAAAAAATCTTACATTCAAATCCTTTTACTGAGAACAATTTAAATCAGATGTTTTCAATTTTATTTTACAGTTTGCTTTCTGTATTGTCTTTACCATTTCGGAATGGGATTGACTCATACTTGTGCTCAATCTCCATATGGACCAATTCCATCATAGGATATCATTGTTGCTGCTTTTTGCATGTTACTCTTAACTTGAAGTTACTCTTAGCTAATGTGACTATGTGGTTTATAAGTGAGTTATGAGTGTACCACCCAACTTCCTTTGAGATGTCCTTCAGTTCATTTTGGGTTGAGTACTAACTTCACTGAGATTGGGGCTGATCAAATTTTTGCTTTTTGCAATGCATGGCATTCTAACTCTATCCATAGTCTAAGGTGTCGTTTCCTGTCAGCAAGATGATGTCGCCTTTGATTTGCTTGATTGTTGCCTACCTTATGGCTTATTCTTCCATTAGTCTGACTTTTTGGTAACCCTATGATGTTGTGAGATGCTGGTGGTCATATCTTCCTCAACTTATACAAAAGAAGTTAAATAAGCTTACACTTCTTCACTTCATCCAAAAAAAAGGGGGTGGTGGTGGTGGTGGTGGTAAAAGAATCCATCCTGTATGCATTCTCCTACTGTATGTTCTAATGAGATGTGTTCTAGTGCTAAATAGATAGGCTACGGTTCATCTAAAGATGTATATATCCTTGTCAAATTGATCTGTTTGTTATAATATTAGTTGTCAACTTACCGTACACCCCACCACCCAAAAAAGAAAGAAAGAAAGATGAGTCTTTTGTTATAATAATAATTCGCTTCAGTTTACTGTTATAATAATAATTCGCTTCAGTTTACATTCAAGCAGCAACTTTCTTGTAGTTAACCAACATTACTGTATAGAGTTTAACGGGCTATTTTACCATGTTTTCTTTTGCCCCAAAGTAAAGTTTGTGCCATCTGTACAAAGCACCAACGAATGCTAATGGCTTCATTGATTGTAACAGGCACAGGACTTCAGGAATACGGGAACTCAAATACGGAGGAAAATGTGGCTGCAAAACATGAAAATCAAGCTGATAGTATTAGGTATCCTGATAGCTTTGATCCTCATCATTGTTCTCTCAGTTTGCAAGGGATTCAGTTGTGGAAAGTGACATGTTTGTGTTGTGATGCTATAGTTGTACGAAAAGCTTTGTCCTATATCAGCATTTACTATTCTGTAAGAATAGAGACGATGTATGTTCTGTATGTATTTAGCCTACTCACTTTTTCATGTTTGTTGGAGCAGAAAGGATCCGTTCTTTCTCTTCATTATGATTTGGTCTAAATGTCATAATTGAAGTCATTTTGTGCTGTCAATGATTTGTTCCTTTCACAAGAAAAAGATCTGAAACTCTTATCCATGAAATTCAATTTTCATCCAGTAGGCTTTATGTTGGGTCTTTTGACCATTTTATATGTTGGTAACCAACCCTACATACCGTTAAGCCACGTGGATAAATCATGGAAAGAAGTGTCGGAAAGAAAAAACATCTTTTGACATGTGTCAACATTTATCGACAGTTACAAGCTGTTTTTTTCTTTTATGTGAATGTAACTATAAGTATATAAAAAAACATACTCATCTTTTTATTTAAGTAAAAATGTTAAATTCAACACATCTTTTAATTACAAACCATAGAACTTAGAATTCTTCAAAGTAACAGCTTGAATTGGGACAAAGGCAGTTGTATAGTAGCGAGTAGCGACATATTTTCTTGAATAGCTATGATATCTTAGTTATGTTATTTAGCTAAAATTTATCTAATTATGCTTTATTACTACAGTTTGATTTGCTATGAATATTTTTATTATTTGCTATTAATATACAAATTTATTTATATAGTTCGTTGTCAACCTACTAACATGCTAAGTATATATAATTTTGTATTTATACATCTAAAAATTTTTCAAATTTTACATATTAAATATATCAATATGATAATTATATACAAACTAGGGTAAACATATAAGTTATAAAAATGAAAATAATAATGTGTAGCCAATTTATTATGCATTAGCTGCGAATTAGAGATATAACAAGGGCTTTTTGTATGGGGTGCGATGATCCGATCAGCCTGACCCGTTTTCTTTTTTTTTTCGGGGGGGGGAGGGGGGGGGAAGGAGTGTTGATGGAACGTCCGGTTAATACCAGTTTGAAAAGGAAAAGGAGAAATGAGTTATAAGAGGGAGAGGGATGAAGCTGATTTAATGGAGCTGCTGCTTCTTGTTCAACTTTTAACAATTATGGCCACTTCTGATTCCCAGCGTCTTTGGTTAGCATTTCCCTCCTAATTCTCTTTCTCTCTCAATTCATTTTATGAAATTATTGTAGTTCCACCCACTCTTGCTTAATTAGTTGAAAAGGCAATTCCATCCAATTTACGTTGCTCCTCTGTGTATGATACTACTGGCGCAGGTGCTCCTCCTTCCTTAATTTGAGGTTCCCCCAAATGGGACCTAGCGGGACGAATCCGGAATAGTTGGGCTCCATATTGGACACCGGGTGGGAAAACAAAAAAAAAAGTACTGGTTGTAAGATATAACCGTAATTTGGATTTATTTGTGGGTGATGTAGTTGGGAATATACCATATGATACTACTGAGGAGCAACTAATTCAAATCTGTGGAGAAATTGGACCAGTTATTTCCTTCAGGTCACTTTATTTGCTTTGCCTTCTTCCTTATTTTACTCAACAATTGTTTTGTCATTGTTTTATTTAGTTAAAGCAGCTGCTTGGAGGATATAAAAGAGGGTACTTTTGCAAGTTTCCAACTTACAACTGCTCTAACATATATAGTATATGAATAAAGCAGAGATAATAAAACAAATTCAGTATTATGAAATGCTGATTATCTGGTAATGCATTCCTGTAGATGTTGGCTTGCTGGTTGAGGATTTGAGATGACTAATGGATAGAGTGAACTCGACAGCTAGAAATACCTAAATATCATTTAGTACAAAAATGAATGCTTGAAATTTTCTTGTGGCTTGTCGAAAAAGTTTTCACCAGTAAGGATTCTAAAATGCTGTTTTGAGGGGATTTTGTGGAGGATGACTGACTGAAGGAGACCCTTTTTCATATGATAGGAACTGATTTCTTCCCTCTTTTCCTCTCTTTCTTGGGTGAGCGTGCCTAGTATTTCTCATCTTTTTATCCACTCTGTTTTTTTTCCTCTCAGATTAGTGGTCTATAGAGAAACTGGGAAACCAAAAGGTTATGGATTCTGCGAATACAAGGATGGCAGGAGCTCTTGGAGCTTCTCAGAGTGGCAGCTCATTCAGTCAGTCTGGAGTAGATTCTTTAACACTACATATGTCCAAATTGTCTAGGAGCCAACTGAATGATGTTATGTCTGAGTTCAAGGTGAGGATGTTGATTGAATCCTTCTATCGACTTTGATGAAAAATTTTCAGTTAAAATGGATACATTTTGCAATCAAGAAATCTCTACTGGCGCAGGTGCACTCCCGATATTTCTAGTTCTGGTTGAATATTGCTGTAACATTATAAAATAGCAACAAACTTGGACAACATAGCCAATGTAATCCCACAAGTATATGATCCTCGTGGATAACTGCTTGACATGATTATTGTAATTTTAGTGACAGGCAATGTGTACACAAAACAAGGAGCAGACACGCCAACTGCTGCTAGCAATTCCAAATTTGTCTAAAGCTCTTTTTCAGGTATTAACGCATGGTAGATGCTCAACGTATTGCAATTTTCTACTGTTTAGCTTTTTGCCGATTACTGACTTCTCAGTAATATAAACAATCATCTATTCTTCATAGTTGGTGATCCCTTAGATGTCAATATAGCTGTTCTGCTTGTGTTACTCATTACTCAGCATGGCCAAGCAGCCACTTTATGCTTCTGAAACTTTTTCTTTTGGTGTTCTGTCCTCGGCTCATTCTTTCATCAGTATTTAGAAGTCACAGTTTAAATTTGCTAGATTAGGGCAAATGGATCTGTCTGTCTACTGATGTTTATCACTGTTGCTTCTTTTACAATGCATGATTATTGTATCACTTGTATTTGTTTGCCAACGCAGGCAGAGCTTATAGTGGGAATGGTAACCCAACAATGGTTCGTTCAGTGGCTCCTTTCTTTATTAAATGCCTCTCTCTCTCTCTCTCTCACCCACACACATGCACGCACACACACACATGTAAGCTGTCAAGTTGTATCTCTTCAAAATTCCCACTGCTTTCTTTCCCTTCCTTTATTGTTCTTTTGAGTTTGACTTTGATATCAGAGTTGTTTCTGTAATTCTTGCCTAGTTCTTGATTTTATTTGAAAATCAGCACGCACACACATAGTCTTCATTTCTTGGAGACATTCTTCTTGTGCTGCTGTTTTAGTTGTTTTTTGAGGCATTAGTTTGTCAAAGAGCAGTACTTCATGATCTTTGAAATTTGCAGCTGCAGACGCCAAATGTTCCGCAATCTACTGCACCTCAGCTGCAATTATTGTTGCTAGATGGTTAGCGAATTCAGCAACTAGCAACTCAGTCTATTCCTGGGTTACCTCCACTTCGTCCTAATTTGCTACCCTAGGCATGGCCTCAGATTCTACTGGCACAACCGCAGAACCAAGCTTTGCACAGTCAGTTGCCTACACCTTCTAGAATCCTTCCATCAATGCAACCCCAAGTAAATGTTTCAATTAACTCACCAGTTCAGGTGGGAGCTTTTGCTGCTATAAAGCAGCAAATGCAGCCTTCTTTCTTACAACAAGCTGGGCCAGTTGCATCCATGAATTTTACATATAATAGTCAGCTGGAGACAGAAAAGACGAGCTATCCTCCTCCTCTATCAATGCGTCTCCCATTACTGGAACAAGGTTCTCAGGTGTCTGTCTTTATTTACTGTTAGTCTATTACTTCAAATAAACGAACAAGCGCTGGCACATATAAAATATATAGAAGCATTAGTTTGAAAATGACTTACTAAGGACAATATAACTTACTTTGGATGATTTTCATGCTTGAACGGTTGATCAAGTAATTATCCAATGAATTTTCCTTAGAAAGGAAGAGAGCTTAAATATTGGGTTCTCTTGATAGCTTTTGGGTGAAACAAGAAGATGACTAGAATCTTATGCAAAAGGTTGTATTATAATATAAGCTCTGCTCCCTATCCGTTTTCCACTCATGGAAAATTTACTTGACATGGCTCCCAAACACAATGAAAATAGGAAGTACATAGGATAGTTGCTACATGGAACAGTATGTATTTTCTGCGACGTATGTATTTTCTGCGACAGACTTACTTTCAATGTTGCTATACTATTTTCTTTCAAAGGGACATCAATGTGATCTTGTATAATTTTGTTGTTAACAGGGAACCCCTTCAGCAGTTTCTGGTGTCTTGGATTATACGAATAAAGAGTCTCAACGTCCCCAGGTTCCATTAATTCATCTTTGATTACCAGACCAGCTTACCCTGCTGGTTTGCCTGAGGTGAAGAGAGGGGCAGCTAGTTATCTAGATCTTCTGAGTCAGCCTTCGAAATCGGCAAGGCTAAATGATGGAATAAGTTACCCCTTGCCTGATGCAAGTGTATCTATGCCCCTGTCAGGAAGCTCAACTCAAGTTTCAGCTGCAGCGTTAATATTAAACCCTGATGAACAAGCTAGTCAGGTAATTTTAGAGTGTTGCGGTTTCTTTTTAACCAATTGAAGAAACTTAAGACAGATCAATTGCCAACTGAAAAGTGAATTTAGGTGCTTCTACTCCCATTTGTTTTCTTGCTTGATTTATTGATTTGGAAGTTTGCATAACTAATACTTCCAATGCATGCAATCCTTGATGTGAATATGTCATGTCCCTTATTATTTTGCTTTGATGCTATATTAGAATCACGCAGGACATAGCTATAATATGGTAGTTTGGTTATATTAAGATATGTTCTTCTTTGTTCAACAGGTGTCGCTTCCCTCTCACGTTGAGTCTGCCTTGCTGCAGCAAGTACTGAGTCTCACGCCTGAACAGTTAAGTGCACTGCCACCAGATCAGCAGAAGCAAGTCCATTCAGCTCCAACAGATGCTTCAGCAGCCACCGTAGCCAAACTTTAAACGCAAAGAGGACCTCAGATACTTGCCCCTGAAATGTCTCTAGGATTCATTTGCCTTATTGTAAAGTGGTTGATTTGTAAAGGATGTAGCAAATGCACAAGAGTGTACTGCATTAATGCAACGGTTATGAAAGTCTGGAAGATAAGCTAATATTTGTGCATTAATATTATTTTCATAGATTTTTGTACAACAGTGATAATATTTGTACAATTTGTTCACCCTATTGTCATTCTTACTCCCATATGGATCTTCGAGTCATATTGCTGGTGAATGTCAAATCCAGGTTTTAAGGGTTCATTTGGTAACTAGTTAGTTTTGTGCAGATACTAATAAAACATAGAATAGTTATGAGGAAATCTAATTATTTTATCTTCAATCTCCATAAAAATACCACTTGATCGAGCATCAATGTTAACTATTAACCAAGGTTCTTTCTCATAAGTGATGCAATATTTAATTATTCACCTTCTTATATAAAATAATATATAAATTTCATAACTTATACTACCTGTATTAGTTACATGGATTCGTAAATTGCAAATCAAAAAATCAGTCTGTTTAATTCGCAATAATGAACTCAGCTTTGCATCAAAGAAAGATGCATATGTAGTCACTTTCATTTAGTACAAACACTAGGCTACTGAGCTACGATGATGTCACACATCGTATTGGGGCAGCATAGACAAAATGGAGACTTGCCTCTGGAGTATTGTGTGATAAGAAGATACCACCTAAACTCAAAGGTAAGTTTTACAAAATGATAGTTAAACTGTTTTTGCTGTATGAGGTGGAGTATTGACCAATAAAAAACGCACATGTTCAGAAGATGCAGGTCACAAAGATGAGGATGCTGAGATGGATGTGTGGTCATACCAGGAGTGATAAGATTAGAAATGAGACCATTCCGGAGAAGTAAAGGTGGCTCTTGTGGCCGATAAGATGAGGGAAGTGAGACTGCGATGGTTTGGACATGTGCGGAAAAGTAGTACCGATGCTCTTGTTAAGAGGTGCGAGAGGTTGAATTTGGGAGTTACAAGGAGGAGTAGAGGTAGACCGAAGAAGTATTAGGGAGGTGATCAGACAAGATATGAGGAAACTTGATTTCGACATGACCTTAGATAGAAAGGAGTGGAGGTTTAACAGACTAATACGTTAGTAGGGTTAGGTGGATGTTGGCCTTAGGATATAGTAGAGTAGCCGAATTAGTCGTATTTTTATATTTGGTGTTGTCATTATTCGTCATATATATATGTGTGTTGATTTTATCGTATTTACATACTATTGTGTGTTTTTCGCTATTAGTCGTTCTTGTTGTTTCCTTTTCTTTTCCTCTCTTGTTGTTTCCTTTTCTTTTCCTCTCCCCGTTTTATTTTCATATTTAGTATAATCTGCTTATAGGTTTTAAAGGTGAGGACTCCCAGGAAATAACTTTTCTATCTTGTGAGGTATTGACAAAGTCTGCATACATTCTATACTATCTAGATCCCACTTGTGGATTTCACTGAGTATGTTATTATTACTGTAATGACTTACTGAGCTATTAGCTATCGGTGTGAACAAACACCGACTTCGCATTATATTAGTTTTATATACAAATAACTCACATTCTAATTAACTATTAAATAAGATATTATTTATGAAGAATTTAATATCTGCATAACTCAACCCCCAACTAAAAACAATCTTATAATTAAGAAAAACATAACTACTCCAACTCCATTGAGATGAAAATAAATGAACCTCTTTATACTGAAAAACTGAATTGAGTTTCTGTTTGTTACATTAACTAGTGAAACTCATAACCACCTTAATATAGAAACATAATTAATATGTTAATAGACAACGCCGGAGTGAAGCGGTGTTCAAATGAGGAGAAAAAATGTTTGCTTTATCGACCAACACGTCAAGGGTTCAATTCCTGATAACATCAGCCCCAAAGAACACCAGTAAGTCTAGTTAACCACCCCTCTTCATACTATCACTTTTCTGTACTACCTCCTGAAAGCATATAATTTCACTGCTCGAGATCTTTCAAAAACAATTTCCGTGGATTTTCTTGTACAATTTCACTGGATTTTTTGTTGTGTTACTCCATCAAGCTGCTCTTGTTTTGATGATTTTTCATCATCAAAATTCCAATTCTCACATAAAACTCTCTTCCCTATTCCACCCCTTCTTCTACAAACACCCCCTAACACCCCACCACCACCATTACCACCAATCTTAAACCTCACTTTCCCTCTCTTCAATGACAATTCAATTCCTTTCCTTTCCTCCTTTTCCCCATTATCAATTTTTGCCTCCCCTTTCTTTTCCTTTTCTGTTTCCTCTGTTTTACCACAATATCCCCAAAGTTCCCTTCTTCTCTTCTCAATAATTTCGTCCTCCTGATTCTCAATCACCGGCATTACTGGTAGCCATCTCGGTACATGCTTCCTTTCTCCGCCAATGTACTCATTACTACTACTACCTATATTTCTCAAACCTTTTCTGCTCCCTGCTGAAAATATTTTCCGAGGCAACGGTTTTACGAATGGAATTTCTTTCGAATCCTCCGTAAATTCAGCCAGTTGCTTCACCGTGCCGGAGTTGAGAAAGCATCCGCTCGTTCTCCATGCTCCGGGGAATCCTCTCACGGAGCTCAGCTCATTCACGGCGGCGATGGTGTCGACGAGATTTGAATCGGTACGGCACGCTAAGTTGGCTGAGTCGGCAGCGGACTTAGCGATTGATCTCAGGTACCTGGTGGCGATGTCTGATAGGATTCCGAGAGCGGGAGCTTCTGCCGCTGAAAATCCGATAGAACTGCAGATCTGTGCAACTGCTGTTCTGATTAAGGTGAAGGCGTAGTCCGATTCCGTTGACGGAGGAGGAATCTCCATGGCCATCGCCGCCGGAGGTCGTTGACGCTTTGATGTTGATCCCATGGTGGCGGCTGTTCTTCCACATAAACCCTAGAGTTTTTGTGGCGGCGTAAGGGTTCGAACTCGTGCTCTTTATTGCTGCAAGTAATAAACCGCAAACCAGTATGCTAGGAAATCTAACGGTACCTTATTATATTTTTCTTTATTTATGAACTACAGAAATGAACGATGCCTGCCTTCAAATCTACAAATCTAAAAATTTACTTCAGCCAATTAAATTTTGTCAAACTATTTCTTATTAAAAACAAAAAGATTTGTATCAAAATAGTTGATATCGAGAAGAACAAGTCACCTCAACAAACTAGATGCATACATTAAGATGTTCTGTCAATGAGCAAAGACGCTGGCTAAAAAAAGGGAATTTAGTCCTAACAAATGTGATGCAGTGAAAGAGGATTTTGATTAAATATTTAATAAATTGCTAATGTTGACATAACTCGTGCCAAATTAATTATATTTTGAGCTAGAACAATGAATTTATTAGAAATAATCCATTATGTACGAGAGAAGCGAGAACAAAAATTAAAGATATAACTAACATTATCTCTACAAGTGAATACCAATAAGTTTAAGCATCCAGCAATTTATCGGTAAAAAAAAATTTTTAAAGAAAACATTGAATTTTTTTAAAAAAAGTTCAAGGTGATATTAATATAACGGGTCATTTGGTTTGAATGTAAGTTATGATGAATAAATTATGTTAGAATTAGTAATGATGGGATAAATTATGTTGAGGTTATTTCTTATTGAGTGTTTGGTGTGTTGGATAAATTTTAAAAATATGATGCTTATTTACAAAAATACTCTTCACTTTATTAGTTTTTAATATATTTTTTTTATTAACTTTAATTATAAAATATTCATTTTTAAAATAAATTTCTCATTTTATTTAGCTTAAATATTTTTAGATATGCATTTCCATAATAATATCGTATGGATTTAAAATAAAAAATTTAAAAAATTAATTTACAAATAGAATTTGCATTTTTAAGTTTGTTAAAGTAAAAAAGGATTTATAAAAAATCAAAATATAAAAAACATAATAATTAGTCAATAAAAATTATACTATATAGTGTAATTTTTTAACAGAAAAATATGAAGAAGTATTATAAAAATAAGGAGTGAAGGTTTGAATGTTATTATATATTGTATTAAAAATAATGTAAAATATATACAAAATAAGGTATAAAAAGTGATAAAGAGTAAGGTACATTTGTTATTTTATAAATTTATTAGTTCCGAGATAAATTATTCCTTTTAAGCTAACCAACAGATATTTAAGGAGAAATAAAATTTTATTCGAAAATTATTTTTCATTTATTGGTTACATCAAATGACCCTTATTTCTAAATCAAAGCAAATACGGTGCAATTAATGGCCCAAAAACAAAGAAATGGACAGAAAGCAAAATAAAAGTCCAAAACAAAAATATCAGCTAAGAAAACTTAATTAATAAAAGAAAGTAATCCACAAGGAAAGGAAAGTCACTGTGACCTTTCTCCTATTTTTGATCCCGCTCTTGCCTTTTACTGTTTGTCGGGATGGCGATCCTTGATGATGATGATGATGATTAGAGCTTTTGTGTCCTCTTTAAAAAGGTATTGAGTTTGGATAGATTACATTTGGATGTTGTTACTCTCCTTTTCGTATTGATCACTATGCATATGCCTTGTTTTGCTGTTTTAATATTAGAATATTCACCAATTAATTAGTATCCATAGCTGGCAAAGCTCTTCCTTGCTTTGGGACCTGTTGTGTAGATTGAAAAGTCACGCTCTAAGTACCTATAGAAAAGAAAATTAGGTTAGTGAAATAATATGTCACCTTGTTCTTTTCCCTTAGAATGTGTTGCACTTTAATCTTTCTCTGTCTTCTCATCCCATTAATCTTTTTAATCCTCATTCTTCTCATACCATGAGAGAATTAGTTTCTAAAATAACCGATAGCCAGTTATTAGAGATGCAGAAACTTAGCCCTTCCTCTAAAGCCCAAACTTCAACCACTAAAATGAATTTCACACCTGTCTCATATATAACAGCAAACATGAAATCTCCTTTCCAATTTCTTATACAAAAACTTCCAACACTAGGACCAAGATTGTCTTTAAAAGATCCATCAGAATTACATTTAAAGGTCCCTTCCCTAGGACAATTCCAGTAGATGATTTTTGGAACAATCCATTTCAGTCCATTCCTGAGGAATATTCCTGAGTCAAGGATACCTAAATCTTGCTAACTTGTACAAATTTCTGCTTATTTGTATAATCATGCCTGAATACTTAAATTGTTAACTTTATTCCTTCTCTTCCATATTTATCATAGGACTAAACTAGGAACAATTTTAAATAGGAGTCTGGACTTATTAGCGCAATAGTCTTCCATCATTTGAAAATTGTCTCATTTAAGAAAATGAAAAGACCTTCAATCCTTGTATCCTCGCAAAAATTTTCTACACTGATTTACATTTACAGTAGGACATGACATGAAAAGATGTGAAAGCTTTCCCTAACCATCAAATCACAACAGTACCAAAAAGCCTCTTCCTCCACCCCAATTTCGATTAAAAAAAATTACCAATAAGAATTCTCTTTTTAAATAGCCTCCACACAAAGAAAAAATTTAAAAGGGTGGTCTCTTCTCTCATATTCTATCAATAGCTTTAAAAGAAAGGGAAATGGTCAAAAATAGCTTTAAAAAAGAAGGTGAAATAGTCAAAAATACCTCTCAACTTTTATTTATTAGTTAAATTTATCCTTCTGTTAAAATGAAATTATTCATATCTCTGCTATTAATAAACTTTTTACTATGCCCTTGCATTGACAAAATTCCTACATCAACAAAAATTAATCAGATTTCTTAAAAATGACTCATACCCAACCCATGTCCTAACCTAACCCATGGGTTTTAAATGGGTATGGATCATTTTAAAAAAATCAGGTTAATTTTTGTTGATTTGGGGATTCGAATTCCCATCAACGGAGGGACATGGGTACAAAGTTTATTAACACTAAGGGTATGAATAACTTCATTTTAACAAGAAGGATAAAGTCAACTAACAAACAAATATTGAGGGATAATTTTATTCTTTTTCCTTAAAAGAATTGACTTTAATATTTTTTTTCTTTAGTTCCACTATTTATTATTCTCACTAACTGTAGAATGATAAGTTTACTTGAGTTTTCAAAGTTGTTATAAATACTATCAAAAATTGCATAATGACCATATGTAAATGACCAAAATAGGAGTATAATTAAGAAATATTTATTCAACATTTATATACACAAGCACAAATACTAGGTCCAGTAAGTTTATGTGCACAAGTTGCTCCAATCCCACCTCCAAATAAATGTTTGCATGCAGGCAAGCAATCTGGCTCTGGATGATCATTCTTGCAAATTATCTCAAACACCTCTTTGTAGCAAGTTTTCGCTTTCACCCTCCATACATTTTCATTAACTGCATAGCATTGTAAAAATCAAATTCAAATCTTATCAGAGGCAAAATTATTGACACAAAGTCTCACATTGGTGTGTTGAAGTAGGTATTAGGCCTAACTCATACCCCAAAAGCTAACTCAAAGAGAGAATGATTGTCTAAACCTTATAAGGATATCACCCATCCCATTAACCACCAATGTTGGACTTTGTGTCTCAACAAAAATGTTAGAGAAAATAGCATGGTATCTGAAAAGAAAGTATCCCTCGATATACATAATGAATTTTTATTGGTTTGCTTGGCGAAATGAGTCTCTTCTCCATATAATTCTCTAACATGAATATTATTATATTGTTACATGACTTAATTAATTCTTAATCGATCAAGATTGGCTCGTACGTGTCATCTAGCAAAAATTCATCCTCTAAATTTAATAGCTCAAATGAAATTGATATCACAACTAAAAATAATTAAACAAACGAACAAGTGAAAAGATTACTTACCAAGGATGAGGAAAACAAAAACAAGAATGCAACACAAGGATGCTAAAGACTTCACCATAATTGGGTTATAATTATTGGATTTTGCTAATGTTTTGTTTTTATAGAAAATGTTATATAGTGATGTTCAAAGATAAAAATCTGATTTAATTAGATTTAGTCAACAATAATCTGAATGAGGTGTGTGTTAATAATCAGAGATAATCTTGTATTTACCACAAAAATATCTTGTATTTATTCAATGCTCAATAGTCAAACTCCAGCTTCGACACAACAACAACAACATTACTCCAATGTCTCAAAGGCTCCCGCCCATTGCAGCGTAAGGGGGCCGGATGTACGCAGCCTGACCCCTATGTTTAAAAACATAACACGACTGTTTCTAGATGACCCATGATGAGCGTCAAAAGTTGCATTCACTAACTGCTACTTCACAATTGAAAGAAGCGCAGACAGTTTAAAAAGTCATTTTGCTTTAAGGGCTATAGTTTAAGGGTTATAGTTTACACAATTTACAAAAAGGATTATAGTTTAAGGGTTATGTTCAATAGCTATAAGTATATTAATTACAAATAATTACTATAGTTTATGTGTATAAGTTGTATTAATTGTATAAAATTAGGGGTGACAATTAGGCGGGTTTGGTTAAATTTGAACGGATTATAATGGGTGAAGACACCAAATAGGTCATGACTCAACCCAATCCAAATTTGCTTGCGTCAAAATGAGTTGGGTCAAAACGGGTTGAGTAATGATTATAGAGCGGGTCAAACTCAATTCGACCCGATTTTTACTAAGTTTTACTTATTTTATTTGTTCTTTTTCAATATTGTAGTACTTGATTAAATTATATTTTTTGGTATTGTGACTATATAAAACATATCAAATTGAAAAAAAAATATTTTGAAAATATTTTAACAAGATATCTCTCGAATTAATTTGGGCTGCATATCAACCTAATTTTAAATGGGTTGAAATGGATTGGGTTGAGATGGGTTGAACTAATAATTAACCTGCCCAAACTTCAACGGATTAAGTGAATTGAGCTTAATTTTACCACCCCTATATAAAATTAGTTATATATATTTTTTATTATATAGAAAAATAAATTCAAGGACGACCAAGGGCAAAATTATTTTTTCATACTAAATCCAACATTTGGTGAATTGGGATGAGGAAGGGGAAGAAGTAGGTCAAAGACATATAAGTTGGATAAGAAGGCTTTATTCTTACATGGCTCCTTTTGTTTCTAAGTTCCCAGAGCTGCTTATATCAACTATAGGGATCTTGATATTGATAGATTGGTTCATGTGAAAACTAAGGGGGGTCCTTCAAATTTCTGTAGGAATCAACAAAGCATTCCTTCTCTTGGTAGAAGAAAAAAGGTGAATGACTAAGAGAACAAAGGTTTATATGATTTTGAATTAATTTATTATCATTTTTTGTAGCTTAATTACCAAAGATTTATATAAAGTTTGCTAGGGGTATTTCCTGGATTTTACTGTTAAAATATTGTGAACAAATGCTTAGGATCTATTTGGATTCATTTCTGGCTTATGACTTGTAAGTCAAAAGTCATAAGTTAAGTTTTGACTTATTTTTATTATTTTGAATTAAAAAAAATACTCACTTTTTAACTTTATTCAAACAATTCAAAACTATTTAATAACTTTTTTGGCTTAAAAACACATAAAATAAGTCAATCCAAATAGGCACTTCATAAGTTGAATTTAAAAGTTTGATCAATCATATTATAACTATCCATCATAAATTGGCACTTCATAAATTGAATTTAGAAGTTTGATCAATCATACTATAACTATCCATCATAAATTTTCAACTCACGATCGATACAAAAGCATAAATTAAAAAATGCAACTTCATTTTGCATTAATATGTTTAATTCCCTTCTTCATTTATACGCACTTTCCGGAAAATGAGTAGACTCACTCTGTTATGCCACTCTTTAAAGGGATATTTAAATCACTTACGATTTGTTAAAAGGGACATTTCAGTGCCCATATATTTAAAATGGTGAAGTAAATTTTCTTGACAACAGATATTGAGGATATAAGTTTTTTCTTTAAAAGATGAGAGTACTATTAATTAGATTAATTAAGCGTTAAGAGACCTCCTTTTAGATTTTCCTCTATTATATTTACCTTCCTTGTCATTTACGATATTATATATACCTCTACAATTTTAATTTCCTCGTAACAATTATTTTATTAATTTACTATTGAAATTTTAAAAGAAATTACTACATGACAGTTTTACGCTTGTAACTTTTTTTTATTAATGAATTGTAAGGATATACTATTGTTTAATAGGATTCTTAAAACTTAAAAATGTTTTATTTTTTGGGGGGGTTTTCCAAGGTATTCCCCAGATCGACAGGCTAAGAACTAATCCTTCATGGATCTGAGCTCCATTTAATAGGATTCTTAAGACTTAAAAACATTTGTCATCATAACCACATATGTATTGAAGCAAAAACAGAATTTATCACGTTCACCTTATTCATATAGGTTGGAAAATTAATTTTGTGTTTGAATTGATATCTTACTTCTGATTTTGGTCAAATAATCCTTTCTTTAATAGATAATTAATCAAAATATTGAAGATTTATTTTGCAATGGACCAGTGGACATGCTAAAATAGGTACTCAATCATCATTGGTTTTGAAGGTGAATTGGGGGAGATGGTATTCACAAATACAGGTTCCTTTTGTGAGTGATATCAATATATTGAATTCTAAAAGATTTTCACCTTTAGGTAGTTATGGGTGGAGTATTTTGGGTAAGCTAGAACTGTCATATATTAAATTTTTAACATTAGTAATAAATAAATAAGAGAACTGTTACCAAAAATTTAAAATAAGTGAGGTATATGTAATATCACAAACTGCAACGGAAATACGTGTTACAAAGCAAAGCTTGAGAAGAGGCCTTTGAAATTATCCATATTAATTAAGAAACCTTGATCAATATGTATTTACTAGTAGTATATATATAATTATACAATTGTAATTGACTAACACTAAGGTATATTCTGTTTTTAAAACTGAGATGTCTTTAATCTCTCAAATAATTTTGTACAATTTTGCATCGATTAAAAGCATTTGTGACCCTTTTCTATATTATCAATAGCTTGAATATAATTAATATTTATTCAACATTTATATACACAAAGACAAATGGTAGTTCCATCAATTTGGGGTACACAAGTTGCTCCACTTCCACCTCCAAATAAATGTTTGCATGCAGGCAAGCAGTCTGGTTCTGGATCATCATTCTTGCAAATTATCTCAGACAGCTTTTTGTGGCAAGTATTCCCTTCCACATACCATACATTTTCATCAACTGCATATATATAATTATCGAAAACAAATTAGTATATCAATCAAATCCTTAATCAAGCACTCAGAGTCGTTGCCTAATGGGCAATGAAATAGTTTCGTGAAAATCAAATTCAAATCTAGGGAGGAAATAGTGTGGTATCTGACAAGAAAGTGTCATTCAATATATAAAATGAGATCTCCATATATTTTCTAACATGAATTTTATGTTGTTAGATGACTTAATTAATTCTTAATCTACCGAGATATCACAACTAAAAATAATGAAGCAAACGAACAAGTGAAAAGATTACGTACCAAGGATGAGGGAAACAAAAACAAGAATACAACACAAGGATGCTAAAGACTTTGCCATATTTTGGTTATAATTATTGGATTTGCTAATGTTGCGTTTTTGTAGCAAATGTTATATAGTGGTGTTTAAAGATAAAAATTAGATTTCGTCAACAATAACTAATTGAGGTGTGTGTTAATAAATTAGAGATAATCTTGTATTTAACATAAAAGCATCTTGTATTTAGTCAAGGCTCAATAGTCAACTCCAGGTTTGATATTTTTTAATTCCTTTATTTGAATTTTTCAGTCTGCAATTTAGTGCAAGCTCTTACTGTGTTATATCATATGCTTTTTCTGGGATGACCGCGGGAATTTTTGTAATTTTATACTAACCTATTAACTTGAGCCGCCTGGTTTAACACAGTTCACAAAGATCCTCATCATTTCCTTTCTCTTTATTTTTCAATAATTTCTATTTTGATAGATAACACATGACATAAGTTAAATTTAATAGCTAAAATTTAATCAAATTATGTTAAAGATGTATTTGATTAATTAAATATTAGCTATTAAATATAACTTATACCATGTGTCGGTCTTCAAAATAAAAAGTTGAAGAAAATTACAACGAGACCATTTTTAATGTTAATTTCACCATCTGAAACCACTGGAACGGTTGGAATTCCGATTTGAGTTTTTGAACTTCGAATGTTGACCAAAATCAAACTATGATCCAAATTCAACTAAAAATGCAACATTGGGTCCAAAATCTTCGTTTTAACTCCAAATTCAGTTCGATTAACCATCCTCATCAAATTTTTGCATTTTGGAGCTAGTAGAATCAATGGAACTGCATTTTGACACCTAAAACTCAAGATAACCTTAAAACTCAAAATTTCTAACTTGAAGCCTTTAAAAACTTTTTCTTTAGCAAAATCCCACAATTTCTACAAAGTTTTCAAAATTTGACTTTTCAACTCATCCAAAGATGACTCAAAGCAGGGCAAATTGATAATTTAGCTGAAAATACCAAAAAGGAATGCAATCTGGCCTTTTGAATGTAGTAATTTTGGGGGAGACAAGAGGCGCAAAGCTTACCAAATTCAATACCTAGTTGTTTATGTTGTAGATCTAAAAAAGGTTTGATAGAAGCTCCTCTGTTTTAACAATCGGCAACCCATTCATAGTCGTGAACTCCCTAACCTTGGCACTCGACACCAAATGTGATATCGATCAATGTCATCACCGTACAAGACTATCAGAACCTGTTGTTCCTGCAAATAGGCAAATTAGAGGAACTGTTTAATATTCTGAGGCTTGTCCAGAAACCATACAAGTGAAATTATAGTTTAGAAGTGAATAGTGTGATCTTTCTTCTCTCGGGGACGAAACTTCTCAACCACCTGAATCTTGCATGTCCAGTCTGGAACACATTGACAGTAAGTCTCTGTTCAATAAGAATAACCAAATTATTACCTGTGAGGACAACAACTCTGCATGTTTCTATGCATTATACCATAACACGTTTATGGA
>JAOTQJ010000049.1:12593516-12612910 GCA_025642045.1 Solanum sejunctum
TAGGATTGTACCAAGGTACAACTCCTCACCATCCACTGAGATAACCCAATTTTGGGATGTATCCACTACCCTAGTTTTCATTCCTTACCCTAGCAAAGTATGGGACAACTCTAGAACCGTGGGCAATACGTTGTATTATCATGAAACTCATAGTGATGGTTGTCGGTTAGAGAAACTTCCCAAGAAGTAAAGTTTATTATTTTACACATTGAGATTTATTATTTGTTTATTAAAATATTTCTTTTTATTATGTTGCATATTTAATTGAGTTGAGGTATTTACAGATCTAAGCATTTGAGTATCACAGATCATATATATTGAGTTGTGTCCATTAATGCAATAAAGTCAGTATTTCTTTATATTAATTTGCATTTTTAAACAAGTTCAAAAACATATGTTTTTACTTGGATGACATACTTTTGTCAATTAAGTTATCTTAATGTTCAATGTTAAAGTGAGTATCACATTCTTAATACTTTTTGGTCATCTCATTTGGCGCTGCATCGTTTCATGATGCAAGTACAAGTTTTAGAGATACTCAGTAACCACTTCATTGAAGATCTATTCAGTCGAAGATAGTGATGCGATCTCCTTACTGTCGGAGGAATCCTTTTATTTTAGTTCATTTCTTGTTTTATTATCTTGAGGTAGCCTTGAAACATGTCTTACCACCTACTTATAAGTTGATAGAGACTTCATAGACTGAGTTAGATAGAGAATAGTAGAGTCTGTCTTACTTTCACAGTCAATTTTGAAAAACTATTATTAATTATTTCAATTGAAACATTGAGTTATTTTAATACAAGATACAAAATTATTTTACATGAGAATTTGCATGCCCACTTGAGTACTTTCTTTTGTTTTATTAAATCTTACGCTAGTTGAATAAGTGAATTGAGTCAAGTGATTCACTTGGGAACCAAAAATGGTTTCTGAACGCCAGCCACGTCTACGGTGTAAGTTCGGAGCGTGGCAGTAAAGGCTCCCTAAGGCAACTTCATATCCGGGGGAAACAAACAAAAACACTCATTCAAATAAAATTATAGTCAAGAATATAATTAGATAAACGTAACTAAAAGGCATGTCTAAATTATTTCTCTTTGCTATAAATAAAATTTACTCCTTTTCTCCCCGTTATTGTGTATGAAAAGAATCAAATACTTGTTTTGCCAACAACTATTTGCAACTACAATTCGGCTTTTAATGGAGAAAACAGTATTTTTCTTTTCTATAAAAATGAAAAAAGAAAAATTCCAAGATTGCCAAACAAACGATAGAATTGTTTTGTCATGTGATATTGGCATTTATCATCAATGACGTGCCACCATTTTTTCCCTTTTTAAAATTTTCTTTGCAATTAATACTCCTATTTTTTTTTTCTTGTAGTTAATAATAACTTTAGTATAATGTTGATAACACAAAGTGAGGTGTCATTTTCATATACCTTGGGTGATGTTAGCTCTTCTTACTTGAAAACAAACATCTGTTAGGTGCACATTTTGCATCAATGTTATGTCATGTCTCTCCACACAAGTGGTTGTCCTTTTGTTAGGTACTAATTTATTACATATCTTTTGTACGTAACCTTGAAAGCGAAATTACTTTTAACTTATTTACTATTTTTCAAATAATTTTTTATTTTTATTTCTTCTTTTTAATATTTTATCCTTACTATTTGTTACTTATTTTGCAAAATTTAAGACTATACATAGTATCAACCAATATATGTATTATTATAAAGTATTTATGTTAATTATTAATCTGTAAGTGATGTACAAAGTTGAGAAAAGCTACATACATACATTTAGATAGGTGCTAGAATATGAAATTATGTATCCACAATATCAACAATGAAGTAGTATATTACCCAAAACTAAACTATTCATTTGCGTCTAAATTTTTGGAGATAATTTGAGTAGTAAAAAGAAAAGAAAAGTTTTAATTTACAAATAAAGTAAATATGAATATTTTATAAATAATCAAATGGTATCTATAGTTCGTGATTTCATATCAATAGTAAAGGAGAACATAAACTTTGTTTAAATATTGAAAGTCAGTTATACTATATATTGTCTTGTGAATTAAGGTACTTGAAAGTAATTTCATCTTCTCTTCAAAAATAGGGCCCACATTATAGTTAATTCTTTTTTTAAAAAATATATATATAAAAGACTAGTTATTGTATTAAATGGTATAACTGAGTTTTGAATTTATACGTGCAAGATAAATGGTTTAGATGGAAAAGTTTGATTCACACGATAAGCAGTGATAGCTCTTAGGTGAAGGATGTAATAAAACAAACAAATAGTATCTTAAACCACATAAGTTTCTTAAAACAAACAAATAGTATTCATTAATCTCGGATGGAGTCAAAGATTAACTATTTTTTGATTTTGGAGTATGATTGAATAAAGCAAAATGACTCTTTAAACTGTCTGCGCTTATTTCATTTGTGAAGTAGCAGTTAGTCAATACAACTTTTGACGCTCCTCATGAATCATCTGGAAACAGTCGCTTTATATTTTTAAACATAGGGATTAGGTTGCGTACATTTGACCCCCCCTCATCCTGCAATGAGCGAAAACCTTTTAAGACACTGGGATATACTGTTGATGATGATGATGATACATTGATAGTCCAGCCTTGTTCTTTAAGAAATATGACACAATAATAGAATATAATATTTCAATATCCTTAAACAAACAAAAATATTTGATTTTTTAAAATAGAAACACTGCTTATATAATAATATTAACAATTGTATATTCAATAAGATATTTTCAAGGTCCTTCGTTGTGATTTGATTTTAGGCCACAAAACTTTGCTTTCTCACTTTTACAATTCCAATAAATTAGTGGAAGTTTGGCACTTAGAACTAAAAATCACTACTTCAAAGAAAGATACTCTTTATCTCTTTCTTATTCATTTCTACCTTCTTTTTTTTATGAAACCTTTTATGTGAAGATGCTCATATTATATATATATTCACTTTCGGTATGATTGATATTTTTATGCACTTTAAAGCTTTTTCGAATCATCATCAAGAGTTAGTTCGTTTATGACATGGCCATATGTGAAATAATGTTCACCTTTTACTTTTTGTCTTCAACATATTTTTTAGGATTTAAAAAAGAGTTCTATTGAGTTTTGGAATAACTGATAAAATTGTTGTATTCTAGTTATCGGTTAAAATTCTGAAAATAATCTTTTATAGAAATACAAGATAAAACTGACTCTTGTGATTGGATCCTTTCTCAAACTCTATACATAGCGAGAATTTTCGTAATGCACCAAATTTATCTTTTAAAAAAAGAAAAAAAAAACTTCAATTAAGAATATTTTTTCCCCAATAAAAAAGTGACATAAAGTGGGAATCTTAATATTTTGTGGTGATTTAGTCAATTGAGGAAGAATTGTGTGTCAATGATGAAGTGTGGTCTTCTTTTTTCTCTTTCCTCTTTGAACCTTTTTGAAGCATTAAGGAGGGATGTGGGTAATGCTAGAAATAGCACTACAAATTTATAATGGAAAACACATATGTCTTGGAATGATTCTTAAAGCATATTGAAAGAGAAGTAATTATCCTGTTCATAAAAAGTCCATCTTATTATTATTAGTGCTATCTAAGTTTATTGACTATCTAGTACTATCAAAAATATGTACGACGCGTTTTTTATTATTATATATTAAAAATATATAAAATCTTTTCTTAAATGATTATGTGACAAAGAAACTCAAATTACGGACCTATGTCTATGACTTTTTTATGCGAAGAATATCTAAAATCATGTAAGTTGATTTTCATTAGTTCGAATATCTGATACATGAAAAATAAAATAGGAGACTTAACATCGCATAAACAAAAGAATCGAAATGTCTTGACCTTAAAAACCAAATTACAAACATAACGATTTAATAGTTTGGGAATATTCTTCTTGTTTGATGCAAAATTAGTGTCAACATGTAATAGGAAAAAATATTTGTTCAACATGAAAATTCTAATTTCATTTTTGAACGGCATATATTCTTCTTGGGCCTGATCTTTATAGTTATAGTTGAGATTCTTTTCTTCCTTCACCTTTTTTGTTCTTATTCTTTAATTTATTCTTACCTCCCCACTTCTCATTTACTCCATTCATTTCATTATATGTAAAAGAAAACGCAGAAGAAGGTGCATGTACTAATTAATTAGCTGTCTCGCAAATAAATTGCTAAAAAGTGTGATATATAGTGGATACAAAGATTTTGTCAATAAGATTGACTTTATAGAAAAATATTAATTTTGGCATCGATGGGTAGGAATCCATCAACAATTAAATTAGCCTGATACTTCTTCCATTCATTTTTATTTTTTCCATTTTAATTTTAATATATTTTTTAAAAAATACCTATTCTATTCTATTTTAATTTAATTTGTGAAGTAATGCACATATATTAAGAAAAAAAATTAGTAAAAGATAAAATTTATACTATATTTTTCAATATTACCCTTTGTAAAATCATAGATCTGTAGTGTAATTTATTCCTACAAAATATAAAAGTTTAATAAATAAAAGGACAAATATAGAAAAAGTTTTAAACATTCACCTTAATTTTGAACAATTCAAATATTTTGAACATTCAATTATTTGAGACAGAGAAAATATACTTTACTAATTAAATTTATTAAGGGTGTTTTGTAATTCCATGTTTGACTACTACTATGTTATTAAGTTATTAATACTAAGAATCGTCTCCCCAAAAAATTAATAAATTATATGAATTAGCTAACATGGACAGGTAATAAGTTAGTAGGGATAGGTGGATGTATAACATGCGATACAGTATATAAGTTACTAAGATTAGTTGTGCTTTTATATTATATGTTGTTATTATCCTTTTTATATTTGTTATTTTTATCGTATTTAAATATTATTATTTATTTTTTATTATTAATCATTTTTTTGTCTTTTCTTTTCCATCTTTTTCCATATCTAGTATCTTCTCATTATGGAGTTTGGTTTTTGAGATGATGGTTTTTGGAAAATAATTTTTATATCTCTATGAGATTGTGATAAAATCTGCATACATTTCATCCTCTTCAGATCTCACTTGTAAGATTCAACTGAATATGTTATTGTTGTTGTTGGACAGATAAAGTGAAACATTCATTTTTGGTACAGGGCCCAAGTAAATGAAACAGGAGGGAGTATTTGTCCAATATTGAAAATAGACGTTCATTTTTATTTATTTTATATAAAAAATTAGATAATTCATTACTTAATTTTAAATTTATTCTTGTTATTAATTATGTTTAAATTCCTATAAATAATAAACTAAATTAGAAATTAAATAATAAATTATTTTAAAATATTTTAAATTAAATAAATAAAAATAAATATTTATTTTAAATATAATAAACAAATAAAAATGAAAAATCATATGCAACCAAAGAAAATAACATCATAATAAGTGCTTGATTTTCCCTGTTTTGGAAATAATTAGTGGTCTCCCACATTGTTGAAACTTCATTGGGTTTGTGGTTAACTTTCTTTGGGAAGTCATTAGTGCCTTTGCCATAATGGAAAAACATTAAATTGGCCCAATGTGAACATTAAATGGACACATTGATAAATATATATTCCATAACTTAGCATTATAATCCATTTTTATATGCTTATTTCGGAACAATTAGGAAAAACGTATCTTCGTACATTTAAAATTGCATAAATTCTAGTTACCAATAAAAACTTATTTGGACTGTTTAAGATTATGGCTTTCTCACTTCATTGATGGAAAAATTAAATTGGTAAAGGAGGTCTGTTTCCATGAATTTAAAATTAGAGAGGATATTCTCATGATCTTTCCAAATTATTTAAATGAATGAATACAAGAGATGCAAAATAAATTATTCCATATGAGCAGCAGATTAAATGTCAATATAGAATTTAATTGTTTAATGCAAATAAATAATAATTAGTGCAATCTCCAGTAAACTAATTATGCTTAGTCTTACATGTCAAAAGATGTTGTCATGAAAGGTATCAACACACTTGGAACTTGGATTAATTTAGTACTAAATCTTTAGTATCCATCTTTATATTTTAATAATAATATAATTTTATGACCTTTAAGTGGGAGATTGCCAACCTGATAATTTAATTTAATTAAGAAGGATGCTCATGGCATATGACGTTTTAACCAATCATAATATTAAAAGAAAAAGGAGAAAGGGAAATTAATTTTAAGTTAAGATAGAGAAGCTAATTAATTGATTGTTCTTTTATTATTATTATTATTCTCCCTTAAGATTTGATAGTGACTCGTTGCTTTATTCTTGTTTGGAATCATTTTACTTGGACGATCTCTTTCAATTTTAATAATCCTGGTGTTAGTTGGGTGATTAGCATTTGGCATTTTTAAATAAAAAGATAATTAACAAGTTAATAATATACTTCCTCATCCAATTACATGTGACAACATTTGATTGAGTACAAAGTCTAGAAAATTTGTTTGACTTATTTATTTATACATTGTACAAGTAGGAACAAAAAGATAATAAAGAGTGAATTAACCAAATGTTAATATACCCCTTCCTCTCCTATAATTAAAAAAAACAAAACTTGTTCACCTATAACTTTTTTTTTAATAGATAAGCATCGTATTGGAACATTTTTATATTTATATTTTTTGTTTGTAAGAACTTTATTGGAACAAGTTAGACCATGGAGGGTGGGACTAAAGAAGTTTAATTTTTTTAAAAAAATATATTGTTAACATATAGAAATATTTGATACTCTATTTAACAAGTTTTGTTTTTGGAAAAGTCATAAACAATAAACTATGTCTCTTTGAAACAAATAAAAGATTACAAAGATTAGATATTTGACTAATCATTTTGACATCATAGACATTATGTTGTTTTGAAAATCCATCCTTTTCTTGTCTTAAAATATTTTTGGTAGGTCAAAATATTGAAAAAAAAACTTTTAGAATTCTTGAAAATAATCTATTTCCCCTAAAGCTTGTAATTAAAGTGAACGGTCAATTACTCTAACCCCACTCTTCCTGCCTATAGCTGGTTGAGACCTTGGATTATCCTACATATTCTATTCAAATAACTCAAATCAATAACAATAACAATAATAACATACTCAGTGATATCTTAGAAGTGGGGGCTGAGGAAGGTAGATTGTACTCACACATTACTGCTACCTCATAGAATTAGAGAATCTATTTTCTAAAACCCTCAGTTCAACTCATGATTTATATATTCTGTAATTAAGAAGAATATATGGTAAGAGGTTATTTTAATTTCCTTTTTGAATATCTCATTAATCCATAACATGGATTAGGGTTAGGGGTGTGCATAGTTTGGGGCAAACCAAGGTTCAAAATTTTTAGATATTTTTTTTGGATTTTAAATTTTAATATACATATCGTATGTGCCAAATATCAATATATGCAATTTTCATAGATTTAATAGATTAGTATCCTACGGAACGTATAAAGTCCAATATGGGATTAAACAAGTGTAATTCTTTATTCACGATAGGAAGTTATACATCGTCAAAAGCAAACTATTAGCCTTAAGGCTCTATTGTTAAAATTGAAATATACAAACCAAGTAATTCAAAAATTGAACTTAAAAAATCTAAAAAAATTATTTGAAGCGTAGTTTCTTCACCCTAAAGATCAATACTCCAAGCCAAAATTTTTATATTCAATCTAAATATCCATTCCTGATCGATATTAATTCAATATATGAAGTTTTTGAGTTTCTATCTTAAATTGAGTTTATATATAATAATTGCTATTGAATTTACGTGAATCTGGCTTATTAATTTTATTACAAGGTAGTTTCACCCCATTCATGGAGCTTGCCTTTCTAGAATATGTGTAATTAGAATTCCTAAGTGCCAGCAACCATTTTCGATAATGCAGGCCTTCTTCACATTTTATTCTTGGTTGTTGATACATACGTAATTGACCAACTAATAATCAATAAACTATTCTTTCTTTATATTTATATAGCTGTTTTCATGTGTAAGCAACAGTTTAGAAAAATAGAATTCTTTTCTTTTGTCAAAAGGAAGAAGTGAATTATAGTGCCCAACATGCAACTTATAATGTTGTTTTATTAATTAGTCAAGGCTGGCTCTGGGAATAGTCATTTGGAGGAGGCAAACAAAACTTATAAAATAATCATTGAACTGCAAATCAAACTAGAAACAAAAAATAAAATGAAAAGCCAAATTCAACATATAATAAAATTCATAAACTACTAAAGGATATGGTGCAGTGAATAGAACTATTCCTCCCTTAATCAAAGGTCTCAAGCTTGAATCTTGAAAATAAAAAAATCCTTGATAGAGAGTGTTTCTTCCCAAATAAATTTAAATATAATCAAGCTCCAATGTAGATATCAAACATTGATAGACAATTGAAAAAAATCATAAAAATTGCTCTAGTGACACCATCATTGAGCCCCTTTTGTAAAATAACTCCGTGGACTTTGCACTTTACTTTTAAAAGAATAAATCTATTTTCTAGAAAAACACGAATTACTTTTTTTTATCCTTGAATTTGTTGCTTTTACTTTAAGGAAAGAAATATATATAGGTTGATTAATCTTTCAACAAACCCAAAGATGTCTATGAAAAGCTTTAATTTTCCACAACGTTTACCTTAGAAGTTTCAAAGAAATTAAGCATAGGGTGCCACCATAGTTGTGCCTACCAATAATGCCATTTAAGAAACAACGTGACATGAATTTGAAAAGTCAAAAATCCAAAACCTTAAAAAAAAAGAAAAAAAAGATAAAATCTTCAATATTTTTTTAAGAAAAATTGCTGGTTGACTTGACTAGTTGAGAAAAAAATGAGACAAGAAAAAGAATTGAAAAAATAGAAATTAACAAGAACTTATGCACGAGTTGTCGGCATTTTGTCAAAGGAGGAAAAGTTGTAGTACTACTTTCTTCCTTGTCTCAAATTATACCTTGTGATCTTTTATGAATAATTATAGTAAATTATTTATTTATTTTAAAAGGTTAATATGAATTTTCATTAAAAAAATTATATTAATTTAAAGAAAAAATAAAGATAAATAGTCATTAACACCTTCTAATAATTTTTTTTCTAATAAATGTACAAAAAGTAAATATGATAGATAATTTGAGATTAAAAATAGTGTTTTTTTATTTTGAAAGTTGTGAATTAAAAATAAACGCAATTTTTTTGAAGAGTTGAAATTTTTGAAAAGATTTTGAGATTTCAAATAAGACATAAGAATCACATGTTCATGTTGCCCTTTATTATATATAATAAATAGAGGAATTTCTTTATTATTCAACAATGAACTTTTTGAACTTCTTCTTCTCTTGTACAAACAAATTTTACTGTACTTTATTGTTATTGAGTGATTCATTGATATCGTAATTTTAAATATCGATATATCAGTGAGTAACTTTCTTCTATCATGAAGAAAATAATTTTCTTAAGAAATATTGCATATTTAATGGGCTCGATCTTTTTTTTTTGAAAAAAAATAAATTTTTAAATTCTTTTCTAATTACTGATCTTGATTTTTTCTAATTTTGAAAAATACTCTTTAAATCTCACTGCATCTCTATTCTTATTTCTTAGTATTTTAATAATACAAATTAACAACAGTATCTAACCTTATCAAGTGGCATTATATATTTGATTTTCACAAAAATAAAAAATAAAAAAAATCTAACAATAATAGCTGTATAGTGTAGTCAATTGTATCATCATGCTTAAGCACAAAGTACCTCAGAATATGCATTCAAAATTATTTATTTTCTTGGCCAACAACCATGCATGTGTCACTAATTTTTAATCTCATTATTATTATGATTATATATTATAAGGTCAGTGAGTAAATAAGATGATTATATATTATAAAGTCAGTGAGTAAATAAGATTACGTTGCTACCTTTTTTTTGCACAGCCGTACGTTTATTTTAAAAATTAGAAAATTGAGATGACTTTTTGTAATTAAAAAAAAAAACTTAGTATTTAGGCTCTCATAATTTGAACTTTGCCATTCTTTTGTGATGAAGAAGTAGTTGGTTGTAGGTATCTTGATTGAGAGTGTCATTGATCTAGCAACGTACAAAATCAATTATACAACAAACTCAATTACAATATTGCTTCAGTCTATTTTTACTCGTTCATATTTAATTTTAACATATTTTTAAGGGGTACTTATTAGTACTTTATTTTATCTTTTAAGTATGATAAATTTTATGCTCTTTTTGTCTATCTTTACTTATTTACCATATAAAAAATAAATATTTAATAATATTTGTTTACTTTATTAAAATTAAGAGATAATACACTTAGTGTTTAATTTATCCTCTATCATTAATTATAGTTATTGTCCTATTATATTTTTCAAAATGCTATATTTGTTTACTCTTATTATTTACTATTTCTCAATTCTTATGTTAAATCAATACTGAATAACTATTATTGCTGGCTGACCTCTATTAAATTTTCCAGTGGAAATGATTTCTAACTATTATTTACAGTTATCAAGATAGAATTAAAATCAAAATTTATAAGAACTAGTATAAAATTAAATCTTCCTAAGACTCCCTCAATTCTTTTTCTGCTGATGCCAGTACAGTTCTTTTTTACAAAGAAAAAGGGAACAGGAAGAGAATGGTGCACCATGAGAGCAGGTGATTTTTTCCTTTTAAAATCTTTTGTAAAATAGGTGGGTGGTCCGTACACAGACAACAACCAGTTAGGACTAGGGACAAGGTAGCAAAACAGGGAAACCAGCACATGAAACAGAAATCTAAGTGGGACCCACTTCATTGTACTACATTCAGTGGGTCTCATCCGACGTGGCAACACAGTTCTTCCTTCCATCTCTAGTGACAAACTCAGAAATTTTATTCAAAGATTAAAATTTAATATAAGAGTATTTTTTGATTAATATATTTTATATAATTTGTTATATATAGAATATAATTTTTTTGACAAAGAATATTCTATTGATTACTCTAACTAATATATGACTATGCGATTGCAATAATATACTACCCCAATTAATATAAATTTTTAATTCAAAATTGAAGAAAAAAGTATATTTATTGTGTTAAAAATAAAAATAATTGGCTAATCTCAACAATATATTCAACGAAAAGGATAAGAGGGCGTAGTTTTCATCTTTATCTTTACTTAATAATCATGGAAAAAGACTAATATTAATTTCTCTAAATGATTTTTTAGTAAATATATTTAAATTAAAGCAAAAAATAAATATTTGGAGATTTGAAGAGAGTCACACGTGGGACAGTGTGGGTTGCACCTTGTAGTACAGAATAGGAAAAAAGACAAATAAAATTTATTTAATTAAAAGGAAAAGCAGCCCTCACGTTCCCAACGAGGTCCCTCTCGAAATCATCATCATTATTAATATTTAAATAAACTAAGGGGAAAAAAACAAAAAACAGAAAAAGTAAAGAGAAAAAAGAATAATGTGGCGTGGGCATATGATGAACGTGGCATAGACCCCAAAATGTCAGTTACTGCTCCTAATAATCAATGTCACGTACCGCACTTTCCACGAAAAAAAGGAACAAGTACGCCCGCTATTTTATTTTATTCAACAATGGTTCATTATGAATGTAAATTCACATTAGATACTTCTAAAATTGAAAATTAATATCATTTTTTTTAAAATTGTTGTGTATAAAAACAGTGAATCAATGAACAATTGAAAATATTTACAAACGTCCTTTCAATTGTGATAGTATGTAAAATAAATACATATTTTCTTAATTTTATATTAATTTAATTTGAGATAATAAATAAATAATAATAATATATTAGTGAAATTTCACAAGTAAACTCTAAAGAGAGTAAATATATACGTAGATCTTACCACTACCTCAAAGAGATAGAAAAGTTTTCTCCGGAGAACCTCAAAAAAATTTCAAACCTCATAAATAAAAGATATTAAATATGAAAAAAAAAGATCAAGCCCTAAATGTGGAAAAAAGAAGAAGAAGGAAAAAAGAGAATTACTAATAATAAAAAACTAATAATAGTCCGTACTTTGAGATCTACATCCATATACGAAAAATATTTAATGATAAAATTTAAATTATATTTTTTATTATTTTTATAATGTTATAAGTAATGTAATTTATTTTTAAGACATATATAAAATTTTAAATATAATAAAAAAAATGAGAAAATTTTAAAAAAATTTAATATTAATATGGAATAAAGTAAGTATATTATATTTGGATTAGGATAGTTTTTCCTATAAATGAGCAGATTGGAGTGAGTCCTATCACCAATTTACTTGTGGAGAAGATCCAAATGTAGTGGTTGAAGTTTTGATAAAATCAAGAAGATGATGGGACACAAATTTAATGCATCATATTTCTTTATTCACAATTTGCACCGGAAATATAAATCTCACCATACAAGGCATTCAAACAGGAAAATTTGACAATATTAAGGTAATCTAGTCTAAGTCACATGAAAAATAATTAATTCTCCAAGATACGTTCACTCTTCTGGTGATAATTAAAACACAATTTTATAGAAATAATAATATGAGTAAAAGATGATGTTGCAATTATGATTCTTGAGCATAAGTCTGGAAAAACTATTTGTTTAAATTGAAAATTAGCTGTACCAAATTTAGCTTTTAGTAATAAGATTTGATACAAGGTTTCACTGATATGTATAAGGCAATAATTCAAATAGTAATCAATTTAGTGTAATTTCACGAATAAAAAATCTACTGATAATTAATATACATATAAGTTTACCTTCGCATTGTGGGTATTTTAATTGCAATAATTTATAATAACTAATTGAAATAAAGTAAAAAATTTAATAATAAAATCAAATAATAGAATTATAACAATAAAAATAATATTAATAAAGAAAAAGAAGATAATACTCAACTACGTCTACTCTTTTAATACATATTATCGGCAATCCCTCAAACCTTTTTAGTAGCATATTTCCGATTATTTTATTCGCTTATTTAAACTATGGATCGCGTTTTACATATATTATTATATTCAGTTAAAATTTTTTATATTTCTTAGCATACTAAAATGTTTAACTCAACTTTTCTATTTTTTGCGCATAAAAGTTTTTGACCAAGACGAATATCAATACATTCCTAAATATAAAAAATATTTATCATTTTATTTAGTTACACATAATTTTACAAAGTTCAATATCCTTTATCAGACTTCATTAATTAATATACTTAAATTATAGTAATTGCTATTCTTATTCACCCTCCTACATTTTTACGTTACATCTTTTTGTTTGCTTTTTAAAGGAAGTAGTTAATTAATTTATTTAAGAACTCTTTAAATAATGTGATGTTATGATGCAAATTTTTCGTATTGGAATAAGAGTAAATATCGTGATTCTATAAATAAGTATCCTTAAAACGTAAAATTCTAATTTGAAAAATAAAATAAGTAAATGATGCAAAATCTCATCCATTCCCTTTTAATATTTTTTTACTAATTTTCAACAGTATTTAGTACATTTTCTCTCTCTACAATTTCTTTTTTGACCCCACTTTCTCTCTCTATCCACAAAACCAAACGCTTAAATAAAGGCCGGATCCCCATTCTTTTCCCTCTAGTCGCCACCTCCAAATCTCTCTCCCTTTTCTCTCTCAACACAAGAAAAAATCCAATAACCATGGCAGTTGAAGCAAGACATCTCAATCTTTTCACTCAACAGCAACAGCAAATCATTTCGAATCAAGGAAATGGGTTTTCCTACAATACCCAGATAGGGGATTCTTCTCTTTTGCCGATGCAGACGCCGGAAAATAGTTTTTTGCCGTTTAATCACAGTTTGATGTGTGATTCCGTTCAGCCGAAAACCTCTGTAAACACTGACAGTGGTCTCACCTTCAATCTTCCGACGACGAGGAAGCGGTCGAGGGATTCGTTTAATCAGTTTAATACTTGTAATACTACGTCGTTTGTTGGTGATGATGTTTTGCCACTGCTTCAACAGTACCAATGTGATATCGATCGTATGATTTCGCTTCATGTAAGTATTCTGATGAAAAATTCATTTTCAATGGTGTTTTCTGTTTATTGGTGTTTTTGGGGCTAATTTGAATTTTTATATTGTGGTTTTACAGACTAAGAAAGTAAGGATGGAATTGGAAGAAAGACAGAAACAGCAAGCGAGGGTGTTGGTGGCAGCCATCGGTGAAGGGGTAGCGAAAAAACTGAAGGAAAAAGATGAACAGATTCAGAGAATGGGTAAAATCAATATGGTTCTTCAAGAGAAAGTGAAAAGTCTGTTCGTTGAGAATCAGTTATGGAGGGATTTGGCACAAACAAACGAAGCCACAGCAAATTCCCTTCGCAATAACCTAGAACAAGTTTTGGCTCACGTCGGCGACGAACGCATCTCCGCCGGCGGCAACCTCGCCGGAGCAGCTGTTGAGGAAGACGTCGAGTCCTGCTGTGGAAGCAGCGATCACGGTGGTGCCGCGGAAGAAGAGGAGGAAGTGGAAGGCAGGCGCACTTTAGCCGGGGAAACGCAGGATAACAGGATGTGCAGAAAGTGTGGCGAGAGGGAATCGTGTGTGTTGCTGTTACCGTGCAGACACCTGTGCCTGTGTGCTGTTTGTGGATCAAGCTTAGTCCATACATGCCCTGTTTGTAACTCTAATATGAATGCCACTGTGCATGTTAACATGTCTTCTTGATCATCAATCAATGAAAATCCCAAAAAGATAAAAAGAGGAAACAATTTCCAAATCACAGAATTTTGGAAACAGGAAAAGAAATCATAGAATTTTGTTGATGTAGAGACAAATTGTAGTTTGTAAATTTCCTTAGTAATTGTAAAATGCAAAATTGTTCATTCTTTTTATCTCCTTATATGCTCTGCTCTTGTTTTACCATTTCCCCAATGAGAATTTCTTGAAAATAGTTTTTTTATTTTAAAGTATATTTTTTTTTCACTAAATATGTCGTTACTTACTATATTAGAGTCAAAAGTTTAAGATTTTCGTACTTTTTTATCCTCTCTCGGTATATATCCGATTCAAAAGTTAGGACTTTCATATATTTTTACCCTCTTTTGAGACCCAAGTTGCTAAATTATATCGAATATATTATTGGAAGGGTGCTTAAATGGGATTGGAGTTAATTTACTTTTACCTCGTTAAATATTTTTTGGACCCAACTTAACAAAACATAAAAGTGACTTTTGGTTCTCACATTGATATAGATATAAAGAGAGAATGGGCACTAGTTTTATGAAATGACCAGAAAAAGCAAATGGGGTGCATGCCAACTTTTGCCAAAGAATCCTACTTTAGTGATTGCTCACACTTGTTTGGCAGAGAGAGGAAATAGTGGTCCTGTGTGTTGAATTAGGTACTCTGCACAGCCCCTATGGCCATCATGACTGTTTCAACATTTAATTTGTGGTGCCATAAAGAGACACTTTCTCTTGGGAGGTGGGGTGTTCATTTGGGATTTTCCTGCATAAATGCTACAGTATTCAGTACGAGTACTACTGTTTGTTTCCTTAGGTGAGATGTCAACATGCTAAAATATTAATTGTATTTTTGCTTAATTGCTATTGCTAGGGTAATTTCTTCCATACTAGTAAGTATAGTATATAGTACTAGTACGACCAAAAGCTAAAAAACTAAGTGGACCCAAAATCCCCCTAACTTTGCAGGCATGTATAGTGACTGTGAAAACAACTCCTCCTGAGGAGTAATTTAATTTACTTCTTTTTTATGTCCCAACTTTTTGCTGATTAATTAAATTAGGTTTCTCCTCCACCTTAGCCACCCTTTTAAGTTATTGTCACCTTTAAGGAATTTGTTTTTTTTTCCTGTGAGTATTAAATTGATTGCTTATAAATTCAAGGAGTTGGTTTGGTGATGGATATAGAGTATTTAAAATCATTATTGGTAATTTTTGCAAAAGCTACTCCTTTAGCTCAATGTATTATTAACCACTCTAGGGTTGGCACAAGGTGACCAATAAGGTGCTCATTTGGATGTTGCTTAGGGAGTGAATTATTCATTAGAAAAACTTATCATACCAGCTACAAGGTTTGGTTATAATCAACAATCACATGACTCCTAAATGTACAAAATGGGGGGCAACTTTGTTTTCCTCCCTCTGGCCATTTTTATTCGTTCCTATACAATTTTTGCATGTTCAATAGTATTTATTCATTTTATAAAATTAAGAGAGAATTTTATATTACTTTCTAATTTAACTTTATCATTAATTATTGTTATTTTCCTATTACATTTTCCAAGACATTCTATTTGTTATATTCAAAGTGTAATTTGATAAAATTATCTCATTATTTACTAATTTTTAATCGTTGTGCCAAGTCAATATGGGACAACTAAAGATAGACAGAAAGAATATCTAAATTTATAATATTACTAATAAACATAATAAAGCAAAAACATGATTCGAGTCGTGAAAAATAATCTCGTGCAGAAATTTAAGATAAGGCTGCATGCAATAAAATCCTTATAATTGGGTCATTCTATGCATAATGAGAGTTGTAATGTATTGGACTCGTCTCAATTTACGTGACACCTTTTGAATTTTGAGATTCAAACTAATTAATCTTTAATCATAATATTTTATATATTTTTAAAATATTTTAAATTATCAATTATTATTTAATCATAACATTTTTTATATTTTTAAAAATATTTTAAATTATCAATTATTATGACTTGTTTAAAAAGATATAACTTTCATTGGAAAAATTTAAAAATTTCCTAACTCACTTCCAATCAAATTCAAGTTATTTAACTCTCACAAAATAAAAAATTTCACATAAATTTGAAAGCAGCGAGTGATAAAGTGGAAACATGGTTGAGTAGTGTTGTGCATTGATTTGTGACAGGAGCAGTAGTGGTCACTGTGTTCATGGTCAGATTCAATGAGCCATCAGGACAACCTTGTGTATTGATTTTCTTCTTGGGGTGGTTCACTTGTTGGAATCTTCCATTATGAGGCACAATTTTTTAGGTGTTTGTAAAGACAAAAATGTCAGTGGAAAATGTGGCACATTTCACATTATTTGTCCCTATTATTTATTGATGGTTGATGTAATTTCAAGAGAGTTTGGGTAAGGGAGGAAAAGGATTACTCAACAATGATGGCTCTCACTAACGTCCCATCCTCCCACAACCAGCTTCCCAGAAAATCCCATATTTGAAATTTTTGCCCATTTTCTTTTCTTCATTAATGTCCAGATTATTCAAATACAAAATGATACCTCTCATCAAAGATGGGCCACGACAAGCTTTTCATGATATAGTAAAGTGAAATGTTAATACTATGAAATATTACAAATTCACATAAATATTAATTTTTAAATTAAGGATATGAAAGTAAAAAATAAACTAGCTGAGTTACTAAAATTTGCATTCTGAATTATTTAGATAGTTTTTGCAAAAATATAAGATATTGTTGTTTTCTTTGCTTTTCCTTTGTGTGTCAGTCCTATAAATATAAATATATGGTGCATATTGTAAACCAGAATCGTGTCCCGAAGTGCCGGCCAAGATTCTGACACGTCACATTCACAAATACACCAAATCAGATAAGTTCCTTTTTTTTTCAAAAATGAAAATAGCAAGTTACTACTGAAAATGAAAGATCTCACCATTATCCGAGGGCCGGTTTGGTAGAATAAATTTATTCCGTCAATTATTTTAAATATTTATTTTTTAAAAATATCTCATCTTATAAATTTTATAATTATTTAATCACATCTCTCTATTCAGATAAATTAATTCAACCATTTTGATTAAATTCGCGAACGAACTCCTACAGTTTCTACAAAAGAATTACTGAATAAATTATAAATGTATCATGGAAGAAGATTATTTTTCAGAAGGGCACTTCTTCCGTGTTAATTTATATTTTTTATTGATTATATATAAAAAAGAAAAAAATAATTATAAAGCTCCACTATTACATAATGTTGTGTCCTGACTTGTAACACGTAAATTCAAATTTAAATATATACCGACACTTGATGCAAAAGAGAAAAGTTCTTAATTTTTTTTCTTTCTTAATACCTTGGAGGCAAAATCCTCGAATTAAAAATAAACAAATTCTATTATCCTTATATAAAAGAGATTATATTCTCAAATATCCTCTAAATTTGAATGTATTCATAAAAAAATTAAAATAGCATTTAAGATGATTAAAATTATTCTACGTTTGAAAAATATAAAACTAACAGTCCTTCAAATCATAGACAAATTTTACTAGAGAGGAATTGAGGACGAAATAAATTAGTACTCACATATTTATCAATAAAATTTTATTTTTTTATATTTTATTTATAAATATAATTTATTTTTTATCACTTTAAAATATATTTCAAATAATATCAATAAGAGTTTATTACGAAAAAATAAAAAAATATTTATCATTTGAATAACTCGACTTATTTTGTGATGTGTAGAAGAGTGAGAGCCACCACGTGTGAGTATAATAGCAAAGTATTTGTCGTTAAATGCGGTCAAGGAAGAGGAGTCCAAAAAGTGAGGGAAAGCACTTTACGGCAGGGAAATTGGTCGAATGTGCGTGATTAAAGAGAGAGAAGATGGCTATGGCGTTTCCCTTGAAAATCGCCGGTGGGGGAGGAAAGAGACAGAAGATGATGATGGCGTACGTTTGTGGGGGATGCTTATCGCTGTTGATGTCAGAACCGTGAAGATCGGTTTGGGTACTCGCAATCACATAACTCTCTGCCACTCAATGTTCCCCTTGGACTGTTCTTTTATTTTTTTTTTCTTTTTTCTTGGTTTTCCATTTTTACTTGTTATTGTTAAATTATATAAATTTTAATTAATATTTTAAAATATATTTTTTTATTATATTAATATGAAAATAATTATAATTTATAATAATTTTCATATAATTTTTAAGTTTTAAAGATTAAATTTAATTACTTTAACTTTATTTTAAAATTTAACCAAAGATGATCTAAAAAATAATATGATAAGTAAAAGTGAACAGAAGAAATAATTATTAATTAGTTTATCCATTTTATTTTATGTGATATTTTTTAATTTTCTATGATATTTAAAGAAAAAGATAAAAACTTTTGAAATTTATGGTCCAAAATAAATCTTAAAAATTTGTATGGCTGATAATCATTACATTAAAAGTAAAATATGAATTTTGAAGTTAATTTATTTCTAACTAAAATAAGATGATATTTTTTTAGACGGATAAAAAAAAAATGTCACATAAAATAAAATAGAGAAAATATTAATTTACCATAAAAATTGAAAAGCGATAAATAAAATTGATAATTTTATAAAAATATTCTTTGAATATAATATGTATAATATTT
>JAOTQJ010000049.1:12645377-12663578 GCA_025642045.1 Solanum sejunctum
TTTGTGAATTTTGCTTTGAACGTGCAACTTTAATCTTTAGGAAAAGCCTGTATGCAGTCTCTATTTTGTTAGAAGCTAGTAGCTTGTTGTTTAATTTGCTACAAATAAGCTTACTAGGGTAAAATCCTTTCTCTAAAGCTTCCTCCATTACCAGGACAGCATTTTCAAGATGTCCTATGTTACAAAGCCCATTGATGACATACTCATAAACTTGCATATCAGAAGAATAACCACTTTCTTGCATCTCATTCCAGATGTTTAACAGCATACCACATTTCCCAAACCTAGAAAGCCGCATTAGCAGCAACTTGTATGCACTCAAGGATATCCTACATCCTGCTTGTCTCGCCTTCTTATAAACCATTAGAGCTGCATGAGGTGGACCATAGCTACATAAAGGCTCAAGAAAAGAGGTTACAGTACCTGTAGTTACACTTACCCCCCGGCTTAGCATTTCATCAAACATTTCAATTGCATCAGCTACTCTTCTAGCTTTAAGAAAAGCAGATATTAGTCTCATATAAGTATCAGCATTTGGTTCGCATTCCATATTTAACATCCTCTCATAATATTTTAAGGATTCATCAATTTCACCCTGTGCAATGAAATTTGAAATCATTGCATTGTAGATGTCTGCGTCAAGTACACGCCTTTTTTCCTCCAGACCCTCAAAAATCTCAATGGCATCATCAACTCGACCAGCTCTCCCTAAACATTCAAGAACATAACTATAAGTCAAATTATCTGCCTCAAATCCATCATCCACCATTGCTTTCAAGATTCTCTGGACTTCCTTAACTCTTCCGAATCTCGACCACCCACCAATGACTATGTTATACGTTGTGACATCAAAAGAAACCTTCTCTTTCATTTTCTCAAGTAATGAACTGGCGGCACCAACATGTGATCGACGACATAAACACTGTAAAACAATGTTAAGTGTCTCAGTATTACATCTCAATCCATAATCCTCTAATCCACTAAACAACTTTATAGCCTTTGAAATTTGTCGAGCTCGAATAAAGCTATCAACAACAATATTAAGCGTCTCTGAGTTAGGCAGAATTCCTTGATTCCTCATTCCCTTCAACATTTCAACCATCTCCCCGAAAAACTTCCTCCTACCTAATGCTTTAAGAATTATACAGTAAGAATCATTATCAATGGGTACTTTTTGTTGTTTGATAACCCAATTGAAAAATGTAGCTATAGATGCAGCATCTAAATTCCCCTTGTTTACTACTTTAGCAACTAAATCAACCGTTAATTCTACGTCAACGGAAGTGAGTGCTTTCTCGATTGCTGTTTTGCCCTGAAGTTTCAGAAGAAAAATGCCGCGTAACTTATCTTCGGGAGTTAAAAGCTCATCGAAAACCTTAAACTGATTGTTTCGTTCAGAAGAAACTTCGGTAATGGGCTTTTCCATTGAAGAGGTTGGGCGGATGGGTAAAAGGTCGGAAAGTTGATTCAGAACATAAGATTCGTCGAAATTAGTTGGGAATTTCTCAGGTAGTGATGAAATTGAGTGAGAAAATGTAGAAACTAACGATGAAATACTCGCAAAAGTATACCTGCGACTGAGAAATCTTGCCAGAACCATCGTAATTCCCTGTAGATTGGGGATTTTCCCCCTTTTTATGATTTGAAGACGACAATCTATTTGTTGCACCGCCATTATACGACGTCGTATTAATTCAACTACTCCAACTACGATGCAGTATGGTAAATACAGTATGTATACATTCTGTATATTTTATTGACATACATATATATGCAGAATTTGTAGTTACATGTTAATCCCTTCTTGTCGTTAATTTACATTACTTATTATCAGGGCAAATTTATAGGTAAAATTTGGATTACGGGAACTCATAGTCATCCAATTAAATTTAGTATATTATTTATATTGTTTTTAAATAATATATTAAATACTAGCGAAAGAAACACATTGTCAAAATGATAAGTTGGTTCACTTGTTCAAAGACTCTTTGTTAACACGAAAGTTGGGGATTTGATCCCAGCCAATAATAATATTTTGTTCCTTTTTTTAAAAAATAAAGTAACGGTACCCCATATTATTAAATTTCTAGATTTGCCTCCGCTTATTATGTACATCATGAAGCAAACAAGTAGAATGACATTAAAAGGTAGATCAAGAAACTCAATTTCCCGTGAAAAATTATTATTAAGAATCTAAGAAATTAACTTGAGCCCATTGATTATGTGCAGTTGGACTTGATTAACTTGTGATACTTCACGGTAATACTTTTTGGATATTTTATAAAAATTTTATACTTTTTAGAGCTAATATTAATTTTTTTAAAATTATTAAAAAATTTCTTTTTTTAATACAAAAAATAAAATCAGTGATACATGTCGAAAAGATAGGAGCATTAAAAGATTTTAATTATGATACATGGAGAAGTGAAAATTGTAATTTGTATGAATAAGTGTTATAATTTTATATAATTAAAAAAAATTATAATTTTTTTAAAAAGTAAATATTATATAAAATTATATAAATATAAGTTAAGTTGTATATTCAGTAACTTTTAGATAGTTTGTTCATAAGAATAAAAGGCAAAGTTAGTCATTTACATAATGTTCATGCATTGGTTGGGCTTTCTGTGTGCATAGGTCTAATAATTAGATGGATCTTCAACAAGGGTGGGCCTTGTTCAGAAAACCCAGTCAAATTCTACAAAAGGACTTGAAACCCCAAGTCCATACCAAGGAAAGGAAAAGTTACTATTTCTAACAAGCCAATTAATAAAGTTCATAAGATTTTTCAAAATTAAAAAAAAATAATATAAATAAATAAATATATATTAATTAATTAATTAATATAATTATAATTTAAATTAATTACGGCTCAAAAGTATAAGAGAGGAATAATTAAAACTGAAAAGGTCAAACCGACCAGGTATAATTGTAAGGTTGTGTAGGTATAACTTTTTCCAAATTGAGGACAAAGGGAAGCACTTCACTCATAGAAATACATGTCATCAACAATATTCCACATATATTATAATGTTTAATCCCTAAAATAAGGCAAGAAAAGGCTTTGGATGATGAATTACTATTAGCAATAAGAGAGAGAGAGAGAGCAAAGTGGCCAGCCAATTGATTTTTGTTTGATAATTCAAATGGACCCCCTAAACCATTAATATGCATGGCATGATTTTACATTATGTTTACCACTATTGATTTCTTTACTACACATTTTTTAATATAAAAATAAAATTTATTGATATTAATTTATCAAATATTTTTTCTAAAGTTTAATTAATTCAAACTTATATCATATAATTTTCATTAAATGAGGAAAGAAAGAATTCTAATTCAAATCCTTTAATTAAAGACGAAGTCATAAATTTTGGTGGCAACTATTTTCTTATGACCTCCCATTAGATAATGTTGATAATCAAAAACCTGAACATGCAATTGATCTTATAAAATTATTATCCTTAAATCAGAAGAGAAGCATTGGAAAATTAGAACTTTAGAAAAATTATTGGAGTAGAAGGTGGGGTGAGTTGGTAACAATTGAGTTGGCAAATAAATAATTTGATTGTGACCAATAGAAGATATCAACCAATATAAATTCTCTAATTTATTTGTTGTTTTCCTATTTTACCTAGACCTTTCTTTTCTCCAATTTTTAAAAATAAAGATAAATATAATTTGTGATTGTATGTATGGGTGTTTTACGGGTCGATTTGAATTGGGTATTGATCAAAATTAAAATTAAATCAACTTAATTTGTTTTTTAAATTCTCAAAATCAAACCTACTTAATTTGATTTTTAAATTTTCAAAATAAACCAACCTAATTATAATATACATTTATCGATTTGGTTGTTATCGGTTTTGATTTAGTTTGACTATTCTGTTATTAATCATAAACAAAAATAAAAGCAATGATATATTCAAAATGGAGAAAAGTGACAACAATCAATTTACTGTAAAAAAAATAACTGATATTTTAGAACTTTCAATCACTAAATTTACTGTAAAAAAAGTTTTAAAATTCACCATTTTGACCTAAAAAAAAGAGCTAGTGCTATTTCTAGTCTCATCAAGAATTGTCATAGACATATATACATAAAATTAATAAGATAAATGTTCTCGTTTTGAATATTTATGCTTTCATAAGTAGATTAAAAAATAAAAATTATTTTTATAAATAATGTATTTTGAAGGTATAATTATGAAATATATGAATATAATATGTCGATTCGATTCGATTATTTCTTCAATTTTTCCAAACTAATCCAAAACCAAACCAAACCAAAATCAAAATAAAATTAATTTATTCAATCAATTTGGTAGAATTTTTATTCAAACCACACCCATAATTGTATTTTTCACTTAACATGGGTGATACCATTAAAAATTCTACCTATAGAAATTCTATATGGAGTTTTCTTCCCGGGCCAAACTATCAAAAAATTTGTTGGCCTCTCTATAAATATATAATCCAATTCAATTACAAGTAATAACAATCAATTAAGAACAGATTTCCAATTGCATTCCCTTTAAAATATCCAAAATGGTTTCATAATTTACGAGGTCAATTAATCTTTAAAGATAATCGAAGACATATCTTCTTCGACTTCGTATCACTTTGTTATATTCATATTAAAATCATGTAATTCTCAATAATTGCTTTATAATCATATTCAAATTACGTAATTTTAAAAATTCTTCTATATAAAACTTAAAATATATAGTACATATTAAAAATACTTATTTTTTTGTAATTTTATAACACAAATAGCTTGGAATAAAGTCACACTACACTAAAACTCAAGACAGAGAGTCAACAATAAGCTTAGAAAAATGAAATTTCAAATTATTCCCTTCGTCCAGCAGTTTGACTAATTTCCAAACATAACGTCCTTAATAAAAAAAAGGAAAAAGTTTAAAGTGAAAATGGATAACCTTGGTTTTCTTAAATATCCTTTTACTGACAAAATAAATAAAATATACACAAGCTCAATCTCCAATATTTTTAAAAAAGAGAAAAAAGTAAAGAATATAGAGGAGGCAATGATGAGTGTCTCCTAATTCAACATCAAATCATTATTTTTACTCAAATTATAATGTATTTAATTTAAAAGATTAATATGAAATTAATTTAGTAATTGAAGGCGTTGAAAAAGTCAAAGTGAATTTTCCTAAACAAAATCCAATGGCATGTGGTCTCAATTTTTAGTGTCGTGAAAGAATAACAACGAATTTGACAGAATCTTTTCTTAAATCGAATAAATACGTCATTCATTAACTGGTTTTGATTTCCTACATCACACACTACCTAAACAACTGTGCGCTTCAGTCCATCCCCTTCCATTAGTTGTCAATTATTGACTTAATTTAAATTTTTTATTTGAATATAATAAATAAAATGTTTTGAAAATATAAAAATTATGTATAAAATTATCTTATAAAATAAATATAGATTATTAAATATATATTTTTAATATAGTAAATAATAAAAATAAATAAAAGAAGTATTATTATTTTCATGCTCCAAAGTCCTCTCTACCTCTATGAGATAGCGGTAAGGTCTGCGTACAATTTATCTTCTCCAGACCCCACTTATGGGATATCACTAGGTATTTTATTGTTGTTTATGCTCCAAAGTAAAAGCTTTTATTATCAATCAATCTATCTATATAAACACATTCCGAGGATTTTTATATTTTCTAAAAAGAAAAAAAATGGAATTTTGAGAAACCTTAGAAAATTAAAATATATTGTCTTCAAGTCATTTTCCACAAAATAGACTTTTGGTAATTTGGTACCTGGATAAAAATATTATTTTTTAATAAAATTTAATATTAATTTTATTTTATCCCTATTTGATTTGAGGGATGGAGTAATTTTAAATTTCATCACATAATTTATACTAAAATATTGAGATGACTATATCTTATAAAAGGTGATACTTTCTTCGTTTATTTTTACGTATTAATAAAATTAAACAAAAAATAAGTTCTAATATAATATATATAAGTGACGGAGGATATAAAATAATATAATGAACAATGTCTTTTTAACATCTCAATGAAGATCATCAATGGTGTTGCAGCTATTTTATTTTCTTTAATCATAGATTTTGAATTTGAATTCTACATCACGAAAAACATATTTAGTAAAATTTTAAAAGTAAAATTTGAAAAGAATAAAATATATATAAATCTTATATTACCTCATAGAGATATAAAAATTATTTTTAAAAAATATTCATTTAAAAGAATTGAGCCTCATAAATAAAAAGTATTAAATATAAAAAATAAAATAAAGAAACAAATGAGAAACATTTTTTTGAATAAGGCCTCTAAAATGCGAATCTAAATTAATGTAAATGTCCAATATTAGATGGGAAAAAAATCTCAAACAAGAAGAGAGTGTAACGCAGTAAATAATGCCTTAGAAATTTAATCAACTTTATTTTGTTGGTGAAGATAATAAATAAAATAAACTGTAGAGGAGCAGTTCCATTCCCTTCCTTGTAAATCCAAACACAGCTACTGATGCTTCTCTTTCTCCTCTCTCGTCTGAACAAAGAACAAACAACATTTACTTTGTCAGATTAGTGTTTTTTTTAAAGATAAAGATATACTTACCTGTGTACACATATGTATAAACAGTTTCTTTTGATAACATGAGCACATATATTCCTTTTCATACATAAGGTGAAACACTACACCAGACCAGACCCACACCCTCTGGTATGGAAGCTTCACTCTTTTTTCTTTTTGGATTTGATTTGTTCATAGTTTTATTCGCTTTTTATATTTATTATTTTTGAGGTAGTATTTATTTATGAAACTTGTTTTTTGTGATAATGAAAGCTCTTGAATTAGGTATCTCTCAGTGGGGTTCTTTGTTTGACTTTTCTGAGTAAAGAGTTGTGGAATGAAGAATTGCTCTATTTTAACTTTTTACCCCTTTTGAGTTGAAGGCTATTTTTCACTTGTTCTTTGTGTTTTGTGGATCTAGGGATAATGGGTATTTCTTGAATTTTGTTACAGGAGCTTTGAACTTCTGGAAAGATCAAAGCTTTTTGAGGGGGCTGATCTTGTTTCAACGGAGATTTTAAGGCCTTTTTGGGTGATTACTGATGGGTTCTTCTCAGGTTGTCATTCAGTAATTGGATTGTATAGTTGTGAACTTTCTAGAGTTGTGTTGTGGATTTTGAATATATGCTGTAAAGAAAATATTTGAGTTCCCGGAGGAGTAGAGTTGCCCAAGTTCTTTGCGGGTTCTTGTAAATGGAAGGAGAAACGGTTCACGATGATGGGTTGTTGGTGAATGAAGTGAAATTAGAAGAAGACGAAGAAGATTTTTGTAGCTGCTGTGAAGATGAGGAGGAGTTGGAAGATAGCTGGGAAGCAACTTCGGAGGAAGAAGAGGATGAAGTAACGGAGGAGGAGGACGAGAAGGAATCAGCAAGGGAAAGTTGTGAAGTAGATCTTGATGAACATTCCATAAAATTATTCTTTAAGGGCATTTCTGTAGCTGGTCCTGGAGACTCTGGTTGCAGGATATCTGGAATTGGAGTGGTTATGGAGAGGGCGGAAGGTGCTACTCCTATTCAAATCCAGAAAAAGCTTGATTTTTATGTGGAAGAATTTGTGGCAGATTATTTGGCTTTGATGGATGGATTGCTGGAAGCTGTGAAGAACAAAGTTAGAAAGGTTTATGCCCTGACTGACTCTGAGATGTTATACCAGCAGGTGAGCCATCTGTTCTCTCCAAGATGTTTATCTCATTGTTGCTGCATTCCATCTTCATATGCAGTTGCTTTCACTATTGCAACTGAAGTGTTAGTAGATGAACAACTTTCCCTCTTTGCCGCCCTCCACCTGCTAACCAATATAATTTCATAGTCAATGACATTTTTACATCTTTGATCATCCCCCCTCCCCAAACCCAATAGAAAAAGGGAAAAAAAACCCAATTACTTATTAAAACTTTGGCCTTCTGCATATTAGAACTTTGGCCTTCTGCATATCTGTCTTTATTGAACTTGTCCGTTGAAAATGAATGTGAATTTCAGGTGTTCTTGGTTCTTTTACCAAAAACATTCAGTTGCCAACTCTAATAGATTTTTATTTGATAAACCAAAAGATTTTATTAATAATACACCAAGATGGTGCCCCTTGAGTCTGATCTGGATGCTCGTTTCATACAACAATGGGGTATTTTCCTACCTGAAAAATAGAACTATCAAACTACTTTTCCCCCTCTTCCATAAAATCTCGTTGATAACTTGATTACTTATTTGGATGTGACTGTAATAAGTGCGTCAATGATTTCACTTGCAGTAAATTTGCTCCGAGGTAGCAGCGTTTGGTTATTTATACTATTTTGATGATAATGGTTTATTTGCATTGTTTGGTGGTAAATAATTTGATCAGATTATGCATGAAGAGAGCCTTGATAATCCACTTCTCGCGGCATTGCGGCAGAGGATCCTGGATTATGCTGATGATCTGGAAGCTTTTGTTCTGAAACTTGTACCTGATACTAGTCTGGCAAAGGCCTTGGACTTGGCCAAGGTAGCAATAGGGGTTGTCTCTTCCCATGTTGAAGGAGATGAATCAACTGAAAACTGTCCAATATGCTGCGAGGATAGACTTTTAATGATGATGACCACATTGAAATGTACCCACAAGTTCTGTTCTCACTGTATGAAAACTTATGTTGAGGGTAAAGTCCAATCTGGTCAAGTCCCCATTAGGTGCCCTCAGCTAAAATGCAAGTACTTAATCTCTGCTACTGAATGCATATCTTTTCTCCCACTGAACTCCTATGGATTTTTAGTGAAGGCCCTTGAAGAAGCAAATGCTCTCAACTCAGACAAACTCTACTGCCCATATCCAAATTGTTCTGTTCTTCTGGATCCTCATGAATGTATCTCAACTCGGGCTAGTTCATCAAGCCAGTCAGAGAATAGTTGTGTGGACTGTCCGGTTTGTCAGAGGCTCATGTGTGTGGATTGTAGGGTCCCATGGCATTCATCAATGACATGTGAAGACTATCAAAATATCCCTTTGGAGGAGAGGGATGCTGGTGACATAACTTTGCATCGCCTGGCACAAAATAAGAGATGGAGGCGCTGTTCACAGTGCAGGAGGATGATTGAGCTCACTCATGGATGCTATCATATGACATGCTGGTAATGTATTTGGTTCCTTCATCTCTTTTATTCAAGATTCAAGGCCTTATTGGCTTCTGATTCAATGAGAATAATGCATTGATATTCTGAATCTGTTAGCATCTTCTTGTTTTTCATATCATATACTGGTAGATCCTTATCTGATTAGTTTCTTGAAAACTGATGTTGAAATTTTGAAATATAAGCTCTTATGTGTCAGATACCTGTTATTAGACCAAAGGACTTTTAAACTGAGGAGCTTAGAAACCTAGTGATTCTTCTCAGTACGTGGAAATGAATTGTTGTTGGTTCTCTAGGAATGATCGTCTATATCTGATACAAAGAGAACTATCCTTCCTCTTAATGTTCCATTCTCATCCTGCATGAGGACCATCGAGCAGGATTGGCTCTTTTCTTTAACTCTACCAAATAATAAGTTTTTTGAACACTTTATTTAGGTAAGTTTTTAAAACACATTTTTTTACCTTAGTAAAGCTTAATCTTGCATTTTATCTGCACCTCATCTAATTGCTTTACAAAATTGTAAAGCATTTCAACTCAAAGCTACTATTGGGAGATTCTGGAATAATACGTCTTGTATTGCTGTCAATTCTAATAAATGTACTGGTTTATCACCCATCGAATGGAAAACATAACCCAATCTAGAATAGAGTTGGAGGTATCTTGTTACTCACTGGTGTTATTTTCCCATACATTGTTAGCTATGAAAGCTTATTCTTCAATAGCACAGTAAGATATTGAATCTTTAGCTGGCTTGTTGGAAAAAAATAAATGTACAGACATATATACTGTATGCGTACATGTACATATATACATATACATATGTAGAAGGAAATTTAGTGGTCAGTAGGTCTATCATCCTTCTATAACTTTTAATTACCCTCAAAAGACTTGACAGATAAATTTACTCACCTAACTAATAAGGTTTGGCGACCAGATCACCCTTTGCTTTGTGCATTGGAGTTACAAAAATAGCAAATAAAACATCATATAAATGCGGACTAGGATGTTCAGCGGTTATACGATAGGGGGAGAGGGGAGTGGGAGACTCCCCTTAACTAGGAGGTGATCTGAAATAGCTGAAAGCAGAGATTACTGCCTGAGTATACTGGATGAGAAGCTTGGAATTTGAAGTACAAGATGTCTCTCTCAGTGTATTATAATTCATTCATGATTTAATAAACACTCTCTGCTAGCTTGATGCAGAGCTTATTGTCTGGCAATAAACTTTTGGGCTTTGTGGAAGGCTTCTGCCAATTATCTGCACCAGAAAAAGCAGGAAACATCTAGTCAACAAGTGTCAGGTTTTGAAATCAGTGTTTATTATAGGTATTTTGATAATCTATAAACATGCGTACTCTTTACAAAACTTGCATTTTTTAAGCATATGAACAAGGAGTCCTCTATTGAAAGAATATATTTTCAATGGATCGTCCAGAAGTGTTGTCAGTGGCTGTTCTTATCAAAAGCAAAAAAGTGCAGAAAAGCTCTAAGACCCGTCCGAGCTTTAAGCGCTAATAAAGCATGGGCTTTAATTGAAAAAGCGCGAAAGGAGAAGAAAATATACATGTATAGATTTAGTCCAAGACTAATAATTTATAAGCATGAATGACAAATATATGAACAAAGAAATTGAAATATAATTACAATTAAGTGAAATATCTGTTGTTTAGTGTAGTCTCTTTAGAAGAGGTTCATTGTCAAGGAAGCATGTGAGTACCCTGAAGGTGACATGCACATTAAGCGAGGCGAAGTGCTCAACATAAGCACCTTTGATAACACCGGTTGTTATTAAGGAATCCCTCAAGAATCAATTGACCAGCTTGATCAAAAGGTCATCTAAGGGCAAGACTATCTTTTGTAATTTTGAATGTCGGACACATCTATGTTCATATGATCATCAAACTCTCTGGGTTCCAAGTACTGTATCTTATTTATATATGAGTCTGACTCGTGCTGTATTTGTCCCTTTCTAAATGGTTGGAGCTGTCAAACTCTCTTCAAATCCTCTTACTAACTCTTACTTTACTACTACTGATGCTTCTGTTTTTTTCTCCTCCGTCTACTGCTTAAACTACAGCGAGGCAGGCTTTATTTTTAACCAAGCAGGCCAAATATGGTGAAGGTGTAAACTTAGCAATTTTAGATATTTAATTAGATATGAAGTGGGCAGGGAGTTGACTGAAACCAAGGAATATCTGCTTGTATCAGAAAAATGGGGACAATCGGTGCTTGTAAGATACAAAGGAGAGAACAGTTGAATCATAACTGATATAGCTTTTGACCTATTCATTCATGATTTATTTTTCTTGAACTATTCATGGTGTCTTCAACAGTTTAGAGAGTTAGGAAAGTTTACTCCAAGTATTCTGTTGCTCCATATGGAGATAGAACTGTCCAGTCGAACAATAATGCTTAAGAGAAATCAACTGTCTATGACTTCTAGCGATTTTTCCTTGTGGTTGCGTGTTTGTGATTGTTTTGAATCCTTTAGTAAGGCTGTCTGCTATAAATGCAGTGGAAAATGCATTCCGATAGGATAATCTATCCGAGCATCAGATGAACTTCTGTAGGAATGTAAAAAATTGAAGATATGTGCCCAAATGCATATGCTACCGTTCTGTCTCTTTTAGAACTTGTTCAGCATATATTCTGCTAAAATTGAAGTTGGTCGATCGATGATTTTAAGCATTGACAGCTTTTGTGTTTGTATTAAAAATTGGCAGGTGTGGGCATCAATTCTGTTATTCTTGTGGTGCGGAGTACAGGGACGGCCAACAGACATGTCAATGTGCATTCTGGGATGAGGATTACACTCAAGATTTGGTAACTCAACCAACACAACAGTTTGAGCAATGGTCGTGGGACTCGTTTGAGTCCCTGCCTATGATGATGGATGCATATTCAGATGAAGAGAGATCTCAGCTGGCATTGATCCAGAGATTTCTCACTGGTGGATTCAGTCTCACAGACCACCAAGCTTACCAATCCCCACCACGTTGTACAGATTCTTATGTCGATGCCATGAAGGATCTCCATCAGCTTCCATGGCTAGAACGATTCGTGTCTGTGATCAGCGACAATTACTATGAAGAACATATCCAGTGAAGTATAGAAAGATTTGAAGCCATTTAGCATTTGTAGAACATTTTTAAATGGGAGATAAATGAGTATCTCACTCTCAAGACTCCTTGATAGTTTAAGCAAATAGGCCCCTTCATAATGTCCTTTTTCATTTGCTTCAATGCTAAAAGAGTTGTTGGATCTTTTCCATCCCCATTGTATGATGCTTTGGAAGTAACAAGAAGCTTCCTCTTCAAAGAAAAACTACATAAATCGAAGGAGACATTTATAATGTAAAACATATACACTGTCTGTCCCAGTTTATTTTTCTTGTCGATCCCACAAAAAGAGGACACATTTTGCTTCTTTGGCAAATTTTTGATGATACTATCGACATTTTACTCACATTGGGTCTCATTTATTTGGTAAAGACACAAAGTCGTATGCTTTTTAGGGATGATTTTGGAACATTGTAATGTCTTTTTATATTTTTTAAATTTCATGTCAAATTAATTTTATCATCAAAATAGAGTCAAAACCTTTTTCTGGCTTTACTATAACAAGTTTGATGTCCAATTATATAAGGTGTTCATATCTCGAGTTACTTGTTTTCGCTTTTTCTATTGTATTTGGATAATTATTAATTACTCTGATCATATATTTTTTTTGTTCAACTTTATTTGACTCCTATATTATTTTTAGATGTCAAACAATATTTGTTTACTTTATAAAATCAAGAGACAAGTTTACACTTAGTTTCTAATTTACGTTTAACATTAATTATAGTCATTTTTTTTTATATTTTTCAATACATCATATTTATTATATTTAAAGGGTAATTTAAGAAAATTATTTCATCATTTATTATTTTTTAATCCCTGTAACATGTCAGTAGGGCCCAAGTAAAGTTGGACCGAGGGAGTATATTGTAAAATTATTTGTTGTATGACAATAATGTTGAAAAACTTGAAAAAATCACCTAGAATCACAAGTAAATCACTAGATATGAACATCAATATATAAGAAAGATAAAAACACTAACCTTGTTCCATTACAATAAATTATTTGAAGAACTTGATCTCTAAATCTTGAAGACTGTTTTGTAGTGTTCTTTTTTTGAGATAGAGAGAAAGAGAAAAACTTATCTTCTGATTTAGAGATTAAGTATTTAAAGATTCTACAACATACTTTTATGAAAGGTATACCTTTTCATGAAATATATGTCTTTTCAAAAAAAGTGTCTTTTATAATAAGTTTCCATCATAATTAAAAGAAAAGATTAATGGATATTTATATTTTATGTCCAAATATATATAATAATTTATTAGATAAAAAAAAGTTAATTTAATAATAGCATATCTATGTATAATATATTAATATGTGAATCAACAAATTAAAAATTAGAGAAATTGTTTTTTTAACCAAAGATATTGAAGGCATGTTTTAAATAGTCTATAAATCCATGTTTTAATGATTTTTGAAGCAACAATAAATTTTTTTCTCCATCAAGTAACAATAATTTGACTACTGCATAGAGTGAAGAAAAAGAAAGAGAGAGAGAATAAACGTAGCTCAAAGTCACAACAACCAAGCAATAATTATTGCTAAACTCACAATTAACAATAATTATAATAGACATAAACATTGTCTCCACGTGGTGGTTGAGAAACCCTAGCAACCGATGTTTTCAAAAAATTAAATTGAGGGAAAGTAGTAAAGCTTTTTTTAAGTGAAACATTACACATGTTGCCTCCTACGATAATTCAAAGTCCATATACTGATTGCCTTTTAATTTCCAAGAACATCAAGATAATTATTGCAAGTAGGGGTGTTAATTGCTCGGATAAAAATTAAAGTCGTCAATATAAATTAGGTCTATCGAGTCATCTTAATTTAATCGGTGATTTAATAGAATTAGACTATAATTTTTAAAATCTATTTAAAGAATGAGCTTTTTAACCTGATTATATTGGAGAATTTGAGTAAGTCCATGATCATAGGTCAGGAAAGATTCTTGTTGAACTGAATGGAAGGCTTTGTTGTTTGTTGGCTCTTTATATCGACGACCCTTCTGTGTTTTTTGTTCCCATCAAATTTAGTAGGGATTTTGATTGAAAATTTTGACACAATTATCAGATTTTGTTGGGAAAAGAGATGCTCTGGTGCTTATTGTTAGTCAGCTTTGTTGCTGTGTGTCTACTGACATCTAAAGTTTGTTGAAAAAAAAAAAAGAAGTTAGGTCGGCTCGTAGATCAAATTAAAAAATAATTAAAAAAAAATATTAAAAATAATAAGAGATCAAATTTAAAATTTATTTAAAATTTTTAAATATTAAACTTACATATAAATTATATTTTTATAATATGTACTCCTTCTGTTCATCTTGTCCCTTATTGATTTGACATAAGAATTAATAAATAATTAATAATATGGATAATTTTACTAAATCATCTTTTAAATTTAACAATTACAATGTCTTGAAAAATATAATAAAAAATAACTATTATAATTAATGATAAGGCTAAACTAAAAATTAAGTTTGAAATTATCTTTTTATTTCATAGATAAGTATTATTGGACATCTCAAAATAGTATAATGGATAAGTAAAGATGAACGAAAGAAGTAATAATAACAGTAATACTATGTAATATTATCCTGTTGCTATTTATTTTAATATTTTAAAATTATAATTTAATTCAAAAATTTATAAAAAAAAATAAGAATAAAAATATAGGGCCCGATAAGGCCCGCGACTCACGTACAAATGGGCAGGCTATCTATTTTCTAGCCCATTAAAAAAAATTACATAAATACACAATATATTTTACCATATTTTCTAATAATCCCTACCATCCTAAAATATTACAAAAATCCTTTATTTCTACTCTCTATCTCCTTCTTAATCTATCCTAAATTATCTCTTAGTTGAAGTATTCTAATCAATATCTATATAATTTTTCTATTTTTTAGTTGTCTAATCAATCTTTTCATTATTAATTTCAATTTCAAATTTTTTATCATTATTTTCAAACTAAATAAAAAAGAGAAGAAATTTTCAAACATTTTCTTCACATATCAATTAACAAATACAAAACTATGATACGTGTGAAAGCATCTCTATAAAAATCATTTCTTTAGAATATCCAATTATTCTTTCTTCCTGGGAATCAATTCTTGTGAACTATTTTTCAAATTGAAAAATCTCAAATTCTTCCACCAAAACCTAGTTTTTAAGTATTCTAATCAATATCTATATAATCTTCATGATTAATATTTTTCTAATTTTTAGTTGTTTAATCAATCTTTTCATGATTAATTTCAATTTCAATTTCAATTTTAAATTGCGCTCTTTCTTAAAGTATCAAGCATCTAAGACTCATATTTCCAACGATAGGTATCATTCTAAAAAATATGAAAATTCGTAATCAAGTATTAACTATCTAGATCAAACATATAATTTTAAATATCAAGTATCTAATAAACAAAAAAACATAAAACTTATGTCACCTATCAATTATTAGTAGTTTGATAAGTACAAACGCTCCTTCTTAAAATATCAAGTATCTAAGACTTATTTTCCAACGATAGGTATCATTATAAAAAACACGAAAATTTCTAATCAGGTATCAACTACCCATATCAAGCACTTAATTTTAAGAATCAAGTATCTACTAGACAAAAAAATAAATAAATAAAACTTATGTCAGGTATTAATTTTGTTAGCAACCAATGGAACAAAGAAATTTTGATGAAACTCGTGTTGCAAGTATCTAGTTCAAGTTTTTCTACATTTTGCAGGTATCTACTTCCATTTTGATGGAACTCTTGTTACATGTATCTACTTTATCCACCATTTTTCTACAATCCCTTTATCCTTCTTCACTTCCTCCACTCTAAATGCACTGTACTTTTTTAATACTAATGTAATGACTAAAATATATAAAATAAAATGTTATCGTCTTTTTTGGTGGACGACTTCTTTAGTGCATTTTTAGTGGACAATCTCATAATATTGTCTCTATTATCTTTCTCCTTTTCCATCATTATGCGTGACATTATGAATTTAGCTTTGCCTCTTTGAGTATTTGGAGAGGCAGTTATTATTCTATTTAAAGGAAAATAATCTTGCATTTGAAGGATGGGAAAACAAATAGAAAACGTGAGAATAGAAGGGTAGAAAAGAAAAAAAACTGGGTAGAGCATAAAAAGAGGAGAATTTGTGATTGTTGACATTTAATTTTTACCTTTTATGGTGTTAAATTAATCATTGAGTCTTTATTTCATTTTAACAATTTTTAAACAATTATTCTCAAAAAAAAATATTTTTAAAATGGGCGCGTGATGGCCACGCGCCCCTAATTTCCTCTTATTCTCCATCTTCCCAGACCCTTTTCCCCATTTTTCCCCTTTTCCATTTTCGTTCAACCAGCAAAACCAGAAAGCCCGGCGCCGTTCACTCGACAATCTCCAACGGTCACCTGCTCCACTCCCTCATGCGTGCCTAAAAAATCCAAACTCATACTCCCCTGTCGGATAGAACCGTTGCCCTATTCTCACCTTTATAATCGATTCTTCTCCTTCGTTTTGAGGGGGACGAGTTTAAAAACATCCGGGGGCAGAAGGCGGCCATCGAAAAATTCGAAACAAAACCTTGAAAAGCTATAAATTTCTTAGAGCTAAGTCGAAAAGGAGGACTGAAATTGAAAGCTTCAATCTCAGAGTGAACAAATTCGGGGACGAATTAAAAAAGAATGGGAGTATAGTCAGCTATCAATGGTCAAGAACCTTGGAAATACTCAATTGATTCCAAGTCAATTTTAGTCGAAATCTCTAGTTAGTTTGTTACAGCTCCTATTTTGGTGGTGTCGAAGTTCATCGTTAAGCTCATCGTCCCAATCGCTGCCCCCAAAAAGATAATATCCCAATCTCGTGTTCTTCTTAGTTGAATGTCTTTTTCGTTGGAAATTTTTGCTTAATCTGATTTATTGGTTACTGTTGAATATTCGTAGATTGTGTGATGTTCTCGTTTGTTGTTGGTTGATGCTTCCTGTTCTGCTTCTGGTTATCAGTTTTGTCCAGACTAGTATTTGCATTAGTTGAGGGTGTTGTTGTTGTCAATTTGTTCTGTTGAGTTTCTTAATACATGCTGTAATGCTCAAGTTTCAATCTATTAGATGACAATTTTGGTTCTTTAGAAGGCTTTCTATTTATCTCTCGTTGAATATTAATGAGGTGGTTTGCCTTTGTCTGCTGAATCTTGCCTAAATGTGTAGTTTTTTGGTCATAAATGATAATACATATCTATTAGGTTGAAATTGTTGAAAATATTTAAAATTCGTTGCCTGTTATTTTCCCTGTTTCCTGGATTACTGAGATAGCTAATGTCAAGAGTAATGATGTTGTTATTATCGTCTTGATTCACTACAGTTGCTAAAGTTCGAAACTAGTGTTGCAGTGATTGTGTTTCTTGAATACCTACTGTAATGTTCAGCTTGTCAATCCATTTGTTGATGTTTCTGTTTGGCTAAGTAATAGCCTTATCCTGCTCTTCGTCGTATGTTCGAAATATGTTCATTTGTTCTGTGGAATAAGTATTTATGTTGTTTCAATTTTTCCATGTCCGTGTTCATTTTGCTTTAACTGAAGCTTGCTATGTTGTGACGAGCTGATACTGTGATTGTGTTTGTTGTCTGTTAAGATGGTTTCCAGAGTCCTAGTGTCGTATCCATTGTATTGTTTGTGTGTTCTATTTGAGCCTTGTTGTTCTAGTCGACTTTCGAGTTTCTCTAGCTGGTAATGCTCTAAATAGTCTATTTCGCATTGTTTCAGTGCGTTAAATGTTAAAGCTTTGACGTGAACTCTAGTTTTCTGCTGAAACGATTTCCATATGAGAAAGTGCTGCAAAGGTCCTTCTCTGCCTTGGTTTTGGTTCCAGATTTCTGTTCCAA
>JAOTQJ010000049.1:12678639-12713228 GCA_025642045.1 Solanum sejunctum
CTACCCATGGTTCCCACAACCCCAAGTTGTGGGTGCTTAGCTACTCATGGCTAAGATAAAACACACAAATATGCAAACTATAGACATATTTGAGAGTTTCACTAATAACAATGAAGGAAATAGGCACCACAAGTTGCAAACCCACAAGCTTGATTGATTAACAATGAGTATAAGGTAAGATTTGCAATCTCCAAAATAGGTTTTCCTAGAGAGAAGAATAAACTACTCTAAAAACCTAAGAAAAGCTTCAAAATGTAATGGAGAATTGTCTACTGATTGAACTCTTTCTCAAAAACCTAACTTAAACTATTTATAGTACTTAAAAACAACCCTAGGAATTTGCAGAAAAGACTCCTGACATCTAATAAATTTCACAGTTACGACTCGTAGGTTGGTCTATGAGTCATTGTCGGGGCCTCGTATCAGGTTCTTAACATCTTGGACTGAATTGGTATGACCCATAGGTATGAGTCATTACTTGAGCTATGACTCGTATGTTTGTCTCGTAGTTTTGGTCTTCAGTATTTTGGTCCAACATTTTGACCCTTTGATTCTTGCTATGAGTCCATCTATACTAGTCATAAATCACAGTGTGTCTTATAACTCATAGGATATCCTCGTAGAAGTGACTTTTACGAGGCAGATTTTTGATTTTGGGTCTCTGATTCCTGCTACGACATCACCCTACTACTCGTACTTGAGCTATGACATCACCCTACGACTTGTAGCTTGAGCTACAACTCGTAGGTTGGCCAAAATCTATAACTTTTCTTCAAAATCATGCCAACCTAATTTTTCTGCAAGATTAACATAAAAACACATCAAAACACTAAAATGTCGCTTTAAGAACTCACAAAATCCTTTGTTTCATGCACCAAATGTGTTGTATGCAGCACATCACAAACTAGAGAATAATTAACCCGCCATGTACATTAGCATGTTTATCAATCTTCTTATCATATACCGCTATTATACATACTTTTGTGTCCATCCCTACTTGAATCAAGCTTTTATTAGGCCCTACAATTTATGCATTTTCATTCCTTTATACTTAAGGCCATTTCAAATAGTCCACTTCACTTACTTTGCGCTATATTTAATGCATCAAATGACCTGACAATACACAACATCTTATTTGCCTGTCCTTGTTTTATTGCTCTCCACTATGCATATACACTTTATGCTGCGATTTCAACTTCATACATGAAAGTCGCTTTATTACTATCTCCAATGCAATTATCACTTACTATGCCTAAACTTTAAATGCATAGGAATGTTTTGTGGAAGTAAACAACATAGATAATCATGCATATGTAAATCCTGCAGATACTTGCCCAGGTACAGTTTAATTTATACGTTATACTATTTTAATGTTCTCCGTCATTAATATTTTTTTGTGAAATTGTAATAAAACTATCTCTAATTTCCCCAAGAATTGGTGTACATGCATCTTTCATAACTCTGGATTCAATATATGAGGGAGAAGCAAGCACAACTAAAATCGCAATTTACAGATGCATTTGTCAAAAGTCACTGTAATACAAAATAATTATTGCCACGTCGGTGGTATATACACAATAAAAATATTATCTCACATATTTTTTTTGTCGTACTTTTACCTATCTAAGCATAATAATATATTGTCATTTCCATAATGTTCCTAGGCCTATTTTCTTATAATCTGCAAATCATCGCTTATACATTTTTCATTCTCCAACTTTTTTACTTCTCACTACATAATTTCTTATAATCTGCAAATGTTTGCGTTATTCTATTTGCAGTCTTTATTGATATCGTAGTATGATAATGTCTAAAGGATGCATTCAATAACAGGATTATCGTTACTTAAAGATTTATTGAACTGTAATTCTATGAAGACTTAGTAGTAAAATGAATTCCTCTCTTTCAAAACGAATTAGCTTATAACAAGTGAACGTATCTATGAAAATAAATACATAACTACAAATAATTATTTAGTCGCTTACGGTTATGATAAATTATGTATGGGCTTACTATGGAGTCCATATGCTAAGACAACATTTGTCGGTCAACTTTATTATTTGAAATTCAAATGATTCTAATATACTTAATAGGATTTATTAACATCAAACGCCGAACTTTGGTAGATAAAAATTTTTATTATGAGCATATTATAATGATGATAATGAAATTATTGAAGATGTTATAAATTAGTTGATTAGTTAATTGATGATTAGTTATGCTGAGTTAGTTGTAATTTAATTAGTTAGAGAGTGATTAGAAATTATCCCATAGGGTGCAAATACATGGTAAGAGATGTGAAGTTGGACATGTGTATATAAGCCCTTGTACTGTTGATCTACAGAGAATAATTAGAAGAAAATTTTCCAAATCTCTCCTCTCTTATTCTTCTTCTCCTTCTTCTCTACTCTCCCATATCTCCCTTTTCACGAAATTCACAAATCTTCATATGGTATCAGAGCTTAACAAATCCAAGAGGATCTGATTTTGATTGGGCAACAGAAATCACTGAGGATCGACAAAGCTCGACGAAATGGTAGTTGTAGACGCGAACTCTAAGTCAACTAGGGTTTCGATTGACACTGTTGATGCGGTGGAGAAGAACAGAAATCATCCTCTGTATCTTCATCCATCGGATACTCCTGGGAGCATTTTGACCTCAGTTCAGCTCATACGAGTTGAAAATTATTCACTATGGAGCAAATCAATGCAAATTACTCTTCGGGCCAAAAGCAAATTGGGATTTGTTCTTGGAACATGTAAAAAATCTCATAACAAACCCGAATTGGAAGAGCAGTGGGAGAAATACAATATTTTTGTACTTGCATGGATGATGAACACCATCTCCAAGGAGCTCCTGAGTGGGATTCTGCATACTTTCGATGCAGCAGCGGTTTGGGCCAATTTGAATGAGAGATTCAACAAAGTAGATGAATTTAGAAGTTATCAGCTCCATTGAAAAATTTGTACTTTGAATCAAGGTAACATGACTGTCTCATGCTATTTCACCAAGATGAGACTTCTGTGGGATGAATTTGATGTCTTAATACCCCCACCTGCATGCAATTGTGAGAGATCCAAAGTATATGTTGATCATATTCACTATTTGCGTCTATTTGCCTTTCTAATGGGACTGAATGAGGTATATAGTCATGACCGTAGCCAAATCCTTATGATGAACCCTCTCCCCAATGTAAGTAGAGCATATGCAATGATTATGTCTGATGAAAGCTAACGCGTGGCTATTGAATCTAAAATTGGTGAAGTAAATGAGTCGATGGTAATGTATGGTGGAAAAGAAAATTGCTATGCACGAGGAGGTTATGATTATCACAAAGGAAAGGCAATCCATGACAATGTAGGAAATAGCAGTGGTAAGATGGCCCTCTATGCAGGGAGAGGAGGCAATGCAGGCAACTTCAACACTTATAAGCAGAAGAAGAACTTGTTCTATGATTACTGTAAGATGAATGGCCATACTAAGGACATATGTTACAGACTTGTTGGATACCCAGCTGATTGAAAATTTAAGAAAAGACCAGGGCCTAATGTGGTGCAGAGTAACAGGATGCAGGCAAATCATGTATTCACTTCCAAAGATGAAATGAATCTGAGGGATGAGTTTGCACCAGTTGATCCCATGATGAAAGAAAGGAAAATGAAATTTGGTTCAGTTATCACATAACCCTTTTTTACTCCAGGACAATACAACAAGATTCTGCGTATGCTAGAAAGGGAAGAAGCAAAATCAACCTCAGGCAGGGAAACAAATAATATGGAAGGTATGATAACCATGCCAACTGTTTTTTCTATAAAAGGTGACATCACACAGGGAAGGATTGAGAATGGAAAAAGAGGTTGAATAGTTGATTTAGGTGCTACTTATCATATGACATACAAGTTAAATAAACTATCACATACATCTAGTTGTCTAAATAAAGTGGTACATTTACCTAATGGTGAGACTGCACCAGTGTCACACACTGGTTCTTATTGCATAAATAGTAGAGATATGTTAAAAGATTTATTGGTGGTTCCTGCATTCAAACATAATTTGTTAGTAGTGTCTAAATTAACAAGGCAATTGAATTGCTTAGTTAATTTTTTTCCTCAGTTTTTTATACTTCAGGACCTCTCCAATGGAAAGGTAAAAGAGATTGGTAAAGAGGTTGATGGGTTGTATTACTTACCTGCTGCACTATAATATGAAAAGAGGGACAACAGTCAGACAGTGTTGATGGCACATCATCCTGATGTAGATAGGCTGTTATGGCATAATAGATTGGGATATCCTTCCACAAGAGTATTACAACACATGTTCATAAATCATAATTTTAGCAACAGTGATGCATGTAGTAAGTGTTCTATATGTCACTGGCTAAACAGACTAGATTGTCTTTTCCTTTGAGTACGTCTAGAGTACTAGTTGTGTTTGATTTGATACATCTTGATGTTTGGGGACCCTATAAAGTTACTACTCATAATAGTTTCAGATACTTTCTTACAATAGTTGATGACCATTTAAGAATGTGTAGGCTATATCTGATGAACTTGAAAAATGATGTATTTTCAGTCTTGAATTCCTTTCTAACATTAGAGAGTAATTAGTTTAATAGGAAAGTTAAGAGAATAAGAATAAATAATGGCACTGAGTTCTTTAACAATGAATGCTCTGGTTTGCCGAAATATCTTAGTATAATTCATGAAAGTAGCTATCCATACACTTCACAATAAAATAGAGTGGTAGAAAGAAAACATAGACACATTCTTGAAGTGGCTAGAGCAATTAGATTTCAAGATAACATCCCTATCAAGTTTTAGGGGGAGTGCGTATTGTCTGCAGTATACTTGATTAACAGGATGTCTACTCCAGTGCTAAAGGGTAAATCTCTATATGAGTTGTTCCATGGTCACAGGGCAAACATTGATCACTTAAGAACTATAGGTTGCTTATGCTACGCAACCAAACTGACTAAACAGGGTTAATGGGTTACTCATTAACTCAGATTTTTAAGGATACCTGTTATACAATCTTGATCAAAGGAAGCTTATTATCAACAAGGATGTTATGTTCAAAGAAGATGTGTTCCCTTTCAGACAAACATTCCACATACACAAGCCACTGTTTCCTGCAGAGCAGATTATTGCACCAGATGATCTCCCTATATGTGATGAAGACAAAGAGTTGCCTGTACCTATCTTATGCAGCTGATACAAACCTGAATGATAATCCTGCAATTATGCATGACAATTTGCCCGAGTCAGAGACTGTATCTGATGAAAATGATGCTGCCCAACCTGATGATTACAATGTTACAGTTGAATTAATCATAAGAAGAGATAAGGAAATTCCAGCCAAAAAATCTATTAGAAATTCTCATCCTCCTATCTAGATGAAGGATTATGTCACTCCCACAACCAAAACTCATCATCACTCTCAGAGTAATTATGTTTCCTATAAAAACATATCATCCAAATACTAGACCTAATTGTCCATGTTCTCTACAGACATTGAGCCCAGAACTTTTGAAGAGGCTGCTAAGGATCAAAGGTGGATACAAGCCATGAAGTAGGAAGTACAGGCCTTAGAAGACAATGGCACCTGGCAGATAGTCAAACTACCTGAAGGAAAGAATATTATTGGTTGTAAATGGGTGTACAAGATCAAGTACAAAGTTGATGTCAAGTCAAAAGATTTAAGGCCAGATTAGTTGCCAAAGGATACAGTCAAACAGAGAGAATTGACTATCAAGAGACATTTTCTCCAGTTGTGAAAATGACAACAGTCAGGTCTATAATAGTCTTGGCTGCCACTCAAAACTAGAACATATATTAAATGGATGTCTATAATGCCTTTTTACAAGGAGACCTGCTTGAAGAGGTATACATAGAGCTGCCCAAAGGTTTCTACAATGCTGAAAAAGGAAGAAATCTTGTTTGCAAGTTAGTGAAATCCCTTTAAGTACTCAAGCAAGCCTCAAGGCAATGGAATGCCAAATTGACTGACGCACTGCTGCACTCAGGCTATTCACAAAGCAAATTGGACTACTCACTGTTTACAAAAAAAAGGAATGGTAAGATGGTGGTAGTCTTGGTGTATGTTGATGATTTGTTACTTACTAGAAATGATACAGATTTGATAGAGGAGACCAAACATGTTTTACATAGTCACTTCAAGATCAAAGATTTGGGAGAGCTTGAATACTTCCTAGGAATTGAATTCATGAGATCAAACAAGGGCATAGTGATTAATTAGAGAAAATATGCATTGGAACTGGTGGCTGAAGTAGGACTGGGTAATGTCAAGGCTAGCATGACACCATTAAATTGCAATCAAAGGCTTACTAGTGTAGAAAACAGTTCAGACAGTGTATATGAAGACATTCCAAGATATCAAAGATTGGTTAGCAAACTGCTTTACCTCACCATCACTAGGCCAGATATAGCTTTTGCTATGCAACTATTGAGTCAATTCATGCAAAAACCCACAGTAACACATTAAAGGGCTGCATTGAGAGTGATCAAGTATATCAAGATGGCACCTGAAAAAGGATTACTTATGAGCTCCAGTCATCAGCCTAAACTGAAAGGATATTGTGATGTAGACTAGGCTGCATGCCTTAGCACAAAGAGATCAATCACTGGATTTTTGTTAAAATTTGGTGATTCTCTTATCTCTTGGAGATCTAAGAAGCAAGCTACAGTGGCTAGAAGCTCTACAGAGGCAGAGTACAGGAGCCTAACAACACTGACAGCTGAAATTCTGTGGGTTACAAGGTTATTCAAGGAGTTAGATGTGGACTTAGCAGAACCAACCTTCATTTTCTGCGATAATAAGTTTGCATTACAGATTGCTGCCAACCCAGTCTTCCACGAGCGCACCAAACACATCGAAATCGATTGTCACTTCATTAGAGAGAAGATACAACAAGGCCTCATCAAGACTTTTTACATAAACACTAGAGACCAGCAGGCAGACCTGCTTACAAAGGCTTTGGGAAGGACACAACATGACTTCTTATTGAGCAAGCTTGGATTATTGAATCTTTTCAGTATATCCAGCTTGAGGGAGAGTATTGAAGATGTTAGAAATTAGTTAATTGATGATTAGTTATGTTAGAGTTAGTTGAGTTAGTTGTGATTTAATTAGTTAGAGAGTGATTAGAAATTATCCCATAGGGTGCAAATACATGGTAAGAGATGTGGAGTTGCATATGTGTATATAAGCCCTTGTACTGTTGATCTACAGAGAATAATTAGAAGAAAATTTCCCAAATCTCTCCTCTCTTCTTCTTCTTCTTCTTCTCCTTCTCCTTCTTCTCTACACTCTCATATCTTCCTTTTCACGAAATTCACAAATCTTCACAGAAATAGATTGTGTATAGATAGGTAAATGTATGAAATACACTAGAAAGGAAATGAAGTGCCGATTCTCTTATGTCTCCACTTAGAGAGAAAGCAATAAGATAAATTCATCGTTAAATAATAACTCATAATTAAATAACTTTATAGACACATTTTGTGTTGCAAGATAAAATAAAGTCAAAGTTATAAAAGATAATTCTTTTCTCGAAATTGTATAATCAAATTAACTTAGATTATACACACGCGTAAGATTTTCTTGTTTATTTTCAATTACACAATCAACGGCAAAACAAAATTAATAACCTGTAATCTGATTACGATAATTATCATATGTGAATAAAATAAAAAAAATATTTGTAGCACTTATTCTTAAAAATTACTATAAATTACTCACGAATCCCAACTAGTCAAAAAGTCAATCAACTCTTTGGTTGTTCTTACACCTCTTCCAACAGTCAAGGACAAGTCATAAGTAGTAGTTAAATCTCTTCACCAATAATCTTCTTTCCCTTGTTCCCTACTTCATCGAATTAATTAAAATGCCAAAACTATCCTCGACCCCAAAAGGAACACAAAAATTGTTTTCCTATTTTGTCGTTCACATACAGGATAATTGCATCAATATTTCCGTTATTTCCTCTCCCTTTCTCATCATCTTCCAATACACTTCCTCTAATTTCATCGATCCTTCTGGAATAATCAAGATCCTTCAGTCCTTTTTTGCACAATACCAGGCATTTACCATTTGCACCTTTCTGTCAGATTTATTTGTTCCCAAAGTACAGCCCTTTTTCGTCATTTAACTATCCTTAGTGACTACGTTTTACTCTTTCAGTCTTGTTTATAAGCTACCCAACTAGATCCTCGTACTGCATTCTCAGTCTTTGTTAGCAAAAAGAAGAAAAAAAAAGTTTACTCTCTTACTCGTGTTTGGAAATGGAGCGTGGGAACTACAGACGTGGTGGCGGCGATAACTCCGGTAGGGATGGAGGTAACCGTGGTCGTGGTCAAGGTCAAGGCGGCGGCGGCGGCGGAAGGGGTGGGCACCAGATCGGAGGTGGCGGAAGGGGTGGGTCCCAGAACCAGCCATCGTTTCAGCAATGGGGGAATCAGCCAAGGGGATCGGGTTTTCGCGGGGCTCGGCACGATCAGCCGGGTCGGGGTGGTAATTCGGTTAGCCAGCCGGTCCAACGTGGTGGTGGTGGTGGTGCTTGGCAAAGGACACCACAGCAGCAACAAGGTGGCAGCGGAGTTTCTACTGCTTGGGTCCGGCCACCGCCGCAGCAACAGGGTGGTGGAAACCAGCAGCAGGAGGTTGTGGATCGTCGTCCTCCTCCTCCTCGATCTTGTGGTATTAACTCATTCCTTTTTATTATGTTGTTCTGATTACGATCTTGTTTGTCTTCTGCAGATTAATAATAAATTAGTTATATTGAATTTCTCTTTATTGAATTTTAGAGAAAATCAAACCTAACGTTGCGATGATTCCAATCGTAATTACTTGTTGTAAAATGCCAAGTTTTTCTATGAAACCTTGTGATTGTCATTGCTTTACACTAGTGTTATTTATATATATACTCGTTTCTGGATATGTGTTTTGGTGAGTTTTTTTATAAATCCGTTAGAATCTAAAATTAATTTTTGATTCTTCTTTAATTTTTATCTTTTAGTTTATAAATTTTGACTTCTCTCAGTAATTAGCAAACTTCTAGTAACAAATGATTAATTTGGGCGTGAATAAAATTCATGCATATAACAATCAGAAATTGATAGAAAATTACATTAATCAAATCTAATAGGGAGAAAATGTGACAATTAAAATATACACAGACTTTAATCACAATAATATAGATGAGAAAAAGAAATACAAAATGTTCCGACTTCTTGTCACATCTTCTCCATAACGAATCCAAACTTGGAAGTTTTTATTCATCAGGTTAAATTAGAGCATGAATCAAATAGTATAATAATGATATAAAATTTTTATTATTTTATTTTAAATATAGAATGTAATGGATAATCTTGGGTTGGGCATTAATTCGTAGAACCAATAAAGATCAATTTATGTAGATATAATAATAATATAGTAGAATATTAAAAAATATCTTAAAGTTTTATTAAATTAAATGGTTGAAGTTTATGAGTTTCAAAAGCATGGGAGTTTTGAATATTAAGAATAACAATTGAATAAGTAATTAGATAGTATGAGTTTTGTAGGTAAATATTTAAAACAAATAAAGGAGAAAAATAATAGGTAAATTCAATTTTGAGAATGGTATTTTGTAAAAGTGAAAATGTAACATGTTCTATTTTCTATCTTATTGGTTACTGTCACAAACTGAAATGATCCCGACTTTACATGGAAAAAATAAAACAAACCATTCACTTAAATAGAGGCAATTTGAGAGCTATTAAAATCTAATTACTAAATACGTTTATGGTTGGCGAACAATAAATTAAAAGACCTCAAGAATATATTAAATTTGTTATAAGAGATTATACAGAGACAACACAAAAAAAATGTACAAGAAAATCACAATATTGATGTTATTACAAAATTCATAATCCAACTTTTGACTTCACACCTTTCTATTTCTAGCGTTTAGTATATAGTATATAATGAAATATCACATGATATCATTACATATATTTAATATAATATAATATTTAATTAATTACATGTTTTGTAACATTTTGATTTAGCATATTGATAAAATGGTAATCGTACTTTGCAAATTGATATGAATGATGAAAAGATTATTAGTAGAACCTTGATATCTTACTATCTTCTTTCATTTAGAAAACAAAACTACTTCGAGTTGATGGTATTTGATTGTTGTGGATTTGGCATTGTTCTTCAGCTACATTGGTCATACTGTTAAGTAACTGATCATCAGTTTTGAGGGCTTCTTTTTGTGTGACTAAAACATTGGGTTTGATATAACCAACAGAAGTTCGAAATCCATTAGTTGTGATGGTTTGACTTTAAGATTCTTTTATCAGATGGAAATGATTGTTCTTTGTAGCCCACTAGTTTTCTGCAAATAATGTTTTATGTCATAACTGATTCATTCTTACATGGTATGTTCTTTCATTTTGTATGCTCTATGAGTACACGAATGTTAAAATGCACTGTATTTTTGTGGGCAGATCATCTTCCAGTTGATCTGGGGTCCCTGAATATCAAGGAACAGAGTGTATCATCTCCTCCAGAAAGTCACAAGAAAAAACTTGTACCTGTTGCACGACCTGATACTGGAAAAACTGCTGTCAAGTCAATTAGGCTGCTAGCCAACCATTTTCCTGTTACGTTCAATCCCCAGACTACCATTATGCATTATGACATGGATATTCAACGCCAGGCTGATGGGAATAGGCCTGCAAAGAAGTTAATAAACAAGTCTGATCTCCATATGATAAGAAAAAAGTTGTGTGCGGATGACCCTACTCGATTTCCCTTGGATAAAACTGCATATGATGGTAAGAAGAACATCTTCAGTGCTGTTCAACTTCCTACTGGGAGTTTCAGTGTGAACTGGTCTGATGGGGATGATGCTGAGGGACGCTCATATGATGTTACCATCAAGCTTGTAGCTGAATTAAAACTTTGCAAGCTGAAAGAATATTTGAGTGGAACGCCCTCGGATATTCCTCGTGATATACTACAAGGAATGGAATTGGTTATGAAAGAAAATCCTTCTAGGTGCAGGATTTCCGTAGGTCGCTGTTTCTACTCTACTGAGCACCTGCCTAAAGATGACTTTCATTTTGGGGTTGCTGCATATAGAGGTTTTCAGCAGAGCCTAAAGCCTACATCTGGAGGGCTTGCGTTGTGCTTAGATTACTCAGTCCTGGCACTCCGGAAACCAATGCCAGTGCTGGACTTTCTAAGTGCATATTTAGATTTACCTGTCAAAGATATTTTCAGCAAGGGAAGTGATCGTGTAAAAAATGCTTTGTTTGGTTTGAAAGTCAGAGTAATTCATCGTCGTACCAACCAGAAGTTTCTTATCACGAAGTTGACTGAGCGTGCGACCCGTCAACTTGATTTTCCCCTTGAAGATCCAGAAGGCAATGATCCCCCAAGGAGAGTTTTTCTTGTTGACTATTTCAGGGATAAATATCAGCGGGAGATTAGGTTCAAGGATTTTCCTTCGTTTGATTTTGGAAAAGGTGATAGGAACAACTATGTTCCGATGGAGTTCTGTGTCTTGGTTGAGGGACAACGGTATCCTAAGGAGCATTTGGATAAGGATACAGCCGTGTTTTTGAAGAACCTATCACTAGCTCGACCCCAAGATAGAAGGGACGCAATATGTGAAATGGTAGGGGCTGAAGATGGGCCATGCGGGTATGTGAAATTTCTTAAATTTCTTTTGTATCTTATGTGTGTTCATCTGAGATTTTGACGCTTCCTCTTGAATTTCTTCTTTCTGACTCGAAATGCTTGGTTTTTGATACACGCATTACGAAGCTTGTCAGTTATGCTGCTTGTTGAACTTTTGATCTTTTATGGGTTGTATTCTTGTGTTGGGTTTTCTTTCTTTGCTTCTACATTTCATAAAGTATAGGTGGATACTGATACACTTGTGTTACAAATTTATATTCTAAAACTTTTGATTATGTTAATCTATGCTCTGCTTGTGTTTAGTCATTTCATATGTGCGTTGGTCATTTTCATAAATTATTGAGTTAGAAACGTTCATTTATCCAGTGTCATCATGAATTTGTTTCACTAGATGCTCTTTTTTTTCTCAGCCCACTCTCTCATAAAATTGTCACTCTCTTCCTCGCCTCTTTTCTCATGTCCCATTAGGGTTTTGTTCTTGATTTTGGTGCTTTAACTGCTTCTTTTGTCCATAAGTATGCTAGTTATTCCCAAATTTTGATGCTTTCTTGAAGTATTTTTGGGGGGTTTCTGCTTGTGAAACGGTCAATAGTGATTTTGGTTGAAAAATCTGTGGGGTTGCTTATTTTTGATTCTCTTTTGGGCTGGGTCTGATGAGAGAACTTTTGCGGAAACAAAATTTTGTTTGGGTGATTTCTGGGATTTTGAGTTTTTCCTGCTGATGAATTAGTCAATGTTGCTTTATCAGAAAGTATGTTGTGTGAAATATCTGAGGGTTTCTATTTGTTTGTGATTTTATTGGCTTGCATGTGTATATCATGGCTTTGATTGTGGAAATCGATTTATTTTGAGTTATACTTGTGCTATTTTCTCTGTAAATTTCTATGTTTTCTACCAGCAATCTCCTATATGCAGACACTATTATTTAGACTTCGAATGGTATTTTTTAGTAAGCTGCCTTTTGGGACCTTCGATGGCTGTCCTGCTAAGTGAGTCTTTCTAGATTTCAAGGGCTTGTTCTTTTTGATGTTTTCATTTAAGCCAAGGGTCTTTCCGAAACCTCTCTATCTTCACGAGGTTGTGGTAAGGCCAGCATACTCCCTACCCTCATTAGGCTCCACTTGTGGGATCTCAGTGGGTATGTTATTGTTTGCATCATCAATTTGTGGTTGATATACTGATTTATGTTATAAGCATCTTCTGTTATGGACTTCCTTTTTCCCTTCTAATTTTCAATTGAATATTGTAGGGCTATCACCCGCAATTTTGAAATCGGAGTTGGTCAGAACATGACCTGTCTTTCGGGTCGTATTCTTCCTCCTCCTGATTTGAAGCTAGGTGGTCAAAGTCGACTTCATGTTAGTGATAAATGCCAGTGGAACCTTGTCGGGAAATCAGTGGTGGAAGGCAAGGCACTTCAACGATGGGCTTTGATAGATTTTTCCTCCCAGGAGCGAAAGCCCTTCTTTAGGCTACAAGTTGATGAATTTATCTTCAGATTGAAAGATCGGTGCAGAAAATTGAATATTAATATGGAAGAACCAGCTGTAGTACGTTTCACTGGCATGCATGAACTCTCTGCAGTTGGTAAGGTTGAAAATCTCTTCAATGCTGTGGTTGATGAAGCTTGCCAGAGAATCAACGGTAAACTTCAGATGATAATTTGTGTTATGACATCAAAGGATAATGGATACAAATATATTAAATGGGTATCAGAGACAAAAATTGGCATTGTTACGCAGTGTTGCTTGTCTCCATTAGCCAACAAGGGACAGGATCAATACCTTTCAAACCTCTGTATGAAGATTAATGCAAAACTTGGAGGCAGCAATATGGAGCTTATGGAAAGACTCCCTAATTTCAGAAGCGAAGACAATGTCATGTTCATTGGAGCTGATGTTAATCATCCTGGTGCAAGGAATGTGACGTGTCCATCCATAGCAGCTGTTGTTGCCACCGTCAACTGGCCAGCTGCTAACAAATATGCTGCTAGACTTTGTCCTCAGGAACACAGGACTGAGAAGATTCTGAATTTTGGAAGCGAGTGCGCAGACCTAGTTAATACTTATGCTCGACTCAACTCTGTTAAACCAAACAGAATTGTTGTTTTCCGTGATGGTGTGAGTGATGGTCAGTTTGATATGGTACTCAACGAAGAGTTGCTTGATTTGGCGAGGGCTATATACACGGATAACTATCGACCGGCAATCACACTTGTTGTGGCTCAGAAGAGACACCATACACGACTATTTCCTGAGGGTGGTCCTGGCAATGTGCCTCCGGGTACTGTTGTGGATACAGTAATTGTTCATCCAACTGATTTCGACTTCTATCTATGCAGCCACTTTGGAGGGTTGGGTACTAGCAAGCCAACTCACTATCATATTCTATGGGATGAGAATGGTTTCACTTCTGATGGCTTACAAAAGCTTATATACAACATGTGCTTCACTTATGCGCGATGCACTAAGCCTGTTTCACTTGTCCCACCAGTTTACTATGCAGACCTTGTTGCCTACAGGGGACGGTTGTTCCAAGAGGTGCTCATGGAGATGAACTCTCCTAGGTCTACAACTTCATCCTATGCAGCTTCGTCGTCATCCTCAGCTTCTCCAACTGCCTCGTTTCAACAAAGGTTTTATGATCTGCACCCTGATCTGCAGAACATAATGTTTTTTGTTTGATGACAGGCACGTGGGCTTTTTGATCTCCTTCACCAGTGGGAAGGAGATCATTGTCTACATTTTGGAGATAAACCCATTTCCAAACGCATTTGAACCTCCTTTCTGTTGGACCTAGAAAAGGAGTTTGTGCGTGAATCTAATGGGATTTCATGCTTCTTTTATTGCAGTGTGTCTTTTTTTCCTGGTTTGATTACGTTTTATTTACTTTTTAATGTTGTGCTGTTTTTAATTATGATGTATTGTGAACTAAAGCTGAAATGTATTTGTGTTTGAATTACTTCATGTCTCTCTATTAGTCATGCATCTTCTGTGTTCTTTTTTCCTTATGGAGCTATTAGGAAAATAATAGACTTGAGAAATGCTACATCAAGCAAAGAGTTTCTAATCTTAAAAATAAGGCAAGTTACTTTAGAAGATTCATCCAAATATTGTTAACTTCATATTTTTTGTTAAATATCTCCTATGCAATTAACAATTTTATTAGGATCATAGTAAATAAATAAAATCTTTTTTTAACTCCATCTAGAGTTTTAAATTTGAATTTTAGATATGAAAAAAATTTGACAATGTAGATTTCGAGGATCAAAGCCTTAGTGAGAATGTTCAATACTACCTAAAAGAATAAAAAGTCATTTGCTATATAAATATGTATAGTTCGTGTATATTTTATGCATAGTCGATTTATATTCAATTTTTTAGTATAATATAATGTGTATTTTTATATGTAATCAAATTACATTTAATTTTTTAGTCAAAATAACGAATAATTATTTTTTTTATAATTATTTTGATTGAAAGGTCATGCATTGTAATTTCGTTTTTAGTAATTCATTCATATGTTAACTAGCAAGCATTTCAACTTTCTGTTCAAATTAATTTGGGCAAAACTCTAGATAGGAGTAAAAAGATTTTATCCATTTACTATAGTCTTAGTAAAATTGTTAATTATATAAGAGATATTTAACAAAATATATGAAGTTAACAATATTTGGATGAATCTTCTAAAGTAACTTAACTTGCCTTATTTTTAAGATTAGAATCTCTTTGCTTGATGTAGCATCTCTCAAGTCTATTATTTTCCCAGTAGCTCCATAAGGAAAAAAGAACACAGAAGATGCATGACTAATAGAGAGACATGAAGTAATTCAAACACAAATACATTTCAGCTTTAGTTCACAATACATCATAATTAAAAACAGCACACAGACATTAAAAAGTAAATAAAACGTAATCAAACCAGAAAAAAAAAGACACACTGCAATAAAAGAAGCATGAAATCCCATTAGATTCACGCACAAACTCCTTTTCTAGGTCCAATAGAAAGGAGGTTCAAATGCGTTTGGAAATGGGTATTATCTCCAAATATCTAATGGGTATTATAAAATTGCGTTATATGCTGTGTAATCACCTCTTCCTAATATTTTTTTGATTTATCCCTACCCCTCTACGTGAATCTAGATCCAATCTCTTGGACCTCCTAACGGGGCATCAACGTGTTTCCTTTGTACTTGCTCAAACTATATTAATCTTGTTTTTCTTATCTATCACAGAAGCTACTCTCACCTTCTCTCAAATAATCTCATTTTTAATTTTGTTACTATAATATATTCATCTCAACATTTTCATCTCTATAATATATATTTTCTAAATATATGAGCTTTTGATTGAACAACACTCCACCCCATATAACAAAGACGATCTGACCGTTATAAAATTTGGGCTAATCGATACTTATCGATGCTGTTCAAGCTAATTTGAAGGAGTATTCAAAGGATCTTGTTTTCATGGAATTCGTAAGACTTGGAGTGTCTTGGTGGAAACGACCCAATTTCAATTTGTTGCAGTCTTCATTGATTCGTGTTAGTTCCAAGACGGCATCAACGACAGCTTCTTCTATGGCCGCATACAACTATGGAGTTCCGGATGTTTCTTATTTTCTTTTTTCTTTTTTTACTTTTACGTGTTGTCTTAGATTAGGTTTTGTTTATTTTGGTTCCCTTCGTCTTTTTGGGCTTGCCGTTGTGATTCGAACTATTTTTTTTTTTAATAAAAGGGTCACATATCCAATAGCATGGACTAAATGAAGGTTTATCTTTGAAGTATTGTGTGACAAGAAGTTACCATCTAAACTCAAAGTTAAGTTTTATAGAATGCTGATTAGATCATTTTTGTTGTATGAGATAGAGTATTGGCCAATAAAAAATGCACAAGTTCAGGAGATGTATATCGCCGAGATAAAAATGGTGAGATGGATGTGTGATCACACCAAAAGTGATAAGATTAGGAATGAGACCATTAAGGAGAAACTAGAGGAGGCCCCTGTGGCTGATAAGATAAAAGAAGTGAGACTGCGATGACTTGGACATATGTAGAGAAGGAGCATAGATGCTTCTGTAGGAAATGTGAGGGGTTGGTTTTGGGAGTTACACGGAAGGATAGAGGTAAGCCAAAGAAGTATTTGGGGGATATGATCAGACAAGATATAGTGAAACTTGATCTTACCAAAAACACGACCTTAGATAGAAAGGAGTGGAGATTACAAATTAGAGTAGCAGGCTAGTTGGTGGGTAGGGTTAAGCGGATGTCTGACGTTGGGATATAGTAGGGTACCAGGAGTAGTCGTGTCTTATGTCATGTGTTGTCATTATCTATCATATATGTGTTAATTTTATCGTATTTACAAACTGTCATGTGTTTTTAGTTATTAGTAGCTTCCTTTGTTCCTTTTTTTTTTGGTCATATCTAGTTTATTCTGCTTATAGGTTTTTGAGATGAGAGTTTCCATGAAACAATCTCTCTACTTCTATGAGGTAGTGATAATGTCTTTCCCAGACCACACTTGTTAGATTTCACTAGGTATGTTGTTGTTGTAATAAAAGGGCCACTCAACCTAGTTTGAATTTTTAAAAAAATTAATTATATTTGTCTAAATAATTAAAAATTAAATAATATCAGCAAGGACAGCCAATCAAAAATTCCTTCTCAGGCTCTTAAAACTTTTATACTGTATTTTACCTAAATACATTTATGTGCAATTAAATCATTTTTTAAAATTTTACTTATTTTGAACAACAAATCACCTTTCAATATTCGTCTTTTTTTCTTGGTCAATTTTTCCACTCCGCGTCATAAGAAATGCAAATTGCAAAGTCAACACATGAATAAATCAATTACTCTCTCTGTCTCATATTAATTGAATTTATAAGGTAATACATGCATATTAAGAAAAATATTTAAAGACAAATTTTATACCCTACTTTTCACTATTATCCTTTATAAAATCATAAATACATGTGTAATTTATTTCCTAAAAAATATAAAAGTTCAATTAATGCAAGGGCAAATATGAAAAAAGTTTAAATATTCATCTTGAACTTTGAAAAATTTAACTATTTTAAACCTTGAAAAAAGTTTTAAAAATTCAATTATTGTGAGACAGAGAGAGTATATACATCCATATAAAATGATGTAATCTCCTTTGACACTTCTGATGATTTTGAAGTTTTAACGTTATAAATAAAAAATACTTATTTGACATAAATATAAACTATGAAGAGAAGAAATTGAGAAAAAAATTAGTATGTCATAATTGAAGCAAATATTTTAATTAAGGGAATTCACACCTTTTAGTTTCTAGAATACAATAATTTTTCAATTTTGACATTTACAATATTTAATTAACAATTTTAATCTTCAATTTGTTAAAGTGTATGCTTCTAATTACTCTGATTTTGAATCATTTAATTAATCCATAATAGTCAAATTATACTTTATACTTAGTGAAAATCTTACAAGTGAGATTTGTAAAGAAAAAAAATATACGCAGAGCTTATTATTATTTTATAGAAATAAAAAAATTATTTTTGAAACATATATCTTTTTTAAATAATCAAAAAATAAATTTGCTAAGCAAAAGAAAAAAAAGATTACTTCAGTAGTAACTTAGGAATTCCAAGTGCAATTATCCTTTTAATTATGCTGCAACAGTTCTTCCTCTTTTAGGAGTTCTTATTCCATTTTACATTTGCCTCCATATATTTGATTAAACACCAATTATCTCATACAATAAAATGATTTTAGTGAACTCCCTTATGTCGTAAAATCATTAAAACTAATTTCCCTCTTAGATTATAATAATAATAATAAATAGACATCAAATCGAATATAATTAACATTTGATTAGAATAAATAAATAAAATTTAAAATCTCTTCCGTTCCAGGTGGTAGCGGTCCCTGGCAAGTCCAGTAGGTCGTTGCATTTCTTCAGTAGTAACCACTTTTTCCTTGGCCACTAACTTTATCCAATTGATTAAATACCAAAACTACCCTCAAGACACAGAATAATTTGTTCTCCTATTCTTATTTATTTAGCCAAAAAGAGCATGGGATTAAAAGGTCAATTGCATGCATGAATTTATCGTCTCACAGTACAATTCCTTCTGGAATCATTTGGTCTTTTTATTTCAGCTCATCATTCTCAATCAGTAGAAGAATTTACAGTCGCTTGTTTTCTTTCTTACTCGATCAAATGGACAGTCGAAACTACCGACCTGGTCGTGGTGATGGAAGGGGTGGACGTTCAGCTGGTCCACCATTTCAGTCTCCAGTACAGCCAAGGCCATCGGGTCAGCTTCAGGTTAGTGGGGCTCCGTACAATCAGCCGGTTAGTCAGAATCCGGGTCATGGTGGTGGTACTGCTTGGCCACGGCCACCACAGCAACAGAGTAGCGGCCTTTCAAGGGCTGAATTTCCACTGCTACCACAGCTTCAGGCTAGTGGCCTTTCAAACGATGAATTTCCACTGCTACCACAGCGACAGGCTAGTGGTGTTTCAAGCATTGTACGGCCACAGCAACAGGGTAGGGGCGCTGGAGTTGGTAATGTTTGGACCCGATCACCACCGCAGCAGAAGGATAGTTGTGGCGGAGTTGGTACTGCTTGGGTGCGGCCACCGCAGCTGCGTCAGCAACATGGAGGTGGAAACCACCAGCAGCAGGTTGTGGATCGTCCTCGTCCTCAATCTTATGGTATCAAGTCATACCTTGTTATATATTATCTTGTTCTTATTCCAATCTATTTTCTTGATATCATTACTATTTGTTCCAACTTGCAAAACCGAGTCGATTTTCTCTGAGTGAGACGTTTTGACAGTCATGATAATTGATAGCTTTACACCAGTGTTATGTCTAAATCTGAACCTGTAAGTATAATATATATTGGGGTGTTTATGTGTGAGTAAACTATTGGGGCTTGATATTAACCAGCAGAACTTCAAAATCCATTTGTTGGACGATTCAACTTTAAGATTCTTTATCAGATGGAAATGATTGTTCTTTGTAGCTCACTAGTTTTCTGCGAAAAGCATTTTACTATGTCATAACTGATTCATTCTTACATGGTATGTTCTTTCATTTTATGTCTGCATAAGTACCCAAATGTTAAAATGCACTGTATTTTTCTGCGCAGCTAAAGCTCCAGTTAATCTGTGGACCCTGATTAATTCTAAGGATTCAAAACTTGTACCTATGCCACGACCTGATCGTGGAAACAAATCTGGCGAGCCAATTCAGCTGCTTGCTAATCATTTTCATGTTAGCTTTAACCCCGAGACTACCATTATGCATTATTATGTGAGTATTCAACAAGCTGATGAGAATCGGACAGAGAAGCAGTCAATAAATAAGTCTGATCGCCGTGAGATAAGAAAAAAGTTGTGTGCAGATATGCCTGATGAATTTCCCATAGATAAAACTGCATATGACGGTGAGAAGAACATTTTCAGTGCTGTTGAACTTCCTGAAAGGACTTTCACTGTGAAATGCTCTGTTGGGGATGATGCTGATGAGGAATGCTCGTACAAATATACCGTCAAGCTTGTTGCTGATTTAAAACTTAGCAAGCTGAAAGAATACTTGAGTAGAAACTCATATATTATTCCTCGTAATATTCTACGAGGAATGGATTTGGTTATGAAAGAAAATCCTTCTAGGTTCAGGATTTCTGTAGGTCGTTGTTTCTACTCTGAGGTGGCTGACATTGGCCATGGTAGCATGTTTGCTGTACATAGTGGTTTTCAGCAGAGCCTAAAGCTTACATCTAGAGGACTTGCGTTGTGCTTAGATTACTCAGACGCGGAACTTGTGAAATCAATTTCAGTGATAGAGTTTCTGGAGCAATTGTTTCAAAAACGTATCAAAGATATTTTCACGAAAAACCGTGAAGCTGCAAGTAATGTATTGGCTGGTTTGAAAGTCACAGTAAGTTATCGTCATGCCAAGCAGAATTTTCTTATTAAGAAGTTAACTGAACAAAACACGAGGGCTCTTACTTTTCACCAAGAAGATCAAGGAAGCAGAGGTTCCAGAAAGAAGGTTTATCTTGTTGACTATTTCAGGACTAAATATGAGAAGGAGATTAAGTTTAAGGATTTTCCTTCATTAGAAATTGTAAATGGAAAAGATGAGAGGAAAAACTATGTCCCGGTTGAATTCTGTTCCTTGGTTGGGCGACAAAGGTATTCTAAGGATAAGAGAAGACCCTCGCATTTGAGGCAGCCATCACTAACTCAACCCCAAGATAGAAAGGACAAAATACGTGCTATGGTAAGGGCTGTCGATGGGCCGTGCGGGTATGTGAATTCCTTAACTTTCTTATGTGTTTTCTTCTGAGATTTTAATGCTTCCTCTCGAATTTCTTCTTTCTGGCAAGAAATGTTTGGTCACTTCTGCTGCTTGTTGAGCTTTTGATGTTGTATTCTTGTGTTGGGTTTCTTTTTGATTATTTACTACAGGTGGATATTAGTTAATACACTCATGTATATTTAGAAACTTCTTATTATGTTTGATCTATATTTTGCTGGTGTTCAGTTATTTCATTTAAAATACTGAGTTTGCTTCGTCAATTTGTACAATGCCATCATGAACTTATTGATGATACTGTGTATGCTATGAGCATCTTTTCTTACAATTTTTTTCTTATTTCTAATTTTCACTTGATTATTGCAGCCCTACCGCCCGTAATTTTGAGATTGGAGTTGATACGGAAATGACCCGTATTTTGGGTCGTATTCTTCCTGCTCCTGTTTTGAAGCTAGGCGGTCAAAGCAGAGTTTCTGTGAATGATAAATGCCAGTGGAACTTTTCAAGGGAATCCGTGGTGGAAGGCAAGGAGCTTAAACGATGGGCTTTGATAGATTTTAGCTCCGAGGAACATTATTCCAACTTAAGGCTGGATACTGAACAATTTGTTAGAGGATTGAGAGATCGGTATGGTAGGTTGGGTATTAATATGGAAGAACCTACCATAGTACGTTCCACTGGCATGCATGAACTCTCTGCAGTTCATAGGGTTGAAAATCTCCTCAACGCTGTTGTTGGTGAAGCTGACCAGGAAAAAAAGGGTAAACTTCAAATGATAGTTTGTGTTATGACATCAAATCATAATGGATACAAATATGTTAAATGGGTATCAGAGACAAAAATTGGCATTGTTACCCAGTGTTGCTTGTCTCCTAAAGCCAACAAGAAAGAGGATCAATATCTTGCACTCCTCTGTATGAAGATTAATGCAAAACTTGGAGGCAGCAATATGGAGCTTATGGAAAGACTCCCTAATTTCGGAAGGGAAGACAATGTCATGTTCATTGGAGCTGATGTTAATCATCCTCCTGTAAGGAATGACACATGCCCATCTATAGCAGCTGTTGTTGCCACCGTCAACTGGCCAGCTGCTAATAAATATGCTGCTAGAGTTTGTCCTCAGGATCACAGAACTGAGAAGATTCAAAATTTTGGAGACATGTGTAAAGACCTAGTTGATACTTATGAGGAATTCAACTCGGTTAAACCAAACAGAATTGTTGTTTTCCGTGATGGTGTGAGTGAGAGTCAGTTTGATATGGTGCTCAACGAAGAGTTGCGTGATTTGGCGGAGAAAATAAAGACTGATGGCTATCAACCGGCAATCACTCTTGTTGTGGCTCAGAAGAGACACCTTACACGACTATTTCCTGAGAGTGGCAGATTGGCTCAGAAGGGACACCATACACAACGATTTCCTGAGAATGGCAATGTGCGTCCAGGTACTGTTGTGGATACACAAATTGTTCATCCGTCAGATTTTGACTTCTATCTCTGCAGCCACTATGGACAGTTGGGTACTAGCAAGCCAACTCACTATCATGTTCTATGGGATGATAATAATTTCAGTTCTCAGAGCTTACAACAGCTTATATACAACATGTGCTTCACTTTTGCGCGGTGCTCTTCACCTGTTTCACTTGTTCCACCAGTTTACTATGCAGACCTTGTTGCCTACAGGGGACGGATGTTCCAAGAGGTGCTTATGGAGATAAAGTCTAATTCATCTAAAGCAGCTTCTTCATTATCATCTTCTTCACATGCGTCTGAACAAGAATTTTATAAGTTGCCGCCTAATTTGCAGAACATAATGTTTTTTGTTTGATGACAGACCCCTCAGATTTTTGATCTCCTTCACCATTCCTGCATTGGGGAGGAGATGGTTGTCTACATTTTGGATATACCCATTTCCAAATGCACTTGAACCTCCTTCCTTTCGGACTTAGCGAAGGAGTTTGTAGGTGAATCGAGTGGGGTATCATGCCTCTTTTATTTTCTGTGGTGCTCACTTTTCTAGGGAGTTAGTTTGTCCATAGATGTCTTAATGGTTTGACGTTTGATTATCTTTTATTTACTTTGGGGTCTCTGGAGTGTGTCTACTTAAATTGTGTGATGTTTTTAGTTATGTATTGTTAGACAAAAGTTGAATTTCTTTTAATGTATTTGTGTTTGAGCTACTTGATTTCTCTTTATTCAATGTGATTTGCTTTCTCTCTACTATTATAGAGACATAGTACTTGTTGCTTTTGTCTATTGTAGAATTGCATTATCTGTGTCCGTAGTCTTTGGCAATACTCGCTTTGCAATGGATTGAAGTTATTTATGAATTACTCTAGAAAGAAAAAGAAGAAGATGTATCAGGGTTGAGAAATAGCCTTACTTATTACTAAATTATCTCCAAGAAGGGCTAATATATAGACATCCTGTGCTTAGCTTCATAGACATGTACAAGGTAGAATGACTAAGGTGCTGAAGAAAAACAAATTGCTAAGGTACATTAAGCTGCTGCTGATGCCTTGAGCTGCTTGAAATAATTGAAATAAGTTCCTTTGCTGTCCATGTTACTTCTGAGAGCTTATGCAGATCACTTATGAGCTCTTTATCCAATGGAGACAATTTTGCCAAATAATCTGAAAAAAATAATAGACCAAAACTTTCTGAAAAGATTCCAAAGATGTGCTGTTTTTTGGCGTTAAAAGTTTGATTAGGTATTGTGGAAGTAACAAGTTAACTTTTCTCTAATGGTAGAGCATACGAGTTTATCGAGGCTTGCAAAATTCCGTACCTGAATTGTTTGCCAGTTTGAGTAATGAAAGTGAAGCAAGAACTCTTTCCTCTATAGCATTATTGCATTTCAATAACGTCATCAACTCGGAGATCAACTCCGAATATACTAAAGACTGAACTCCTTTATCCTCAATGAAACAGAAAAAATTGCTCATCCAGGTGACAGTAACTAGGCTTGCTCGTCCTAAACAGGGAATTCCATTGGCTATTGAATCTAAAAGACCAGATAATAGCCTCTTATTTCCACTGTTAAGCAACACTATTGCTGTTTTCCTTTGCCAATTTCTTGTTGCCTCCTCCTCTTTATTCTGAAACTTAAGTTGAAGGACGAGGTGAATTCGAGTTTTGGTTAAAGTTCAACAGGAAAAAGGGTTATGAGAAGGGAAATTTACCAGGTTTGTGTAACTGTTCAGGATGAAGTTTTTGCCAAGATAAGAATCCCCAGCATTTTCGTCATAGCCGGCTTCTTTTAACAGACATTGCTCCACTACTGCTTCTCCAGCATAGGAAAAACAACTCCCTAGTATAAGTAGAGCTCTGGCTGATTGTACCTGGACTTTTTCATTGAATACTTGACAGTCCAAGGCTTTTATTATTTCTTCTATTACTTCTTCTCTATACACACTGCACTCGTTCAGATCTCCCTGCAGCATGACTGCAGCTAAATGAGGATTTCTTTTTATGAATACGAAGATTTTCTCTTTTCCACTTGTGAGTTATTTTTTGAGTCGGAGAAGACTATAATGAAAATGGACTTACCAAAAGATCAAGCTGTAACAATATGGCAGAGATAATGGGGCGTTCTTCTTGCGGAGCTCTGTGGAGATAGAGCAGCAAAATGTGTAAAGTGTTCACCATTCCCCATCCACTTAGTAGTCCGCGTAAGTATTCTATTCTTTGAATTTGCCTGTTGTTTTCATGCAAAATTACTTGTTCATTTAGATGCAAGAAAAAGAAGAAGATTGCATAAGAGAGCTAAAGAAGAAAACCTTACTTGTCAATGCAGAGAAGCTCTGTGAGAAATGCAAAAACATGTCCTCGAGCGTTTTTCTGGTTCTGAAGCAATAGAAGGGGAAGAAGACAGTCTTTATTCAAGTTCTTGGCCAGGTAATGCCTGCAGCTTCCATCTGATTGAACACAATAGTACATTACAGAAACCACTTTACTCTTTTCTGATACATCTCCTGTTTCAACTCTTCTGAGCAATAAGCTTAATCCCCCAAGTGAAATGACTTGCCTACAATTTTCAATATTCTTGTCTTCATCAAAACCAGTAAGAAGTTGATCAAGCAAGTAATATGCTGCTTCTTGTGGACTACATCGAACCGTGAATAACGTCTGCAACTGATCTGCGAATTCCAAAACTCGAAGTACTAATGGAATCCACTCAATTGATATCATCTGTTTTGCCTTTGGTTGCACTAGGGAAAGTAGAATCGCAGCCTTGAGAAACAGACTACTGCTTCTCAATAGTCTCAAGAAAATATCAAGCTGTGAATCTGAATTCAGAATTATTTGCCCGTTCATCTCTTTCCTAGTGACTAGTTCTGCTAAGATTGAGATAGCTAGTTCTAAGATCTCATCATCTTCTGATGCAAACAAAACGTTCATTATTCCTTCGATCACAGGAGTTGTAGACAATCTCTTTACAATCTCAGGATCTCCATGAGAATCAAGCCAAGATTTTGCCACTAAACGAATGGCTAGTTCACATTCATTTAAGCTATGTGAGGAGCAAATCGCGAAGATACCTCTACTTAGATCATTTGAAACAGAAGGAATGATTTTTTCTTCCTTTCGGATAGAAGCACTGCCAATCTTACTGTTTCCTTCTCTCAAGCACTCCACAGGCTCACTTTGACAACTGAAAAACGGGAAGCGGTCTGATTTTTTATGAGTATGATCCCATTGATCATGTTTTGGGGTACTGTTACTTTGACTCGATGATCTTCGATGAACCACTGTTGTTTTCTGTCCAAGTCAAGAATTTAATTAGAATTCTCATCATATACCCTTTCACGAATCAACAAGGTAATACGTAAAGTATTCTAAGGTCACTCACTGGAGTATAATTCCCTTGCTTGAAGTCATCTCCAATGGCTGAGATCTTCTCGTTTTCTTCCTCTTCTTCGTAGTCCGAAATTCCATTTCTTGCAGCATCCATGGATTTCCTCTCCGTGATTGGGCCGAAAACAGCACGATATCTTCAGGGATAACAATTCAAATACAAGCTCAAAACTATCTTAGGAAGCATAGTACATAAAAAATACTAATAGTTATACCATGAGTTGTAGTTCAAAATATGCAAACTTACAGTGAGTTGTTCTTGACGGAGGAATTGGAATCCATAGACCGTCTTCTTGAAGTCGAATATCCCACTTTACAAGGCAAAGGTACAGAAGGCACAGCAGGGGCTTGGGCACCAACCTTGAGCCATTGTTTATAATAAAGAGCAAACTTTGTTGTACCAATGTCTATGTGGTCACTATAAAGCTTGTTTAAGGCTTTCATCTGCTTCTCCTTGACAGCATAATCCGAACTCGATATAACTTCCAGTTCTTGTGTATGCCAAATCTTGAGATGAAGAAGGTGAGGAAGAAACAAATGCTCCCAAAGCTCAGGAAGCAAGTGTGTCCGAGCAAGATATGGCGAATCAACAAACACCTGAAGCAGATGCCTAGCTGCAATTCTATCATTTTTTTCGAGCTTGTAGACGATAGATAAGTAGAGTTGTGCACAAGCAGAGAGATTGGAATTGGGAATTCCACAAGTTGAGGCATTTCCAGAGTTTTTGGAATCCAAAGATGCCACAATTGTCAATAGCCTAATAGAGCATTGCAATGACTTGACTTTAACTTCCCTTTTAGTATCATCAATACTATCAACTAATCTCTCTATACTCTCAATAGCCAATTCTATATCAGCAAAAATCCCATCATTCGAATGACTCTTCTTTCGCGCAAAACAAGCATAACATTTCTCCTTAATCGCTTCGCGAAAATCTCTATCCCTCAAATATTGTCCTACAAAGCCACTAAGTATAGAAATCACTGCTCTAATAGCAATTTCATCTATAGCAGGCTCATCTCTCCTTGGAATACTGCCTTCAACATGAGTATGAGTGGACTTAACGTTCGATTTTTGTGACGAATGAAATGAAGAAGTAGTACTCGAAAAGGGTCTTCGGGATTTGTTCTTGGAGAAATCCAAGGATGATCTTCTGTCATGGCAAATGTAAATAGGCAGAGCAATATTGTTGGAGTCTTCTCTGTCTTTGAACTTGACTTTTCTATGAGTTCTTGCAGGTGTTCTCTTAGTACTTTCGAAACCTTCATCAGCTAGCAGTTGCTGAAGAGAAGCCATTGGAATAAAAAGATGTTTGGATTTGTGAACAAATGGTGCAGTGACATTCTTTTCTTAAACTGTACAAGATAAACAGAGAGAGAGAGAGAAAAAGAAGATTAGGACTGGTTGATAAAAGCCACAGAAATGAAGACAAGAATCAATGGGCTGGTTTTCCAATAACCTTGTTAACTTCTACTAGGCACTAACAGTTACAGTACTTGCGTAAAAATCACTTCTTTTTTTCCCCAGAGAATACGGCACCAACATGCTTCATTAGAAGGAGAAAAAAGATTAGCCCCTCACATTAGTTACTCCTTTCGTTTCTATTTCTTTGTCCTATTTTTTTTATTCCAAACCACCTCTATGATCGATCCGTGACCCTTGAATGCCAAAGGCATCCTTCTGATGATCTCGTAGTTCCTACGGGATGAAGATGATGGGATTGGCCCAGATTCATTTTCTTTTTTTTTTAGAACTCTCTAATTTTAATTTTTTTCACTTAACATGTTTAAAAATACAAGATATAAGAATATTTTAATACATTTGACATATTATTAATTTAACACAACAAGATTCAAAAATATTCTATATTTTCTTAAACTCTGTAACAAATTAAAATAGAATAAACAAATTAATTCTTAGGCAACTAGACTAATTTTATAAATAAATAATTACATATTTGGATAGAAATAATGTTGTCCTTTTATAAAAGTGTTAAAATTGACAATACGCCGTGATATATATTTGGTGAAAGGGGTTGATAAACACTTTGTATATTAAAATGACTTAAATGGCTTTAAAGTTATTAAAGAAATATAAATTTAAAAGAATTTTCATTCAAAACTAATAAATGAAGAATTTAGAGACTAACTTGTAATGATATCGAATCTAATGTGGAATTAAACTTTTTCTCTTTCAACCTTAAATGACCAATTGTGAAAAAATTATTATGGTACAGTACATCAATTTACCAAATATATAATTTTTTTAGAAGGAGAGATAATAAAATAACCTTTATGAGAAGCAACTTTTTTAGTGTAATAAAATTTCAGTTCCATGGAAAGGGTGGACACACTTGATCTGGAAAAGGAAATTACAAGAGTGTGTGGGTTAAAATTGTGGTTGGAAAATTTGGATGAATGGATAAGAAAAACATATATCAGGTTCATTAAATTTTGAAAGTATTGATGTGGTTCCTCAAAGCATGAGACAAAAACACAGCTTGTTGTGAAGCTGAGCGAGCACATGAGCTGCACTGTTCCATGGGGACCTCTTCAAAGTTCAGTTACTCCATCTGTCCAAGTTTACTGGCCGAAAGCGTCACTAGTTTACGTTCTGACTTCAATACTAGTATGGAGCATGTGAAATTTTTATTTTAGTTATTATGTTATATTTTTTAAAAGTTAATTTAATTAATTTTAAAAATTAATTTAATTTTATATATTTAAATTGAAACTGTGACAACAAAAAATGACGAGGAAACAATTTTAAAAGGGTAAACTCTGGGACCATTGTGGAGAATGTCTGCCTGGACTGATTTAATGAATCCCCAATACCCAATCCAGAAGCGGATCATGGAATTTTAGATAATAATTTACTGTATATGTTTACAAAAATCTTATAAATTATTTGTGTTTATATTATTGAATGATTTTAACATGAATACGAGATGTGAATTAAAATTATTAAATTTTGTCTAATCAATAATCACAAGATTCATAACTATTTATGCATTTGCGCATATAATAGTACACTTATTTAAGACATGTTTTAATTAAAAAGGCTATAATTTTTGCGTCTTTTTTTTTTCCCAATTGCCACTTCATTATTTCCTTTTTTGGACTAGCGTGGGGGCTCTTGCCATGGAATGATTGATAACTTTTTGAGTTGCAGAATGCTGAAATTTAGAGAATTCTATGTCTTGCGTATGCAATTATTGAAAATCGCGGCAAAATGTTCACATGGATCTCCTACGAGGATTTCTATCTTTTTTTTCGTTGTTGCTATCTTCATTTCATTTTATGTGATATTATTTAATTTAATATAAATTTAATATTTTTTAAAAAAATTAAAATTTACGTTTAAAATAATTCTTAAATATTTATGTAATTAAAAATAATTTCATCAAAGACAAAAAAAATAAAGCTAAATTATTTTAAATTACAATAGAGTGATATTTCTTTTAGAATAAATTAAAAAAAAAATTGTCACGGGGGAGGAAATATATCTTTTTCATGGTGGAAAGGAGAATGGGAAGAATAAAGAAGAAAAACTTGCGCGGATAAGCAAACATTACTAATTAATTAGCTAACATAGTTATAATTTAAATTAATTACGATTTGTGGCAAATATTTAATTATAATTACAGTTTGACTTTCATATAATTCGTGCGATTTATACAAATGTTGCGCATGATTATACAAGAGTTATGCACGAATCAAATTGTATAACAAAATATATAAACACTATAAATTATATAGAGAAGTATACACATTGTGTACGAATAAATGTTATCTCAGTAAAAATAATTATTTTAAAATAAATATTATCTTAAAAATTCAAGTAAAAACTTATAAGTTTTTTCAATTATATCCTTATACTTTAACTAGTAATGTTCAATCTTCATAACTCATAAGATATTTATTAAATAGGATAAACTATGAGTACATTGTATTTATTGATGTCTTAATGAACGTGAATCATAGTTTTTGCTAAAATGAAACTTATTTTGGGACGGAGCAGTTTGGGTAGGTGGATATTGAGGGAGGAAAATATATCCTAATTAAATTAAATGGAAAAGATAAATCAAATACAAAATTGACAAGTACTAGGAGATAGATGAAGCATAGACTATGTAAACGTTTTACCTGTCGATCAAACCACCTAATCTTGAAGTCTTCTATTTTAAGATTAAGATAATTATACTAGGAGTATTATTTGTTGTCATTTGAAGATATTTTATAAAGAAGTTCAACTCTGATGAAAATGACTGCTTTTGTTAGTGCTTACTTGAGTATTATATATCTGAAAAGTTCAAGATGTCATTTTAGAATGATGCTGGAAAATAACATGTCATCAAGGGAAATAACCTAGGCTTAGTTTTTGTGACAATAGTAGACATTATTTAATCAATTAGACAATTTCACTGACGATCAACGTTATGATATATATCTTTATATAATTAATATATACTCTCATCGTTCAGTTTTATTTGTTATTATTTTACTTATCGAAATTAAACTATATCAACTTTGACCAACATTTTAAAATATATTTTTTTAATCATATTAATATGACATTAATGCTTGCAGTTTATAACATTTTTGAAAAGTTTTCAACCATGTAAGTTTTACATTTCAAATATTAAATTTAGCTACTTCAATTTAGTTTTAAAATTTAGTCAAGTGGACTTCTAAAAACAAAATAGTGACAAGTAAAAATGAATAGAGGAAATATCAATTTTAAAAAGTTAGAAACAATGACTTTTTCCACCGTGAATTAATAGAAAATCTATTCTATACTGCAAAAATGCATGGTCCGAGAAAATAGATTCTCACTAAAATAGTGAAAAACTTCCTATTTCCTCTATCCCATTTCCAGGGGCGGATCTAAATGATTACTAGGGAACCCCCTTCGTCGAAAAATTATATTATATATATAGAATTGAGTTTTTGAAATTACTAATATATATTTATGTGAACCCCCTCAACATCAACCAAGGGCATAGTCCAGCGGTACAGGGGGTTCAAGATCTTGGGAAATGAGTGTCATTTCGCCGGGTCGGATCCGGACAACTAGCTCTTTTTTCCATCCGTTTTGTTAAGCTATTGAGATTTATATATAATTTTATACTAATATTGAAAAATAATCTCTTTTCTATTTTTATAAAATTAAGTAAAACTTATAAGATTCGTTCTCATAATTAAAATTTTAAAAATACGTTATCTTATGCTCATTAATGTCAAAGATTTAATTTATATTTAGTTAAGAAATAATATAATTATAAGTAAGATTAAATAAATAGGATTGAATTTGGAAATATTCTCAGATTCTTCTATTGCAGATCTGTGATCACAACTAAAGAATAAAAAATCTGCATTATTAATTTTTTAAAAAAAGTTGTTATCTTATTTTAATAAAAATTTTTGATAGTATAATCTTTAGTTTCAAAAATGGAATAATATATATATAAATTAAATTAAGAAAATACATTTAATACTATTGTAGTATTTACTAATCTTTTTTTAACTTCCTTGATGAAAATTCTGCTTTTGCCACTATCTATTTTATGTGTCATCCTTTCATTTTTTTAGTCCATCTCTGAGAATCTCATTTTATTGTAATTAGAAATAATTTAATTTAAAAATTTTTTACCTTTAATAAAATTTTCAGTCACTTAAACATCTAATAATTGTTTTAAATTAATTACAATTTTCAAAAATCTTTCTTTTTTTTTTAAAACACAGTGCTAAATTAAATAAAGTTAAATAAAAAAGTATTATTTTTTATTTTCTCGCTAAGATAGCCACGGAAAAATGGTAGTAATACGAATGAATAAAAAGATAAGGGCATATGTCGTGTCAATTGTTGAACAAAAGATCAAAGTTAGTAGAAATTGGTTTGGCCCATTTTGAGAGCAATGTTTAAGGGAAGGGACAAATAAAGCAACGAAATATGAGGTGTCAAAAGAAAAGAAAGAAAGAATGTGAAACTCTCCTCTTCCACTGATGTTCAAGGTCATGTGCTTTATTTGACATATTGTGGTTTTGGTTCAGTCTCTTTTATCTTTATTCTCATCCTTTTCGACCAAATACAAATTAATAATTGACACTATGATTACTACTTTCATAAATGAAAATTGTATGAATCCTAATAGTCAAAAACACAAAATTATATTTGGTTAAAGAGATTCAAAAGAATGGTTTTGAAAAAGATAGAAGTATACTTGAGAAAAGTCGTTGGATAGGATAGGATGTTGATTAAGCTAAATTATTGAGAATTTAAACTTAAATAGGAGTATGTGAAGGATACAAATTAAGGTATAGAATTTTAGTAGGTGACAGCAGATTGCCTTGTTGTCTATTCATATTAATAGTCATGGTATTGCCCGTGTAATTTTTTATCTTTTGATTTCTCTTACTATTTGTTTGTTTCTTATTTTGTTGACGTGAGGACCTATCGGGAACAAGTTGATCTTTACCTCCGAGATCGAGGTAGGGTCTACGTATGTTCTATCTTTCTTGAACCTCCCTTTGTGGAACTATATAAGGAGCATGTTATTGTTATTGTATATTAAAAAAGAAACTCTTTTATTTCAATTTTTTTCATTTTATTTTTGAATATTTTTATTTAGTAATAAAGGAGACAAACCCTTAAACTCAAGAAAAATGTCAACGTTTAGGTAGAGAGTGAAAGAAAACAAGTAAAGTAAAAAACTTTTGCAGTTATTTTATTTCATGTATTTCTGTGTTAAACTTTTAGTCTTTTGTGAATTTCACGTAAATATCATTACCTCATTAATAACATAAATTAAAAATAAGAATTGAAATAATTCAGATCAAGAAAAACGCTCCTCAACTATTGCTGTAAGTGATTGCTAAAGTGATGATAATAGAAATTAAACATACTAATTAGTAATCAATTATAAGATTAAAATCGAAGGAAAAACAAATATTGAGCTCATACAATCTTTACGTAAGAAAATTCAAGAGATATTCAAGGCTTCTTCCCCAAAACTAACAAGAGGCTCAATATTCTTAATTAACAAAAATTAGTGAACTATACCCCTACGGAATTCATTTGCACTAGCTACTTTAATGTGTCTAGATAAATAAGCAGTTAAAAATATGTGGCTGCACGATGTGATCTTTAAATGAGGTATATGTTCTTCAAGGGCATTGGACATAATTTATTAAATATTATAATGCAAAAATATAAATTTATACCTCACAAAGAATTTATTTAACTTAAAAAGATAAAAATTGAAAACCAACCTAAAATTATAGAGAACAAATGCTAAAATTATCACTAATTAAATGATGAACCACGTTTTGAGTTAGTTGCGCCTTCGAAATGCCTTTGCATAATTTATTTATTTTTAATAATGGACGGTCACACTCAAACTACTTTTGTCCGTTCTAATTGATATCATCCAAATATTTAAGTTCCCATAGGGAGAACACAATATACTATTGATTTTTATATTGTTCGAACTTTTTAAAAATATTATTAATTGTATGTTAAATTTTTTAAAAATAATATATTTTTAAAAATTTGACATAAATTAAATAATATTTTTAGAGAGTTTGAACAACTTGGATCTATTTACCATATGTAAAGGATCTTAGCCAAACTCGGGTTTAAAAAAAAATTCAACAATTGTAGGTAGCAAAACAGCTGATCTTACAAGTACAAGTGGGAATGATAGTATGGTACCATATTAAAAAGTTTGATTTGATAATTTTGCTTTTTAGTTTTTTTAAAAATATTATACCATGATCATATCAAATTAATTTGATATGATTCAATATTTTAAAATTCGATTTTGATATTTTGTAGTATGGTAAATTGATTATCATAGTTTGACTAACTTAAATTTGCACATAATTGTTGATTTTTGAAAAAAAAATTTAACTGTGTTAATTTGAAAAAATGACTTTTGATTTCTCGGAAAATTTGATTTAATACTTAATTAATTTAAGTAGAAATCAAATTCCTGAAAATTTAAGTCGTCATCTAATTTTAAGAATAATTAGAAAACTAATAAAACATTTAAAAAGACTTAACAAATTTTTTTTTTTAAAATACTAAAGAAAGAGTTCAAATTTAATTTTTATTTTGAGAAGAAACTAATCATTCAAAATAGTCACTAACTTGCAGTTAACCAAAAATTAGTAAATTGATTAACTTTGAGAAAGTTGATTAAACTTGAAAAATTGACTAGATTTGCAAAATTGATCAAGTTTGTAAAATTGACTAAATTTTAAAGAATTAACTAAATTAAAAAAATAAACTAATTTTAAAAAAATTAAATTTTGAAAAAAGAGAAGAAGATATGGGAGGGTAGACGCACGCGTGGGGAAAGAAGAAAGAAGAAGAAAGAAAAGGGACTGGCGCGTGAGGTCTCACACACACACATATATATATATATATTATGTATGTTGGCTGAAGTTTGAGATTTGGGCCCGGGTACATATGTTAAAGTTGGGCCAAATTGGTCCAAAAATGGATTAATTGGTCCAAGGATAGGGGAATTAAAATTTGGTTGCAATCTTGGCCAATTAAATTCGATTGACTAATTTAACTATACGATAAATTTTATAAATTAATTAAAGAGCTTTTAATATTATCAACTTGAAATAATTAAAAATAATAATTTTTAAAATAAAAATAAAATTTATTTGAGAAGATATTTTTTGTATT
>JAOTQJ010000049.1:12717697-12740469 GCA_025642045.1 Solanum sejunctum
TATATAATAATTAAAAAAAGATTTTCAAGCTGCTCAAGTAGATATGTCAATTTACTGCCTATGCCTACGTAAGTAACTTAACTTCCTCTTATAAATATAAGAGAATTAAAAACACATCAAACATTTTTAAAAAACAAGAGGTAAAGCCAATGTAGTTATGTAGATACAATTATCTAGACAACAAGCACTATATATAAATGAGATAAATGCAAATGCTGATAATATAATGCTAGTTAATTAAGGTAGCTTCCTTTCAATTATTTGCATGCCAACAAGTAAAGTGAAGACATTAAATCATTTAGTATTTTTGTCTCTATCGATCATTATCTTACTTGTAAAACTAAATCCCTTTTTTGTGTATCTTAAGTTTTATTTGTTGGGAATAATTATGGACACATCATAAACAATATAAAAAACACATGGTTTTTTAAAGGAGGGCTACAATAAATTAAAACGTCAAAATGAAGATCGTATTTTTTCAAAGAGCTATCAAGACACTCTATAATCATAATTTCATAACCCATTTTAGTTGACACATGTTTATGTAATTTTAATTTAGTCCATCATTAAAAAGGTGCTTGGTCATGTATTTTTTTTCTCTTTTTTAGCTCAAAAATATCTACGATCAGTACCAATGATTCGTTTTAAGTTGATTTGCTCTTTCATTAATGGGTTATTTCAATTAAATAAGATAAAAATCATTTGCATATTAAGCTTTTTCAACGTCAGTGTATTAGATCCAAATATAATCCCATGGCACGTCTAATACAATGTATCCCAAAAAGATCTAAGACACGATTTATATATAATTAGTAAATTGTCGTTCACTTAAGTAATTACACTCCATAGCATGTTTTTTGAAATTTTCTCTATTACATAATAACAATAAAAATAAAATTCTAAATATGCAATATAACATGATACGTTATAAAATACACATTTTCAACTTGCTTGCATGTATAGGATAACCATGATTTGTTTCAAAACATGATTTAATTATCGATTTAGCTTGTTTATGAATCACATATGTTTTGACCTTACTTGCATATCTTGAAAAAATCATTACATCTAGCTGGCACGACTTAAAGAATTTTAGATAAAACATTAACTCAACAATTCTGGCTGCGGTAGTTGTACCAAAAACTTAGATTCAAAATTAAAATATTCTAAAATTATATTCAACCTTAAAATTTGATACTATATTAAATATAACATCAATTTTAATCAGTACCTTCAACCAAATATGAAATTATAAATTTAGTTCAGTAACTTATATTGAAATAACTCACCTAGTCACTTGAACAAACAATCCCTTAACTTTATAAATAGGAAAAATGTTGGTGCTTAATTTGCAAATTAGATTAGCTTTTACCTATCAGTTTCAGATACTTGGTTCACATTATTATTAATATATTTGTGCAATATTCTCCTCACACGTTGGTGACTGGGATGACAAGGACTGCACACATATACATGGGACCTTTCCTTCTGTTTAGATAGAATTTGGATACATCTTTAGGATGCAAAGTGATTCAAACACTTTGATCAAGACATTGTACTTAGAATAACAAGTGATTTTAAGTTAATCCTTATCATACATATATATCAAAGCATGTTATATGGAAACTAAAGTGGAAAATGAATCATGCATAAAAGATTTAATTAGAAAGACAACAAATTCATAAAAATTAAAAATTAATGTTTGAAATAAGCCTTTAATATCCGACTTAAAAATAAGTTTATCGAATCATGACCACCAACTATCATTACACAATAAGAGAATTAACTAAACTACTCTATGAAATCCTTGAATAAGGAGGACCCACCAGCTATTAACTGAGAACTGTAGTAGCCTCACTAGCCAAGAGTATGAGAACAGACACTACTATCTATATCATAAAAAGATACAGTGCAAAGAAAGGTATGTTTTAGTGCGTGAAATATACTTAGTATGAAAAGAGTACAAATATACTCAAGTATATATTTAAACATATAAGTGAATAGTGAATAAGCTTTCTAAAAGAGCGTTAAATAACTTGTATCTATAGAACATCTGGCATAGCATAGATAATGAATAAATAGGAGTTAATATAATTACAATTATCCTTATAAAAGTAATTAGTAGTTTTGGAGTCATATTAGAACAGTTGGGCATGCATGCATTAAGTCTTAAATCAGTATCCTAACATCCTTATATTCATAAAATAACATTCTTAGAAGAGAGAATAACAGATTAAGAGCATATCATAAAAAAGTGCATAAAATGGGAGAGTTTTTTTATAACTGACATACATCACATGAATTTGTGATAGCCAACTTACTATTTCGATTGAAAAGGTTGGTCTATACCTTGTCAGAATATAGAGCCATATTATATCTATGTGGATCCAAAAAACTCTCTCTCAGAGCCATATGGAGTTGTCCAACAAAGTGGTAGACTCAAATTTACAATGGCACGTAGTATGACACTTGAATTTTCTAAGTTTGTGTCCTCTCAGTACTGAATAATAATCCTCACAAATATGACATAAATACATACAATTAATGCTGATGGGTATGAAAATCATCTACTTATTGAATCATATATATGAAACTATAAGCCAAAAAATCACACCATAAGATAATTTGCTTCTTGTCGAAATCTGTATCATACTACTTTTCATATTTCAAAGCTAAAAATATTCAAGGAATCATAGAAATCAGGATAAATAGTTTGGATGAGTCTTTTGTAGAATAAGTTTTAATACTCAAAACAATTTAATTGATATATTTTTAAGGACCTTTTAAATTTTAAAAGTGTTTGGATAGCACAAAAAGTGTTGTTTAAGCACTTTCTTAAAGCTGAAAAGTATATAAAAAAAGTTAAAAGTTGAGAGTTTCTAATTTATAATTTTTGACTTTTTAACTTATAAGCCACTTAAAGAAAAGACAACCAACAGCACTCCCCCCCTCCCCACCTTCCTTCTAGCAATCTTGAAGAATCCTTCATAAATAATTTAAAATTCTTCTTGAAGAATCCTTCATAAATAATTTGAAATTCTTTAGGCATAAGAGTGAGAAGATGTTCTCATTGAAACCTTATATACCCGAGAGAATGAAGCTTGGAAGGACTTGCTTGAAAGCCTTAAACACTAGCTTTAGCTTTTCTTGCAGTTTGATTTTTTGAGCTTGGAGAGTTGAGAACATAGAGAGAAAGAAAACTGAATACTTGATGAAATATATTTCTCAAAAAGAAGTTAAAATACCGTTGCTTAGACTTAGGAAGAATGAGAAAAGATTAAAAAAACTCAATTTAAAACATGTTGAAATCTTTCACAAGAGGCATCATCTACGATCCATGGTTTGATCTATGGGCTATAGATCCCATCCGTGGAAATCAAATTGAAATTTAAGTTTTTAAAATTTAATCTACAGACGATTACCTATAATTAGATTTATGACCCTCAATCAAATTCATAAAATCAGGTCCAAAAATAAATTTCAGAACATCATTTTACATGCCTAAGTTATGACTGGTAGATGGATTTACGATCCATAATTGGTTCGTGAAAACCAGACCAAAAAAATCACTTTTTGAAGTTGATTTAATGAGTTTTCAAAATATGGGCTGTACTTTAATTTACGATTCATAAATGATGCTCGTAATACGCAGGTACTGAAATATTTGTTACATAGTCTATGATAAATTCATCATAACTTTTTGCTCAAAACTTTGATTAATATAATGTGAACTTGGTGGCACTGAAAAGAGGACTTACAGATCTTTAATTTGATAGATCATGGGCATATATTCTATATGCTTAAAGTTTTGGTCATTTAAAATTGACTCTTGTATGAATTAATGAGAAAAACTTAGTCGATAAGATTGCTTTAAAGTTGGCTTGGTCAAATCACATCCGATATAATACTAAACTTAGTAAAAGACCTTGACATATATACACAACTTAGAAGTCATCGAGTTAGAGTTTATGCACTTATAATTAGCACATTTTCTAATTAGCACATTTTATATTTTGAGAATTATTAAATAGGTGCTTATAATTAGCACATTTTCTACTAATATTATGTGTTCAATACCTTTCAATAAGGTATGTATCTGAATGAAAACAATTGGCAAATTAAAGTGCCATGGCCAAATGGTTGTTATTTAAAAAATCAAGATATTATTAATTAATTTTCATCTCAATCATTACTTAATATAGTCATAGTAATATTTATTAATTAAAAAGTTATAGTAATAATTTACTTAATTATATCTATAATAAATATGTGAAACAACATGACCAAAGGAATAACATAATAATAACAATCATATAAATCAAAGGACCACTATGCAGAATTGATTGAAAACTACTAGAGATGAAATTTTTTGTCTACACATAAACGAACATCATCAATTAAAAAGAGAAAACGAAAATCCTTAATCATTAATTAAATAAAGATTACGTGCCAACATTTAAAGTGAAGTCATGTTAATTATTTGTCCTCAAAGTCAAGTCACCTCATCATTTCTAACAATTTCTTGTGTGTTGTGAGTAGCTCTAAGTTTTATTTTTCTTTGGGAATTAATCAATTATTATTTTTTCAGTCAAGCAATATAAATAATAATTTTTATTTATATTGGTTTAAAGAATAAAGCATAGCCCCATGACAGTTTCTAGTTCTGATGGTATCTCTTTCTATATACAACAAAAAAAATGAAATGAAATCAGAAAAATCCACATATGGCTCTGTCAGCCAACTAAACAACTTATGGCTCAAAGTTGGTAGGTTACGAAGAGCTTTCAAAATATTCTTTTGTCTTAATTCATGGAAAGATATTTAATTTATTATGAAATTTAAAAATAAAACAATTCTTTTTTTAAATGTGCGGTCTAAATTAAATATATATATATTTGTGTGATTATTAAATAAAAATTTTAAACTTAAATGATTAGAAAGAATATATTCGAATCGTTAGTAATTTTCCGACTCCCCCAATCGTTATGGAAAAAGGGCATGTTCTCTTATCGTGCTAAGTGTATATATCCACTTATTTCTAGTTGGAATTATATGAATATTTAGAACGTGTTTGGTTATTTTCTTTAAATTTTTTTTTTTTTAAAAAAGGTACTATATTTGAGGAGTATTAAAATAAATTTTTTGCTGTTAGAATGAAATTTATTTTTTAATTTGATAAATTTTTAATGATACGATTAATTATTTATATTGGATTTCATTTGTTTTGACCAATAATCCATAAAAGGAGTATTATTTTATTTTAGGATTTTTTTTCATATTTTTAAAATTTCATGCTCAACAAAATTATATTATGCAAATTGGGACCAAAAAAGCATTAATTACTCCATCTCCTTATGTAAATAATATATAAATTTCTTCATAACTTCTATATATAATTAATTATTTATGCAAAACATGAATCAAACATTATACGACGTATGCTAGATTATTCTATGTGAACCAAAACAAAAACAGAACACATAAAATTATATAAATTTCGTACATAAATAGCTCCTCTGGCTCTAACCTAGCAGCCCTTATGTTATATGTGGGTCATCCTTCTGTCACTAATTATTAATGATTAATACATAGTAGTTATATCATTAGTCATTTCTCGAATCATATGTTTATATTTGCTTTTAAGTGTTGAGATAAAAAGTTTCACATTTGTGGTTAATAAGATATGCGGACTCCTTATAAGTCTTAGGCAATTATTCTCCCTTTAAGCTAACTTTTGGGTGTAAGTTAGGCCTAAAACCTAATTCATCATGGTATCAGAGCAGAACCCATCTCACCCAATGTTGGGCCACCAAAAAAATTTTCCACGCATCACCCAATGTTGGGCTCCCCAAAAAATTGTCAGACCCATTTCACCCAATGTTAGGCCACCAAAAAAATTGCCCACGCACTATTCAATGTTTGACCCCCCAAAAAATTGTCCACACACCAGATGCTAAGCACTGAGCGTGAGGTGGGGTGTTGAGACTTTTTTGAGTCCTTATAAGGCTTAAATAATCCTCCTCCTTTTGAACTAACTTTTGGGTGTGAGTTAAGCCTAAAACCTAATTTATCACTGAGAAACAAAGTTTCATATTTGGTTTTCCTTAAGCTTCCAATCTATGTAATAATTATTATAAAAATTTAATAGTGAGCGCAATGATATTTAATTTCATAGTCGATTAAAATTTTAGATCCATATCTACTAAATTTGGAATTGTTTTTAGTATAAAACATTTTTACACCATTAATGTGATTGACAATTATATTTTAAATGATCAAATCATATAAATATTCTTATACAGTAAATATATAGAAATTATATAAATACTTGATTTGATGTCTTTGTTGGAGTTCATACTCAAAGGACAATAAAATTGTGACATGTTCTACTTGTAACAGGAAAATTCAACGATAAATTTTCAACAAATAATTGGGCAAACATCACAGTACGTTTATAATTCTGATACATAATGAATTATTATTATTGTTATCCTAGAAATTTAAGGTACGATGAATAATCAATGTCCACGTGGCACCATACAGGTGGGGTTAAATGTATATATCTGGTCCACACGTTTTATTTCTTACTTTCTGCAAAAGAAATGACGAAGACCGTAATTGACACCTACCAAGAGTAAGGAACTTATTTGACCCATAAATAAATAAAATTAACATAAATAAATTATATTTCTAGAATATAATTAAAAATAAATTTAATGAAGCTTTTATTTTTGAGTAACTTAAGGTTTGGTGCTTTACGATTCAAATATGTTTTTATATTAATTTTGTTACTACTTTAGTTTACTTGCTTTTTTGATTGAGAAATTAAGTCTCGAGACATTTGAATTATAAGTTATTATCGAGGGTACAATTTTATAGTTGAGATATGGGTATGTTAAAATCACATTGGTATTAGGTAAAGTATTTTATAAGTCAATTTAACACGCTCACATATGCATACTCATTGCTTCAATATTTGATTGCATTCTTGTGGCAAAATATTGCACTTTTAAATCACTTTTCGACATGAGTTTATTTTCGATACTGAATTATAATGATCATGTTTTAATGTGTTTTTCTTTTTCTTTTTTTTTTATAAAAAAAACATAGCGGTACATTTGAATCCTTTATTTCTTTATTTTGTTCTACTCATGAATATATTGTCAATCAGTTCTATTTTTTTATTTAAATGTTAGTCTTTTTTCAAAAGTAGTCTTGATAAAAGTTTTAACTTTATACCAAAATATTAGATAGGAATACAGTGACATTCTTCTTTACAATATATTTTTAAAGTGATAGAAAATAAATTGTAATCATAAATAAAATATGAAGAAACATAATTTTATTGACAAACAATGTGGGTACAAATCTATTTTTCCTTTGATTCTTTCCTCATAAGATTTCTCCATGATTTGAAAACTGTTAGTGGCAAATTTCTCGAACTAGGATGATTTGGACTTCTTTACGTCATTATATTTTGATCTCACATCATTATATTTTGATCTCCTTACGAACATTTGAGATATCTTTTCAAGGAAATATAATATCTCTCATATAGACATGAACTGTGATTTAAAATAGAATAGACTCCAAAAAATCTTGATTAAAATATGAAAATCCTACAAAATTTCAATGTCTACGATCCTCCCAAGAAATTGCTACATAAATATGGCATAAGTAGTGGATGAACTAGTTAGTTGGTAGTTGATGTATCCTTTTAATGGGATAAAACAGATGAAAAAGCCACCCAAGCATTTTCCTATACTCTTTAAAACAGCGTGGAAGAATCTTAAAACAGTAGTAAAGTTTCTTTATGATTAAAAAGAAAAAAGTGCAGCCTTTTTTGACACTAACATTGGATTTCTTTATCTAAGAAAAGCAGCTTCAACAGCTCTGCTTTTGCATTTTTGTCAAAAAAGTATACATATGACAATTTGAGTTTTAACCATCACTTATTGCAAATTGTATGTATATACTAGCACAAAATATTGCGACAGACAAAATTCTGTAGTTAAACAATAAAAACTTTATGCTAAATCAATTTAGTAATAAATTATAAGAAAATTTAATTAGCTAGAAACTATTCAACTATGAATTAATTGGGGATTACCCACAAATTTCATATAGCTAATTTCATGATTTCTAGGATATGTCTGCTGGTCATTCTTAGCGCATCCATCTTGCTAAATATCGTTGACTAATATAGGATGGTTAGAATTTAAGGGTATGTTTGATATATTCTAGAAATTATTTTCTTATATATTTGATCGGTCAAATTCTTTTGACTCTTTTTCTTTTAAAAAGAATTTCCCAAAATCAGAAAAAATAAATTCATTCATAAAATGAAACACATGTTCAATTGGTGACATTGAGAAGCTTTCCAATTTGTTTAAATAAATTCTTTTTACATCAAGAAAGCACTCTTAAACTACAAGGATATACCATAAAATTTAGGTGTAGGGAAGGGAAACGAGTGAGGTGGCGAATTAAAAATTTATTTATAAAACAAAAATTTAAATAATCAATTAACTGAATTAATAATATTTACGACATGTAATTTTGTTTAGGAAGATTGAATATTAATGATTAACTAGCACCATATTAAAGTGATTAAAGGTGGAAAACAACAGTGCAAGTCAACTTCCAAAAAGAATCTACAACATAAATTAATTTAATCTAAACTCATTAATTTCCTACTGATATGATTAAGAAAAAGTGTACAATTGTGTCTTGTGTGACCATCAAGTTTCAGTTTTGCTTATCTTGGTACCATCTTCGTTGTTGTTTTAACTTCTTCCAAACATGTTACGAAAAATAATAAATTATATGATGTAATTTACAAAGTTCTTATTTGTTTGTATTTTATATTTTGTATTTAATATAAAAAGCTTAATTTTAATTTTTCAAATCTGAATAATTAAGTTATCATTTTTTAGGTTTTAATCATAATGATTTTAAACTAAAATAATTTATTTAAAAAGTGCTCTTAATGATAAATAAAAATAACATAAATAATTTTAGCATATGACGTATAAGTAATAAGCTATAAGTCTATCCAAACATGAGCTTAATCATACAGATCAAGCTATATGTTTTCTTTACCTTTCAATCATTAAATTAGTTTAAATGATTTAAGATCTGTAATAAAGTCTTAATATCATTTAGTCGCTGCTACCGTCATCACTCGCCATTAATAACTAATGACGTCACTTATTATCAATTACTACTATATCTACCAGATATATATTAAGATTCAAATGTATGTTCTTCTCTCTATAAATAAGATTTTTTTTTAAGAATTGAGTAAATTCTATTAAATAGAACTAATAATCTAAAGAATATAGTTAGAAATAATGATCAATTTTTATTTAAGATAAAAACAATACTTCTCCGTTTGATTTTTACTTATCACTATTTCACTTATCTAGGTCAAACTATATGAACTTTGACTAATATTTAAAATGTATTTTAAAATATATTATTATTATTATTATTATTATTATTATTATTATTATTATTATTATTATTATTATTATTTTGCCCCTAACACGTAAAAATCGCTCTTGAAATTGAAACATCTTAACCTTTAAGTTATCAAAGGCTGTTGCTATTAGTTAAGACTATAGAACAATGTGAAGTTACTGATGTATTGTTCTACACTTTCCACATTAAAATAGGAAGTATCTTAAAAAAATCTTATCGATATTAAAAATGAAATTAGAACGACATATATCAGGTTAGATATTGCAGAAACACTGTAAAATGTATGTTACACTTTCTTAATTTACAGCATAATGTTTAGATTTATTTTTATTTTGTGTAAATGATACATTTCGAATTGCTCTTATAAAATCATTGAAACATAATAATTTTTGAATATTGATGAACTTTTAGATTAAGGCAAAAAAATAGTCAATCTTTGGCTCCATCCGCATCCACATCACACATTTAAATTATTCTTCGTCTAGGAATCTTATTAAGGATGTGTATCATTCTTTTTAGTGTATTTGTTTTAGAGATGAAAATTTCTTATTAAGTTAGTGTATCTCTTGTCCTAGAATTAATAAAGGTATGTTAATCATGATTAAGAATATTATTGTTTAGTTTAATAAATTTGAACTTCTAATCTTGAACTTGAAAGATCTTCTATTCCGGTACGTACAATATTTCCAAAGGAACATATAAAGAAAGAATCTCGATTGAGTAGGGTACTTTTTTGGCAGTAGCCTCAGTTTGGAAATGGGTTGTTGAAATGGGCATTCTCCTAGAATTTTGTTTTCGAAAACTTACCTAAATATATCATATCTAAAAAATATCTATTATTTATAGTTATACTCTCTTTTGTCTCTTTTATATGTCGTCTTTATTATATATGTCAACAAAATTAATGCTGACATTATTTTCCTATTTTATCCTTGATAGTTAATGAGCTTTGTAAATATATATACATAATCAACTAAAAAATAATTAATATATATTAAATAAAGATAAAAAAATAAAGTCATTTTTTCCTTAATGCAAATACAATTACAAAAATAGAATACAGAAGAAATAGTTTAAAAATAAATAATAAGTCCCGTGAAGCTGATAAATATAAAAATAATAAATAACCAAAACAGAAAAAAAAATCTCAATCGGGTCGATACCAAATAATGAGATATTCGCATGAACAGGGTGGAGTCTGTAATTGGATTCTTCTGCAGAACCACACGAAAAATATAATGCGAGGAAACTTTGTCTAATTTCTTCTACTATGCCACTGTTTGTATGTCAACTCTGTACACTTCCGCCTTTTACGAAGCTTCCTTCAGACACGTGGGTCCACTTCGTCGTTTTCTTAAAGTGACCGGAGACAATTTTTCTTGAATTCTAACCCTTTAATCTTTTGTAGTTCTTCATCGGATCCAGCTTGAAAAAAGAAAACAAAACAGTGTTTTTTGATCTGCAATTGGAAATTTTTTGGTTGCCTTGACTGCAATGAATGTTATTCCATTTGGGTAAGCTGTGATCAAGTAGTTGAAAGTTATTGTTGGTAGAATTTTCATTTGGGCAAGTTGTGATCAAACAGTTGAAAACTTGCATGTTGTATTCTTGAAAAAGCTGCTATTTTTACTGTAAAATTGCAGTTTAGCTGATTGTAGATAAGGTGGAAATGTTAAATTCTGCTGAAATTTGAAAGGGTTGATTTGGTTTTACTTGAAATTGGGAGGATTTGAGTTGTAGTTTGGAATTTGCTTCCTTTCTTGATCTTCGTTGTTGAAATTTATGACAAAGCTTATGGAAAGGTTTGGTCAAACTTTTGTTGTCTGAGAAAAATTTCTCGTATTGATGATTTATTAAGGTTTTGAAGAGGTTCTTTTTGTGCATAGAGCCTGTGTATAGAATATTGTACTTTGGGTTTTCTGGAGTTTGACTAGCTTAGATGTAGATACAATTTGTATATTTTAGCCTATAAAATTGTGAAATGGGAAGTTCTGCTGAACCATCATCTTCTATAAGCTTTACTTCAACTTCCAACACGTCGAATGGGTCCATTGACATTGGCCAAAACACATATGCCTCTGGTGGCTCTGAGACACAGACTAGTTATGAAATCATCAGCTTGAGTAAACTCAGTAATAATTTAGAGCAACTCTTGTCAGATTCGAGCTCTGATTTTAGTGATGCAGAAATTGTTGTTGAGGGTGTTTCACTTGGTGTTCATCGTTGTATATTAGCTGCCAGGAGTAGTTTTTTTAGGGATCTTTTTAGGAAAGAAAAGGTAAATGGTGGAGTTGAAGGTAAGCCAAGTTATTCTATGGTCGATATTTTGCCTTATGGTAAGGTTGGATATGAGGCTTTCCATACTTTCTTAAGCTATTTATACTCGGGAAAATTGAAGCATTTCCCTCCAGAGGCATCAACATGTGTGGACACTTTATGTTCCCATGACTCTTGCAGACCAGCAATTAACTTTCATGTTGAGTTGATGTATGCATCTTCCGTGTTTCAGGTTCCAGAGCTAGTGTCACTTTTTCTGGTAGGTAACATGCTTTCTGCTGATTCATATACATTTCATTTCAAGTGGGTTTGTAGTGCTCATTGCTATTCAAGCTAACAAGGACAAACAAAAGGTTATACATGCATCTCAATAACTGCTAATTTAGGTCTAAGTTGCTCGGACTCTCTAAAAAATGTTGCTGAATCCTTCAAAAATACACTAATCTTTGGAGGATCCGACACACACCCATTGGCATTTTTGAAGAGTACGAGCAACATAGATTTAGACTATACTATGAAGTCTGTGAGTTTTTGGTTTGAAATGAATTTTTCTTCTAAACTTCTGTTAAATTGTTGAAGAAAGAAAATTTTAAATACATTAATCATATGAAAGTGGCGTCAAGATAATGAATATTCTGCACTGGCATACACTGCAGTATATACCATTGTGATGTGAAACCAAATTCATTCACTTTTTCATACATTAGTCCTACTTACATCATGATATTCTTTCAGTTAACATTGGTTGCTGAGAGAAAAGTAGTTCTAAGTTTGTTTGAAACAGAAATAGTTACTCATTGCAATAGGACCTTGTCAAGTTGACATGGAATATCTCCTACTCATCGATATGGATAATCTTTGGCAGCTCACTGATGTTATTATGCTATAAATTTGATTTGTTTATGATGGTGTTTATTGATATGTTTGATTTTGGAATGCATATCTAAAAATTAAGTTTTTCGTTTTGAGTTTTAAGGGTAGTGGTCGTGGTAACCATTTTAGATCTGCCTAATGGTAACAAACACAACGAATATTGGACATGCATAAATATGGCTGCTTCAATTCCATAAAAGTTGGATGCATTTGCTAAAAACATATAGAGAATTTGTAGCAACAACCAAGAGAACAGTCTACTAACACTAGCTTGTATAATTGCAGCGACGCCTTTTCAATTTTGTTGGGAAGGCCCTTGTGGAAGATGTCATCCCAATTCTTGGAGTTGCTTTCCATTGCCAATTGAGCGAGCTTCTCGATCATTGTGTTGATAGAGTAGCACGATCAGATCTTGAAAGTACATGTATTGAGAAGGAGGTTCCCTTTAAAGTTGCAGAGAGTATTAAGTTATTGCGGCTGAAATGTCAGGTTGATGAAAGTAAGGTTCTGCCCTTGGATCCCTTGCATGATAAGAGGAAAAATAGGATATACAAGGCATTGGATTCGGATGATGTTGAACTTGTCAAGCTTCTGCTGAATGAGTCTGACATTAGTTTAGATGGAGCCTACGCTCTCCATTATGCCGTTGCATATTGTGATCCCAAGGTTGTTACCGAGGTTCTTGGACTGGGTGTTGCTAATGTCAACCTTCGGAATACACGTGGTTACACTGTGCTTCACATTGCTGCCATGCGTAAGGAACCATCAATTATTGTATCACTTTTAACTAAGGGAGCTCATGCATCAGAGATTACATTGGATGGGCAGAAGAACGCTGTTAGTATCTGCAGGAGGCTGACTAGGCCTAAAGAGTACTATGCAAAAACAGAACAAGGCCAGGAAGCAAATAAAGATCGGGTATGTATTGATGTTTTGGAGAGAGAGATGCGTCGCAAACCAATGGCTAGAGATGCACTATTTTCTTCCCCCATGTTCGCCGATGATCTGCCCATGCAACTGCTCTACCTTGAAAACAGAGGTACCTTTTATAACATGCTTGGGTTTTCCTCTATTTTACCAAGCAACTTCTAGTCTTCCAATTGTGTAAGCTAGACTTCTTTGGTTGAAAATTCATGCTAAGCAAGATTATTGGTCCCACTGGACTTTGTTCATTTATGTTGGTCATGTAATTAAGTTTAAGCATTTCATATCATTAGATCCTGATCTTAGATCTGGAGAACTCCAAAGAGAGTATCCTTTGAATATGTTGGGCAACCTTGACTGTTAATATTGGAAGCATGGTAAAATGTTGGCCTATCTGCACCAGGATATGCTGTTCATTAGTAGACGCTCATCTCCTGTTAAAAGTTGTATATGTTAGCTCATTATTTCTATAAATACTACGTGAAAGTCACTGTGAGGCCAAGTTTTGGTACATGAACTACAGTTCTATCATTTTTTGGACAATTAGACTTGTCATAATACCAGTTGATACCACACTGAGAATAAGAGGGAATTTAGGGTATACTTACTAATCCAGCCGGAATGGGAGAAAAAAGAACAAGAACAAGAAGAAACAAACATAGCACACGCACACACTCCTGATCAACTTCTGCATTATATGATAACTAGGAAATGTAGCCCTGATTTACCAGTTTTTGTTTCTGTTATGTATGATATCTATTCTGTCAATCTCGACTTGGTTTCTCAATTCTGATAAATCTGTTATGGCCCTCGCATGAATTAAATATGTCCTCTGAGCAAGTAATTTGATGATGGCTTTCAGTGGCATTCGCGCGATTATTGTTCCCTCTTGAAGCCAAACTAGCCATGGAAATTGCAAATGCTGAAACGACAGCTGAATTCGCGGACCATTTGGCATCTAAAGGTTCATCTGGAAACTTGAGGGAGGTTGATCTGAATGAGACACCCATAATGCAGAAAGAAAGACTCTTGAAGACAGGTATACACTGATAGCTAGTTTATTGATCAATGATCATCATAATGCATCACATTTCCTATTTATTTCCGATTCCATCATCATCTAATCAGTTAGCAATTTAATTGACATGAACAGCATCTACACAACCCATTTTCTGCTGGAGAAGAGGAAAAGAAATAAAAACAAAGAATGTAAATTACTTTGGTTTATTCTGTAGTATTAACAATTGATGTTAAATACCCGAAGTTTCCAGGATAAAAGAATAATATATATGTACATGTGTGTGTAGGGTTTTCCCAACCTCCTATATGACTATACTATGTCACTTTATGTGCAATTTTCTTATTCATCAAATACGCTTCTGACGTGAAAGAATGACTATATATATAACTGGCAGCATGTGTCATTCTTAATTATATATATAACTGGCGGCATATGTGTCATCCCTGTAATAATGACTATATAAAGTAGAAATTCAGACTTCAAACTGTAATGACTTTGAGCCAAAGGTGGAAAGTAACGGCTTCTTATCCTACTTTCAAGTCGTATCTTCTGTACTTTAGCAAAATTCCCCATCTTTTATTCTTAGTCCTTTTCCTCCCTCGGCATTTACATAAGAAGAAGGAAGAAGGGAGACACCAGGTTCATACATCCCTGTATAGGTCATCACCACTTTTGGATCTCTTTATCCTTAAGTATGTTGAAGTCTGCCCCTTCCGAAAAGAAGATTGGCAAACACCTAATTTATCGTTCACAAATTAGAGAAGGGGGAAATGAGGGGAAAGGTGCAAAATTTCCCCTTCTGCTGTTTGTTTTGGAACAGAAAGTGAAAACACCCAGATAAACTGTTTGGACCAACTGTTGTCTCTCTTATTCCCAAACATATTCTTCTCTCTTATCTTCCCTTTCCTTACCTAGTTTCTAGGCATAGCGTGAAGAAAAAAAGTGAAAGAGATGCAACTGTAGAGAAGAATCAACAAGATAAAACAAGTTAGCAGATCATTATTATTTTCTTTATATGGTAAACACTACACACCCTTAGACACTCTCTGTACAGGAGTCAATAGTAGTGGTCCTATGGTGTCTTAAACGCCCAACTTCGTTGGCTTGAGGTGATGGTCCAATGGACTATGCTATGCCTCACAATTGAAGTGCAGCTGACTACTTTGCTGTCATTTGTACATGAAATCGTTTCTTTGAGCTATCACTTAATCCTCAATTTTCCAGCTTACTACTGCATGTTTCTGGAAAGTTGGCATACAACTTAGTTCAACTTTTCCCCTTCTTTACTGTTAACTGTTCCTACAGCAGGTTTATATCTTCCTTAACATGTTCTTGTTTGCACATAGGTTCCATTATAATTGTTTTTTCCAGAATTGTATTTTCAAGTTCCTCTTCTCGTTACTCTAAATTGACTCTGATGTCATGGTTGCAGTTGAGCTTGGAAAACGATACTTTCCTCATTGCTCCCAAGTTCTGGATAAGTTTATGGAGGATGACTTACCGGACTTATTTTTCCTTGAGAAGGGCACTCCAGAGGAACAAAAGATCAAGAGGAAGCGATTTAAGGAGCTCAAAGATGATGTTCAAAGGGCATTTAACAAAGACAAGGCTGGACTTCATTGCTCTGGCTTGTCTCCCTCATCATCTTCCACCTCTTTTAGAAATGGCGCTGCAAGTGTCAAAGTTAGGAACCTGTGACAGTAACTAGGTTTCATCCTCCAAGTTGCTCTTAAACTCAGTTTTGTACGTAAGATAAATAGTCTTCAAAACAGTATGTATCTTGTAAAACTTTCAGTATAGTGCCTGCTCTACCGTTGACCATTTTCAGATTTCATCTTGTTGAGCTTGCTTGTTTATAGTAGAATTGAAGTTGCATGAGTACAGGCTTGCCGAAATATTAATGATGTAGAAATGATTCGCGTGTATAGAGAATTTTTATTTTATCACTATGTAGAGATTAGGATTTGAAAATAGTCTCTCTTATCTCTATGAGATAATGGTAATGTTTGCGTACATTTTGTTTTCTTCTTTAAATTCAACTTGTGGGATTTCATTGAATATGTTGTTGTTGACTCTGTGTGCCTCAAATAAACTTTTGAGCAGTTTTTATGTTGTGTGCCTCAAATAAACTTTTGAGCAACATAGTTTTTATGTTGAGTTGCATATCATGTTCATGTTAACAAGAATGTCTTTGAAAACGTAAAATTGACTTATGTTGCCTTGTTTCAACTCGACTTTATCTTCTTCTCTATTCTTCTCGAACTAGAATATAAGTTCAAGTTAACAAAAATTTACCGAAATTCATAGAGTACATGCTTTGAGATGATCAAAAGCAATAAATTTGGATTCGGTCTACAAAGAAACAGGAACCCTCCATTGTTTTACCATGAACGTCATAGAAAAATAATAATTTAACAACTTTGATTGAAGAGATTTACATGGGATTTTATAAATAGGTTTGACTTAATAAAACTAAAATAATGGTATTGTAAGCAAAGAAAATAGTAAAAAAATAATTTTATTTAAATCGCAATTTTTAATGAAGGACACAAAATTCAAACAGTATTATTTTGATACTTTTAATATAATATAGATAAATATAGATATATTACTTCTTTTGTCCTAATTTACATGCACACATTGAATTTCAAAATTCAATCAAATTTTTTATATATTTTTTAAAAATATTTAAAGTTATGAATTATACGAATTTACAATACCTTTTACATTATTTTTCAAATAATCCTGTAGCTTCAGAAACAGCTAAAGGATCATTATATATAAAAATCATCACCAAAAGCCTTTTATTTCTCCTCAATTCCTCACTTTCAGAAACAGCCTGAAAATTACACACACTCGAAATGTTTTCCTTTCAAAAAGTACAAATATTGTCGTGCTTCAAAGACTCCATCATTTTTTTGTTTCTAACTATAGTATTGTGCTCAATCACATCATAATTGATTATAAGAAATCTAAATGCAACACCATTATTAGCATAGCCAATAAACACACAATTAGAAATCTTGGACCCCCAATTTTTCTTTTCTTGGGATCAGACAATATAACCTTTGGCAAGACACCCCACAGTTTTAAATTTTTAAAATTAGGGGGATAACCTTCCACAATTCAAGGAGTTTTCCCTATTTTCTGGTAAAGAATTCTATTCAACAACAACAATATATCCAGTTGTATCCCACAAGTGGGGTCTGGAGAGGGTAGATTGTACGCAGATCTTACCGTTACTTCATCGAGGTAGAGAGGCTAAAGAATTCTATTCAAATAGATAAAATAAATTCACCCCAAAGATTATCAGAGGTACACAAAAACTAACATACAATTCATCATTTCTTTTAAAGTCCTAGTTTTTCCTTTCACAGCTACTCTATACTCTATTTGAATCGGGTGGATATGGAAGAGTAACTTCATGAATAATTCCTTTTTTTACAAAAAACATTAAGCAAAGTATATTCATCATTTCTATCAGATCTTACTGTTTTGATCTTTCAGTGTGTTTGCTATGGTTGTGGCTATCAAATGGAAAAGAGGAATGACTTGAGATTCAAAGCAGGCCACTACAACATTGATAGAGCATGCAGAGAGGGGGCTTTGCATATACACATCAAAGGCCAAGAAATGTCAAAATGGGGGACAACACTAGCTTCCCTTGATTGGAGCTGCTTACCACGACTGTTTTATCTTACTGCCTGTCTCTGTGTATAGAAGGTAGTTTTGATTAAGCATTGTTTTCCAGGACGACACAGCTACTACAGCCTGTTGTTGCAAGCTTGAATAGTAAAACTGTTTTGTTTTCCTTTGAGAGCTTGGAGGTCTGCTCCTAGCTGGATTTCTATATCACTTGCTGTCAACACAATTTGTTTGTTTACCAAAAGGAAAAAAGCTATCCAACAGGAAATGCCCCAATCAATCGTTATGAAAACCAGGGGCATACTAGCAGAAAGAAAAGCAACAGAGGCTGAACAGAAAATGTACCATCCTAAAGAATCAAGGAAAAAGAACACTAATGAATGATGATACACGCACCCGCAAAAGAAAAAGTGCAGTTACTGAAAGTATCAGAATATATAGATATTCTTTATTCTAAAGAGTATCCCCCTCCCAAGAGATTCTTAGCCTTATCAAAGGATAGAAGACTGCATAAGGAAAAAAAAATAGAACATATAGAGAATCAACAAACCTCTATAGAGGTCTAAGGACTTGCCATCTAATGGATAACGAAGGGATTGCACCCAAAATCAGTAGTAACAGTTTTCTTCAAGGGTGGTGGCTTGGACTTTTTTCATAACCTCGGTATCCAAGCCAACTAGTCAGTATGTCGACTAATTCATCGGGTCTCCGACCAGCATTGATACTAGCCAACTCTATCCACCAAGGCTTATCAGAAGAATGGCTATGGGTTTAGGTCGGATCTATTATTTTACAAGTTTAAAGATATTTAACAGACAGATTTTACCACTAGCTTCTTTATATGAAATCAGTACTACCTTCTTGTCCTGTCAGAAAGACCCTAACAAGATATTCAGAGTCCCCTAATCTACAGCATGAAGAGAAGGGGCTGTGACGGCAGTAGCTACTAGCAATGGGGATGAGAAATCCTTTTAACAGAATGGAAGCAAAGAAAAACCAAGCAATCCCCCTTCAGATGTGTATCTCCTAACAAGAGACGTATTAAAGATTAGGAAAAAAAAAAAAGACCTAGACAAACCAACAACAACATAAGGTGCAAAATTGAATTATCGATTAGAACTAGATTTTTCTTTCTTTCTTTTTTTAAAAAAAAGGAAACAGCTTGAGGGAAAAATGACAACTTTATTCAGCAAAAATGATATTGAAATCAATCAGCTGGATTGAAGTGAACTTTTTAAACTTTCCCACATTGCTGGACCTTCTGGATGTACGTCAACAAAATATTTTACAAAGCGAGCATCTGAACAAGCAACAAGAGTGCTCAATGATAATGCTGGTTTTGCAGCACCCCTTTGCTTCAGCCATGCATACATTGATAACCGAATACGGACTCTGTCCACATCATAGCAGAGATAAGATGGAAATGACACAATCGATTCCACTGGATAACCTAAATATGTTTTCAGTAGAAGAATTTTCTTCTCAAGCACATCTTTGCTCTGGTTCAGTGCTGTGGGAACCTGTTTAATCATATTAATTACAACATTGCAGTCCAAACCAGTATTTACCAGGCAATCAAACCTCTCTTGTAACTGGTCTCCTCGTCCACGGAACTGCTTCAAAGCTTTTGCCATATCATCTGAATTTTCTAAGTAACCCAATCTCAATAAAAAAGTAGTTTTCTGAAATAATTTTCCCGGGTCCTGGGAAGTCATTTGCTCCACGTCAAATTTTGATTTTGAAGCTAATCTGAATAAATTCAAAGGATCATCCTTTATATTCTGACATAAACGACACTTGTCACCCTTGAAGCCCCTCAAAACAGACTTTGGTGTCTTCAGAGAATGTGAACCCAGAAGTTGTATATGTGTAGATACAATATTTGCAATTTCTTGGGTCTCTAATCCTATCTCTAATAAGAAGTGCACTGCATGCCAAAGATTTTTAATACACCTCAGAGATAGAATATTAGGATTTTGACAGAATAGTGAATACACGTCATTCATTTTAACACCCAACTTCAGTAATTGCCCAACCAATACATAAATCTGTTTCCCAGAGCCTTCAAATAAGAATGCTGGGTTCATCTTAAACAAAGTCGCCATCTTTTCATCGGCATATCCTATTTCATTGAGAAAATGCAATGTGTTAAGCATTCTACCCCAATTGTAGGAGTGCCTGTTGGATAGATATCCACCCATCCAATCATTTTCAAACCCTAACATTTTCAGTTTATCAAGAACCTGAATAAGTTCACTGCTCGTCTCACCAAGCAAAAGAGTAGGGGAACAAGTCACCAACTTTATAACTGTTGATCTGCTCAAACCCAGTTTCTCATAAGCCCTCAATTTCATATCTAATACTCCATGGTCATATCCAAATATCTCCGTCGCTTCCTTATAAATCTTCCCAATTTTAATGCGAGGGATTCCGTAATAACAAAGAACATGATAATTATCAAACAAGACGTGATCATCACTTAAAAATATCAAATCTCTTGGAAGCATAGAGGTAAGCTCAGACTCCTTCAACCCCAAGCTCTCAAAAAAGGGCTCAAATTCATTAATCGGATGGTACCTGAAGTAACGAGTCAATGCTTTTCTTACATCCTGATCATTATCAACCTTGGACAGCAGGTTTTGAAGGAAACAAGGTGAGTTCTTGCTAATGTGATCAGCATCTACATAATTAAAACCTCTTGTAGAATGCAAATAATCAAAGAGTACTGCTTGTCCATCAGTTCTTGCAACCCGCGATATTTTATTGACAGCAGGGGAAATGGGTGTTTGAGTTGTCAATTCAGGGACATCAACCTTAGGATTATGTGTACTACGAAAACATCGAACACTCAACGATAGAAATTTCTGGGGACTATGAGAAGTGGAACCCTTTTCAAAAATTGGAGAAATAAACAGGTGATTGAGCTGAGATATCATTTTCCAAGATACTCGTTTTCGGACTTCCCGAATTACCAGCATCTCAAGTCAGCAACAAAAAGTCTGAACCAAATTCAAAATATAACCATTAGCTTATGCAAATCGTCCAAGAATCTTTCATGGGTCATTCATTTTCTACACAAGTATATTAGAAATATCACATACATGAACAATTGTTCAGCAAAAGATAGTTTTTTTTTTCTCTTTTTGGTGATTTTATAACTCAACAGAGTAGAATTGAATGAATATAGAAAACCCAGAGAACAAATTGTGGAATCAGTACCTCTGGATTGTAGTGATGCTTCTCTGTGCCTTAATCCGCAATGCTCAGAAACAAAGAGGATTTTAGGGTTTTAGCTTAGATTCAAAGAGGTACTTCAAAATTCTAAAACCCTAGGAGGAGGAATTTACCCCAAAGCTTCCGTTCCCTCATCGTTTTAATCTTTTATATGCATGAATTCAAAGATTTATTATTTTTTAGTTTTAAAGTATGATAAAATTAAAGTAAAATATTTTTTAAAATTATTTATGTTTCTTTCAATTGTGACTTTCAACGCTCATTATGGATCATCTGAAAACAGTCGCGCTATATTTTTAAACGTAGGGATCAGACTGCATATATTCGACCCCCTTACTCTGCAACGGACGGGAGCCTTTGAAGCATTGGGGCAATATTGTTGTATTATGTTACACTAAAATCCATGAATTATTACTCAGTTGCAGATCTCTCTTTGTATTTTAAAGGGCACGGTGGATAAACATGTCATTCAATTTAATTTTAATTGGTATTTTTATTTTTTAGTTTTGAATGAGCATATTCATCTTAGCGGCATCTACATAATAATTTTATATCCTATATATATTTATTTATTTAATTTTATATAAATTTAAGTATTTATCCATGTACATTCAAAATTAAAGAACATAAATATCAATTAAAGTCCAATTAAAGGCAATATGTATAAATTATACACTTAACTCCTTTGAATAATGCATCCACAAATATTAGTTTGGATAATATTTTATTTTATAAGGGCTTCAAGTATTCAATTTGAAAATTTAGTAGGGATATATGTAACTTAAAATAATAAAATAGAATAACTAAAATACAAAATATTTATATATATTTTGATACTATGAAGAAAAAATAAGAACAATTATTTTTTTCAAAAAAAGATATCCATACCTTTAAAAAGTAATTTAAAGTCATTTTATAAAATTTCATCTTTTAGATTGGAAATGACATGTATTGCTTTTTTGTTGCTTCACCTATTTATTTCTTGATTAAATTTTATCTAACTTGGTAAAAAGATGTTTGTTGCTTCGGGGTCAAAGTTACAATCATTGTGTGGAAGGTTACAGTTCAAAAAAAAAATGGACTGTTTTATTTATTTAATTTGTGATATTTTTAAAATTACTTTTCACCTTTAATAGATTATTTGGTATAAAAATAAATAATACAGAAATTAATAATATAGAGATTAGTAATGCAAGGATTAGTTATGTAGTGATTAGTCATGTTGGGATTATTTTTTATCTTATTTTAGTTTATTATTTTTCATTTAATTTTGTGTTTAATTTAAAATTCTATAAAAAGTTTCTTTTCAATTATG
>JAOTQJ010000049.1:12744043-12762134 GCA_025642045.1 Solanum sejunctum
CAAATTAATTGAGTTTAAATTGATTTTTGATTTTCGAATTATTTTCTTTTCAAAAAGCCATTTTTCGGTATAACAGTATTGATATCTTACGAGGTTACTCAACTTTGGGAATATATCCAACATCATTAAATTTTATATTGTATCAATAAAATCACTCAACTAAAATTAGTTATAAAAAATAAATCAACATGTCAAAATATTTTTTTGTGTATTATGTAAATATGAAACTAACAAACAAAGAAAATTTAAAAATTTGACATGGTAAATTTATTTATTTTTATATAATGAAAATATGAACCTGCAAATAAATAAAATTTGTAAACTAATTTATTTAAATAAATTTACTAGTACAAAACTACAAATATAAAATATAAAATCAAGAAAATAAAAATATGTAAAAGAATTTGAGGGATACTTGTATCTTTGGGGATTTAATTCCATCGTATTAATGAAAAGTATTAGCTAATACCATGTATGTGGTATTAATTAATACCATGGATTAGTTATACATAGTTCAAAATTTCTACCAAACATGATAATAATTAATACCACTAGCTAATTCCTCGACTATATCCCCTAATCCATCCTACCAAACACCCCCTGCGTATTCTATTTATGATTCCAAAATAATGATATGGAATACTCTAGTAAAAAGATTAGATCGTCAAAGATTACCCTTTTAGTAAAAATGCATATTTTTTCCTAAGTTATAAGGTTTGATCTAGCCAGTTTGTATGCTTCTGCAAAGGGTTGAACCTTGTACCGAAGCTAACATGGCCACAAATAATACTTCTTCACAATTTTGGAACTTTAGACTAAGGGGAAGGGCTATATTTAGCAGTCCTTGAAGTCATTAGAAGAGGGTATTGGAATTTTTACGGGGTGACATGGATTTTCTCGATTATATCAAGTTAAAATTGTATTTTGCCTAACATGAATATTGTTTTCAATTTTGAAGCAGATTGAATAATATGAATCTAAAATGTGCATGGAAATTCAGAAATGTTAAGACATCGATATTTTCTTTCTAAGACTACAATAATGCTGATCTGATTCATGTTCATGAAGATACCAATATATATAATGTTGGGCCCGTGCTGGCATGAGCCATGCTTTCTTAGTCTTATATATACTGACACACTCACAAACTCAAAATCTCTTTCTCTTTAATCTTTAAATTAAACTACTATACTTTAATGTGAACTATACACAACTAAAAAGTTACTACTTCCTCATTTAATTTTTCACTAAAAAAATATTTTGCTGTACATTCGTAGATATTTTAATTGAATCGATGGAAGAAAAAAATAATAATATCATTTGGAATAATTTGAAAATTTTTCACAATTTTAGTGTGAATTTTTTTTTTCAATATGCGTTTTTTCAGTGAGTTGGTTCGACAAAAAATGAGATGAAAAAAAATTATATTCTATAACATAAATTAACCACCTATTTGTGATTTAAAAATCTTTTTTAATAATAATAACAACATGTTTAATATAATCCTCGTAAATAGGGTCCAAAAATAGTGGTGCATACGCATAACTTAATATTACTTCCTTCTATATTTACTTCAAGAAGTCTATTACATCTCCAACTACTTGAACAAAATATGCATAGTCGTTGCTCCTTTTTGTTAGGTTAAAGGAAGGGTACTTCACACAACCATCTGCACAAGTTGAAACATTTCGACCGGAGAGTCCAATGGCAAAAGTTGCATCGTGATACTTGTTCAAGTCTAAATATTTTATGGCATTTAGGATGAAATGATGCAAAATAAAGTTATAGTTTTTGTAGCAAACTTGAAGGCATTGGTTGGTAATTGGATAAACCGTCTCAAACTTTTTCTCAGTCATCTGTCGCCTGATATAAACAATGTTATGTGTGATCTTGTACAACAACAAATGAAGCATTATACGTGCAAGACCTTTAGCATTTGTGTTCGCACTACGAGGATTTGATCTGAGAGATTCAGTACAAAGTTTATAATCTGCAGTTGACTTACAAACAACATCTATAACATTTGATGATGATGTGTGAAGGAGATTAAAAAAAACGAGAAGAAGCATTTTCCTTTTCATTTTTCTCTCTTTTTCGCTTCAATTGTAGAAGTTTCCATCCCATCACCATTTATAGGAGAGAAAATCCACAATGTTTGAAGATTTTGTGATATATTCTTAACATCATTAATTGTTATTAGATTTAACATTTTTAATTATTTCTGACTAAATTTATGTAAACGTTTGTTTTAGCATTAAATTGGTGGTTAGAAAAATTATCCAATAAACTATATGCATTTTACATTTATAAGTCTCTTTAACACCTGCATTGCAGGTGTAATCGCATATTAGTGAGTACAGAATATTGTGTTATAATTTTTGTTTTTCAGTTGTAAGATCAAAATTAAATATAAAAAATGTTGTTTGATATAAAATTAAAATATAAATGTTGTTACTGCTATATCAACCTCAAGAGTTCACAATTTTACTAGTTAGTTTAAACTTAAAATATTTTATAAATATCAAGAATTTTTTTTGAAGATAATCTAACAAATTCAACATTTAAATATGATTGATTCAAATTAAAGTGAATTAGATAAATTAAGAAATAAAATATTTTTAAGAGATAACTAATAAACTATTATTTTCTCTATCCCATATTAATTATCATAATTTTTATTTGAGTCTAATTAAATTAATATTAAAATGTATTTATTAACTTTCGATTTTCATCAATCTCGGATGGAGCCAAAGATTGACTATTTTTTGGCCTTGGAGTATGATGGAATAAAGCAAAATGACTCTTTAAACTATCTGCACTTTTTTCATTTGTGAAGTAGCAGTTAGTCAATGCAACTTTTGACGTTCCTCATGGGTCATCTGGAAACAGCAACTTTATATTTTTAAACATAGGGGTTAGGTTGCGTACATCCAACCCCCCCTTATTTTGCAATGAACGAAAATCTTTTAAGACACTGAAATATAATATTGTTGTTGTTTATTTATTAACTTTCGAAAAATAACATACAACTAAAAAGGGGTTAGAGGAGTTTTTAATTATTCTTTTTTAAAAAATTATAATAGTAACAATAAATACATATTCTTTTATATCCTAGGGTTAGGTCTGGAGCTTGATCTCGTGGTCTCTTTTCATGTATGTATCTCCTTCAACTTCATTCTTCTGCTCAGTGCTTTTGGTTCTTCCTTCAATGGAAGTAATTACTTTATTGCGTCTTCGGATGTATATATATGTTTTTGTATTTGAGCTTCGAATTTTGGGGGTTGATCCTTTTGGAGGATGAGAGGATTTGTAATTTTGAAGCCCTTATTTTTTGGGGCCTATAGCCACTGTTGAGCCGCCTTTGCCTGCTAACTTGCTCTTTTTCCGTCTCTTCCTGCAGCTAACACCCCATTTACAGGCGAAAGGCATTAAACAAGATGGGAAAAGTATCTTACATGAAGCTGAAGGGAAGCCCAAACTTGAGACTACGTCTTTTACTGGCGACCCTTTCATCCAAATCGATTATTATTGAGGATATACGTGCTGATGCTACTTGGCCTGGCCTTCATCCACATGAGGTCTCTTTCCTCCGCCTCCTTGAGAAAGTCTGTGATGATTGTGTTGTTGAAATCAATGAAACTGGTAAGTTTCTGCTCCACTATCCAGTGATTGCTTATATTATCTGCTAAATTTGGTTCTTTTTTTTGTGTGTATATTGGAGTTGTTTAGCTGATTGTGGCCATAAACCTGATGTGCTATTTTGGGCAGGTACAAAACTAAAGTACAAACCAGGAATTATTATGGGAGGAAGACATTTAGTTCATGATTGTGGTGTCAGTCGTTCCATTAGCTACTTCTTGGAGCCGTTGATTGTGCTCGGTTTGTTTGGAAAGAAACCCCTCACCATTAGGCTTAAAGGCATGCCTTTACTCTCTTTTCGATCCATTTTAACTTGTTGATTCTTTTAAAGGTGGTTTGATGTTTATTTTGCCTTTCAGCTCTATATCCAACTTATTGCATTAGATGTCTGGGCATGAGTTGATTGATAATTGAAAAAAGTAGTATTTGAGGTTAAATTGGAAAAAATTATTTAAAGCTGAAGTGGCGTTTGGACAGGAAAACAAAGTTGAAATTTTGTTAGTTAAAAGTTGGAAAAAACCCTCAAGAAACCATTTTTCAAACTTCAAATTCTATATTTCAAGCTTGAAGTCGATATAATGGGACAATTTAAAAAACAAACACTTGTATGAAGTGGAGATTATTTCAAATATTCCAATTCTTATTCATGGCCGAATGACTCCTAAGTACTAAGTGGGCACTTGAACCGAGGTGCCTTTGTATAGCTAAAAATTGTCCGAACCACTTAATTGGATTATTCAGTCTGGAATGTCCAGTATGACATCTTATCACTGTGTCATTTTCATACCTTTATATATCACTTATTTTCACAGTTTTCTTAGGTAATCCAATCCCCTAGTCACTATACTGTATTCCTAAAACATCCTTGAACAATTTTTCCTCATCAACTTCTGCCTCGTTTTATTAATTCTCTCAGTCTGCTGCTGAAAGCGTCGTTCAACTGTATCTGCTGCTTCTTTGTTAATCTTTTGTTTCATGACATCTATCATCTCTTCCATGTCCTTATGCCTAATTGGGACCAGAGTATGTCTGGTGATTGGCAACATGCCTGTTGGATATTCTAGCTTCACCTAAAGTAGAAGCATGATCAAAAAATCAGCTCCTTCTCTGAACCAAATTAGCTTCTAGTTGCCCTTCCTCACATGCTGCAATTCTTCTATTGTCTTCAACCAATCAATTTCGTCCAGGAGTAGATGCCACATACCCAATTACAATTTGATCCCTTGAGTTTTTGCATACAAATTTTCAAGTGAAAACAGAGAACTGCAATAACAATGACAAATTCTGAAATTCTATGAACTAAGATGAGAAAACTTAAAATTTTGCTAGGGAACCACATGTAAGAGATTGACAGCCTGATAGTTACACAGTCCTGTGAGGAAATAGAAAGTCTGTTATCCTTTTGTGGCTGTTATTAGTTTTAACTCTGCCTTTTGTAAGGAAATCAGCCAATTTTTTGACTCTTTTGGGTGGTGGTTCAATGCAAGTTGAGGACATAAAAAGGGAGATAGGTTTGTTATCAAGTTATTGCTTGGGTTTAGTAGCTCAGGAAACTCACTGGAGCTCTAGTATCACTCGCCTAAAAAGTTGTGAAGTGCAAAGATAAATCACCAGAAGTACTGAAACTGGCTAGCTTTTGGACATCAAAACCATTGATTTCCTTATAACCAAATGTGAGTCCAAAAATGCTGCAGTTATTTTATGAATTTGGTTATTATCATAACGCCTGAAACAACTTTTTCAGGGATGACAAATGATTCAAAGGACCCATCTATTGATACTTTTCGATCAACTACTTTGCCTATATTGAAGCAGTTCGGAGTCCCTGCAGAAGGATTGGAACTTAAAATTGAGAGTCGCGGAGTCGCTCCTAAAGGTGGTGGAGAAGTAGTTCTTTCAGTCCCTATGGTCCCAAATAGTTTAGAGGTGAGTTTATTTCTCATAGACTTCATTGTTTTCTATTCTGAGGCAGCTCAGGGGAAAAAATGATTTTCTCGACCAATTGTTTGGTGACTGCTATTATACAGGCTATTAAATGGGTTGATGAAGGTCTGGTGAAGAGAATTAGAGGTGTTTCCTTTTCAACTAGGGTCTCTGTTCAGTTTGAGAATACCATGATACATGCAGCTCGTGGAATCTTGAATCCTTTGCTTTCAGATATTCACATCTTTACAGATCATAAAGCTGGAGCACAAGCTGGAATGTATGATCATTTCGTAGATATCTCACACTTGCTGTCTTTTTATGTAGTAACTATCCAAGTCATGTTTTAAGTTGGAGCAGCTGCTGATATCTGAAGATCAACTTTGTTTGCAGGTCACCTGGCTATGGTATTTCTTTAGTTGCAGAGACTACATCTGGTTGTGTTGTATCTGCTGATACTGCAGTTTCTTGTTCAAGAGAAGATGATGCTGACCTAGAGGATGACCGGAAAGATCTGATCCCTGCTGAGGAAGTTGGCGAGCAAATAGCTTCTGCACTGCTTGGGGAAATTAAACAGGGGGGAGTAGTTGATTCAACGCATCAGGTGTGTATAATTTCTGACAACATTACTCTTTATGAATTCTTGCTGATCATATCAGGCTCTTTCAACTTTCTTACCTGACACTCCCTTTTACTTTTGCATCTCCACATGAACCTCTGCCGAGTCATGTGACATTTTGATATGCTTGAGTACTACATTATAATCCTGGAACAAACTTCTCCCAGTTCCCTTTCATAAGCGTTGCTTAGCGCCATTTAGGTCTGAAAATAGCAAGGATGTCTACTTTAAGATGGTCTGGTGCTCTCTTCGTTGTCATGAGTCCTTGGTTTCATTGCTGACCAGTCTCTTGTTTGAGTATTAACAGGGACTGCTGTTTCTTCTATGCGCCTTGTGTCCGAAAGATGTTTCAGAAGTTCGCGTTGGGAAGCTGTCACCCTACGGAATAGAAGCATTAAGGCATATTAGAGACTTTTTAGGTGTTAAGTTTGTTATGAAACCTGATGTCTCCACAGGAACCATCAATCTCATGTGTCTTGGCTCTGGATTTCAGAATTTATCCAGAAAAGTATCGTGATAAAGAAATAGGCATCATGTGGTGGTTTCATATAGAGAAACGTGTGACGCATCTGTATTATCATCATCTTCTGAATGGCCGTTGACATTCATCGACGGGATGATTTTGAGTGAAATCAAGCACAGGAGTGTCACAGGTTGGAGATTTTGATGTGGTCGCTAGTTGTAATGAGAGTGCTGTAGGGAACAACAAACATACGCTCATCTCTTAGGGGTTGAAATTTTTGGTATTTGATAGTAATATTTATTTTTCTGGTTCTCGTTATGATTTTTCGTTGTTTATCGGAACCAATTTTTTTACCTTCTAAATCGAGGGTAAGGTCTGCATGCGCACCTCTTTCCCAAAATCACTTGTAGGATTAAATTGAGTTTGTTCTAAATACACTGGCAAGCTGTTTGATCATTTTGCCTCACTTTGTGATTTTTAACGAAATTTAATTAATTTCTAAATTGAAAATGTACAAGCAGAAATAATTGTTGCAATCATTCAATTATTCTTGCAAGTTAAATTTCTCAGTAGGTTTAGTAACTACTACTAATATTGTTTATTACCAGGAAAAAAGAAACTTGTTTATTCCTTTTAGAAGGTTCTTACAAACTGGAAATCATTTTTAATTAGTACAATTAGGTAACATTGAACAGCTTTGCAATCCTACCTCCCATTTTAAAACATGACAGATCATTTTTAGTTTAAAAAATTCTTATGGCCAATCATCAAATTATCTTGAATACTCGAAAGCAATAATAGAATCGATTATTTTACTTTTAATACTTTTTTTTACTGTCGATTGTCAATAAAATTTTTCCAAACGACAAACAATAAGGTCACCATTTTTCCAAACTTAGGATAATCGTTTTGACTATTTCTGAATATTCACTGTATATTAATCAACCCTTCTAGTCTTTTAATCCTGACGTAGTATTCACTTCTTTCATTAGCTTTTCTTTTCACATCTTCTGAAAAATGCTCTCTCCATCCCATATTAAGTTCACATTACTAAAAATTATTCTTTACCAAATTATTTATTAATTTATAAAATTAAAATAAAATTATTTTTTTTATCGAGTAGACAAAGTTGGAATATTATCATAAACCTATAGAATTGCGACCGCTCAAAAAAAATAAAAATAAAAATGAAAGAGCAACCCAGAACGAGCCCACACGTAGCAGGTAAGACCAAAAAACAGTGTACTTTAATTGATTGTATATTTCACCATTTCCCACCACACCCCAACTTTTTCCAATTTTCATATTCGTCCTTCCTTCTCCTTCATCCATTGATTCGGTTGGAGATTCCATTACTGTTCCTAAAAATAAAATAAAAAAGAACTAAACATCACTAAATCTGCATTTTTTGTTCCTTCATATTGATTGTATCTCATGTTTTTGCTCCCGTATCACGGGTTGTTTGCCTTTTCTTGATTTCGCTTTTGATCACTTCCTTCGCGTTCCTTCAATACCCATTTTGCAAAATCTTCTTTTTTTGCTCTCTTGGCATTCTTTATCGGGTTTTGTGTATTATGGAGAGTTGCATCCTTGGATGGTGCATGTTGTTGATTTTCTGAAATCTGCGTAGTTTTTGGCGGGGTAAGAAGCAATGTACTTTGTTGTTTTGATCTGCAAGCTTTAATGTGCATTGCTTGTGTATCTTTGTTTTTTTATCTTCTGGGTTTTGTGACCTTGCTTACTTTTCTGGACCTGATCTCTCGCATTGTTCTAGATTTGGGTTGTTTGACCTTGGATTTGGCAGCATCTAGTGGTCATAAAAATAAATTCTTGAAATGGGTTGGTGAAAGGAGACTAGTTTGCCGCCCTTGTTTTTGACGGTTTTTGGGGCTTGGGGGTTGGGGCTTGTATGGAGGGAAGGTGAAACTACTTTGCTGATTCACTTTGCATATGTTATAATACTGTGATTTTAGTTTTTCTCTAAGGTACAATTTGTTCTCTGTTTATCTTATGGAATGTTGAGCTGGAACTTCGAGTTGTTTTAGTGGTATGGTAGTTTGCAGTTTGTTTTTGAGTTCATATTAAAAAAGGGGCCGAGTTGTAGCAGATAAGTAGTTAAGTTGTACATGATCTTTATGTCAGCTCTTGTACTTCCAGTAATGGTTCATTGACTGGATATCCTAGGAAGGCAGCATTCAAGAAGATTGATGCCATGTTTGGATCATGATTGTGATTTGGAGTATGGGACCCTCCAATGATTTAGGAGGAAGATAGAGGAGGAAAAATAGGTTATTCAAGGTTATTAAATGATGTTTGTGGCTTATATTTTGTGCTATTCAAAGATAAATTGAAATATATCTGGGGTGCAGATAATTTTCTTGTCATAAGCTGCCTGTATGTGATTTGATTTTTAGGATACTTTCAGGCCACTTATTTTCTTCTTGAAAGGTTTCAAAATTATCTTTCCAAGTCTTGCACAATGCAGATCTAACACATTAATTATGCTCATAGTCATCACTAAACAAATATTTATTACGCTCATACAATATTAAGAAACTGCTTCATGCTAATAGATATATTTCTGAACATTTCAGGAAGCTCTGGGATGTACTGCAGTGTATATGTATAGGTGATCTTCATTGTATAAACATAGATGGTTGTTAAGAAGAGAGCTAAAGACATGGCAACTGCAATTGGTAGAAAGGCAGCTCCTGGACGGAATTTAGTGGCATTTAGATCTTATCAGAGTCGGGCTGAGACTCTGGTTAAAACTTATTTGTTAGCAGATTCTTTTATACCTTACACTTCTGTCTTTGCTGGCATATTTGCTTGCAAAATGGTAAGGTTTATTGATTGAAGATCCTTTTATCATTTTCATTCTTGTGACTCTTGAAGAAAGGACTTGCCTTTGTTGATTTAAAAGCTGAGTCATATTTGATGAAGAAATTTTACATCTTCTTGGTCTTCTTTCTTCATGGCAGTGAAGAAAAAGAAATAAAAGTAAAGATTTGGGGAAAATAATAAAATATCTAATTGGTTTCTCAGAAAACTATAGATCATGTCCTACATAACATACTTTCATACGCAGCACAATTTTTCCCCCTGTACTACCATTCCTTTTAAAAATCTTTTGGCTCTTCACAGGTCTATGATCTATGTCAACTGATCAGCAGTTTTTACTCTTCACAGGTCTATGATCTATGTCAACTGATCAGCAGTTTTTACTTTAGGACGTACACTACCCTAACGAAAATTCAAAAGATTGAGTGGAACAACCGGTAATTATTTAGCTCTATCCTTATCTTTCCCAAGGATTTACTAATTCATTTCTCATGTTTGTGCGACTTATTTTTCTGCAGTGGCATGTCAACAGTTCATGCCATTTTCATATCTGCTGTGTCCACATATTTTGCGTTCTGGTCCAATCTTTTCTCTGATCACAATCCTGATGGCCTTTTAATCACCAGAAGTTCACCACTATCAACTTTTGCGTTAGGGGTAAGTAATCTTCTACTGTATCTTCTGAGTATTCTCTTATTATATCCCTTCCATTTTGGGTTTCGTTGAAAGGTTTTGATATTTAAGAATTTGAGATCCAAGGTCATATCTCTCTGGCTGTAGAATAAAGATGGCTCTGGTATTGATACTTGTAATGCTATTGCGGTGGAACTTCATTTATAAATTATTTATTAAGTAGGTTCTCTGGATTCATCTCTATTTCTGCTTCTTTACTAGAAAATTTTGGCTCAATTTTTCTTTTGCAAAAGGTTATAGATTGTTGTTTCCCATATGCACCTGTTTCTGTCTAGGGGAAGGCAATTGATTTTTGGGTGTCAAAGGGATACAAATTCACATTTAGCATATATCCCATCGCTGCCAGCTAGCCTTGCTAAGCTAAGGCTTATTTGCTCGTGTCTTTTATGTTTTTCCCCCTTGATTATTTTTTTCCTTGTTATGTGCAAACCAGGTGGTGAGGGTGCTGAGAACAGTAGGGACTTGATGCTCGTTATTTGAAATATGGTGACATTCCTTTTAAAATTGTTTTCTGGTTTCAACTCAAATAACTTGCCTTGAAGCAAGTATTTGATACTAAAATCTTACGAAAGAGAAAAAAACAATTATCCAAACTAAAATCATGTTTTGAGTTGACCATTAAAAGGATAGCAGTATTCCACATCTGAAACACCCATTTAAAGACCAAAAAAAGAAAAAACCCACATTGTTTTATAAACATTTACTGAGTCTCATATTCGTTCCCCATTCTTGTGGCCTGGCCTTCCAAAACAGGACACGCATGCGTGTGCAGATACACATTTATATATGTACACTTATATTGGAACTTGGGGGATGATATTTGAGACTAACTAATTACCTTTCACAATAAACATAATATAGTCTAAATTGTCTATTACTTTTCTTTTCTGGGTCAACCAGCCACTTGTTAAGAGTGAAACAATACATGAATAAATTGGTTATATGGTAGTACTTACAAATTCATAAAGTACATGAAAAAGTTGGTCTCATACAGGCATATATTAGACTTACAGGATTGATTGAAAGGAATAATGACGATAAAAAACTGCTTTTTGGTGGACAACTCAAGGAAGAGGAGAAGAATTGTAGCGACTTAATACATTGGTGAAAACACAACCAATTTGCTGTTACATTTTATTCTCACCACACAGTTGTGCAATCTTCCTAGTTCTCGGGCAATGTTGCTTGATAAACACCAATGATAGCTAAAGAAACCATCATGAACCGGAGGTATCAAAATGTCAACAGAGAGAAAAGAGACTATTTTTTCTCTGTTTTGTTCCTTCCTCAGCAAGCTTGGGAGTTTCCTGATGTAAGCTCCCTGGGTATGGTTTTGGATTTTATGTAAAATGCCCTCTTCAAAGGGAGAGGCTGACTATAACTTATACTTTCTAAGCTAATGTGAGTTGAAAGAGACCAGAGATTGTTCACGGTCGTGAAGGAACAGCAGTAGTATAAGATCTCTTTTGGTTTACATACTTTAGTAGTGTAAGGAACATAAGTAGGAGAGAAAGATCTTGTATGTTTCATTTACATTTTTGTTTCATGTACTTTATTGGTGGGACTAGGAAATATCAGTATTATAATGGGATAGCACAAATGAGCTTTGGTTGAGTCATTCTCACTTTTGTACATATCGTTTACACCAGCTTGGCTGTCAATGAATGCTCTTTTCTACATGCAGCCAAAAAAAAAAAAAAGAACCATGAAATATTAAAATAGCCAAGAACTTATTGCCTTTCCTTTGCTTAGGTGTTTTCTGTAAATACAAACTACAAATATGTGGTGATTGTTTTGTTTCCTTGCTATAATGCTGCAACAGTTTCCTGAAAAATATGTAGCTTCAGAAAGTTGGTTTTTAATTTTTTTAAGTTGGTATTATGTGTCTGAGAGTTCCAATATGTGGCTCATTAGCTCTATTCCGTGTTATTTGAGTATATCATTTGGTTAGTGGATTGGACTATGTGGTTGTGGTGCATTAACTTGCTTGAACATAATAGAGTTAATATAGCAGGTATCTGGTCAGGACTTACAAATTCTTTGAACTTGATTTACCTCTCTTTTTTTCATATGCCAGTAAGTAACTCAGATGTCAAATTCTCTCGCTATATGGCCATTTTAATCCTCTCACCTTGTGACTTTGTCAGCTGTCAGCTGGGTACTTCCTTTCAGACCTTGGAATGATTTGCTGGTTTTATCCTTCTTTGGGTGGATTAGAGTATGTAAGTATATATTCTCAAGTGGAAGAAACTTCATTTAGCATCAATTTATATTTAGAATGTCAAATTTCAACTGTTGAATTTCAGGTTGTCCATCATTCTCTTTCAGCAATCGCTGTAGCATACTCCATGTATACTGGAGAAGGGCAACTTTATACATTCATGGTACTCATATCTGAGGTAACTACACCCGAGATCAACATGAGATGGTAGGTGCTAAGAGGATGTGTTGGTGAAAGTTCAGCAGCATTCGTGTTGTAGCACCCTATGAACTTATGTATCTTTATGGCTTTCTTTCAGGTTTCTTGATACAGCTGGATTGAAAAGATCTAGTGCATATCTAATTAATGGCGTATTGATATTTTTTGCATGGTTGGTAAGTGACGTCTTCAACATGAACGAACTTGTTGCATGGTTTGTTGGATGTAGGAACAGGGATTATCCTGGGTACACTTGATTTTAGCAAGTTTCTTTATATGCTGAAGAATCCGAATGATGCACCCTTATTCGTGTCATACCTGTTTAACAGGAATATTCAAAGCAATTGAAGAGTCCATTTAACATAAATTGCATGTCATATAGAAAGGAACGTTACACTTTGTAGTGCATTGGTTACTCCTCCCATCTAAATTTTCTCATTCTAGATAGAGTGAGGAGTCAGATGAGGAATAGAGGTGATTTGTGCTGATTTGAAATCGTTGCTTCTTAAAATTGATGAATTACTTGATTTTTTTGTCTTTGAGACATTTAATCGTTTAATTGATTCCTATTAGTATTTGCTAAACTGAATTCTTTTTACTAATTGCAGGTTGCAAGAATATTGCTGTTCATTTATATGTTTTACCATGTCTATTTGCACTATGATCAGGTGACTCTTTGTATATTGCCATCTCTCTCTCTCTCTCTGCTCAACAAGCTCTTTAACTTTCTCTTTTGACAGATTAGGCTATTTTGGAAGATGTTCTACTAACACTCCCAACATGCCCAAAGAAATTCCGATAATTATTTACCCTTGTCAAATCCAACAATTTTATTTGTTAACTTCATTAGATGTAAAAATACATCAAAGTCTTGATCTTAAGAATTTTATGGCCTGAATTGTAAGACTTACAATATCATGTGAGAGTGAATTTAGGACAATACATTCATAAAATGAGTGTTGCAGAAAAATGTTAAGAATGTTTGATAATATAAGATTAGACATATTCGGCAGGAGATGCAAGAAAAATAGATAGATGATAAATTGAGAGATCGCTTGAGATGGTCGTGTTTTTCATGGACCTCCAAAGGTTTCTTCCGCATATGTGGAACCATGACTAAGAAAGGTGTTATAAGTGGACAGGATAGACCATAATCCCATGGAAGGAAGTTGTATATTGTCTTATAAGACCTACAATCTCTTGGAATCAATGCTGCAAACTTTGGCAAAAGTAGAACATAATATAAGCAAAGGAATCATGCAGGCTAGCATATGTTAATTAGTTAGGAGGAAGACTTAGACATGTTGGTATGCTTACATCATGTCTTCTTTTTAATAATTTTCTTTTAATCCTTTTACATATTTGTATGCCTGTAGGAATGTAGAGAACTTATTAGGTCAGAAACCTCAAATCATCGAATATTTAAATGAAATGGGTCCAAACTGATTGAAATGGATAGTTAGGATCCATATGGCTGATGTGAAATAGATCGAAAATGAGGTGGGATTGTCATTAGTTTCAATTTAAATGGCCTGTTATTTTCAGTAGAGGATTTTGAAGAAAATGTTCAAAAACAAATTATATTCTTATAAAAATTCTCTAGTGCAAGATTCTGCAGTGACTTCCCATATAACTACCAACTCATTGATACGGATTTTGTGATAAGTAAAGCTTCTTTCCTCTTATAACATCGTAGCTTTCACCAGAAAGTCTATTATTTTGATCAATTAGGTATCTGTAAGTAGACTTATTAATGAGAAAAAGAAACTTTATTGATGCAAATTACCACGGAAAAGAATGAATTTGCTTCTGCTTATAAAGAAAAGAAAAGGCAACTGTAATCAGGAAATGCAGTTAACCGTATTATGGCTTTATCTAATAGATTCCAGAAGACACTTTGATCTTGAAATAACCTAGCATTATACTCCATCCATATGCAGCGCTAATAACAAGTCTCTAACCGTTTGATTTTTTTGTACTGCTAGAGCCTTATTTATCACTCCAAAAGCTACTGATTTTGTAATAACAAAGTTATTGAACTTCAAGTAGTGCCTCTACAAAAACTCCATTTTGCAAAATGCAAAAATACACAGCTCGAGATCTATTACTTTTTGTGCATGGTACCCAAACTACGAAAAATTTCATGTAGACTATCAATATGGAGAAAAGGCTTAAAATAGTCCTATTTCTTTGAGTTTAGACTCAAAATAATCCTACGTCTTTCTAGTGGAGCATTAATAGTTCATATTCTTTAATAAAGTGGTGCATTTTTTGTCAGTCTAACCAAACGGAGAAACAGAGCTTGCTCAAAAACCCAGGTATAGAAAATAATTTCCGAAAATTCAAATCACTGTAATCTTCATTATCATCTACCTCCATTAAATCCTCCATCTGGGGTTCTGATTTATCAATTTGGATGCCCATTTTTTCCACTATTCCACATTCTTGAACAACTTGGGTGTCCAATTTTTCCACTATTTTAGACTCTTGAACAATTTGGGTGTCCAGATTTTTTGATTTGGGGATATGGGTTTCCGTTGAAATTGAAACCCCAATTGGATTATGAGTGAAAAATATAAGATCACCTGAGGTAATACTGATAGATTGAAAGCATATCTTCTTCGGAGGTTTGAAGTTCATCATTTCTATTTAGGGATGGATGAATGGAATTTGCTGATGATGATGATGGTAAAGCTTGAGAAATTCGATTTTTGAGTTCTTGAAGTTTGCAAGGAGATGGTACCTCGATTTTGAAGGTTTCTTTGGTTTTGAAGGATCTGATTCTGAGTTTCATGGTGGCTTGGCTATGGCGGTGGATTTTCTTGTGTAGATGGAAAGTTAAGAGGACTCATATGTGAATAGTGGCATGTGCACTGTTTCTCTGTTAAAAACCTGACTGGTTTGAATGAAGACCAAAAATACACAACTTCATTAAAGAATATGGACTATTAATGCTCCACTAGAAAGAAATAGGACTATTTTGAGTCTAAACTCAAAAAAATAGGACTATTTTAAGCTTTTTCTCGTCAATATGCAAGGGGCCGTGAAATTTTAGTAAGGGACAACTCCTATCAGTGAGATACAGCAAGTCAAAACCCAGTCCAGAATTGTTGATATGCCTTCCTGATTGTCCCAAAAACCAATCTCTACTATTAAGACGTGTATGCATCTTGTGGTCATAAAGTGGACTTATTGAGATCACAAGATAAATTAGCCTCTCTATTTTATTTATGTCAGGAAAACTGTGAAGCCTTCTTTGTGATGTGTTCCCTACCTGAGCTACAAAATGATGGAATGGTAGCATCATAAGCCTTGGACTTTAAGTTGTAGTAAAACCTACAAAGTTGGCTTCAGAAGCTTACAAATTGTAAGATCTGCACCCTGTACAGGCAAAGTGTCCAGAAATATTAATAGTTTAAAGGTTACGCTCTTAGCTAAAGATATAATTAGGAATGCATATTGTTGAATTTAGAATGCTTCCAGTCCTGCAATGCCCTCTTTGCTATATTACTTCTCTTTCTGAATACATGCTTTCCTTATTTTATCTGTCATTTAGTTTAGAACCAAGTAAACACGGGGCTGCCATTGCACCAACTATAAATAGTAACTACATTATAGTGCAAATTTGTGTAGCACCTAAGATTTAAAATTATCATTATTTAACATTAATAGAAAATAATATATGTTTATTTACAAATGGAGACTAAACAAAAGTAGCAATAACCAATCTAATCTTTAATTGACTGAGAAATTTCAAGTAAAGATATACAGTACCTTATAAACAGTTGATATACTAGTAAAGAAACCTATAGGGATCTATAGAAAATTCACTTGAAGGAGTTAACATTAAGCTTGACCTTGTAATTTTAAGATTGTCCGTCTCCCGTGTTGTACTTTTGGCACATTGCAAACTATTTTCTTCACATATCTTGTATAGATTAGACAGTATATGAGACAAATCTTTTGCTAGTAAAAGTTTCTTCTTGCTGGAAAAAAAAAGTTAATTATTGCTGGTGAGTAATATTGATCTTGAAAGTGATCAATGTTTTTTATACAAGGTTTGGAAATAGTATAGGAGGTTCCTTTTTTAATATTATTCTTTTTCTTTTACTCTCTTCTTTCGTTTCCTTTTGTGTACTTCAAGGAGTTTTAGGGTGTTTCATTTCTTCCCTCCTAGAAGTGCAACTATTTATCTTCTCATTCAAGATGTGCTAGTTTTAAATGATCTCTGTCAGTTACTTATTTTGGTTTTTGACCGATTGCAGGTCATTCACATGCACATTTTCGGTATTCTTTTGGTTTTTGGAGTTCCGTCAGCTCTTGGTGTGATGAACTTAATGTGGTTTGGCAAAATTATTAAGGGGTTGAAAAAGAATCTTTCAAAAAGACTGTGACAATATGTCAGTTCTCATTTTGATGCATTTTTCCCATGAACTCCTCTATACTGTACAAATCGGTTGCAAGGTGGCTAGCTGAAAGGGGAAGAGAGAAAGGTTAAAGATGTTGTAAGAATAGACTGTAAAATCAACAGAAACCAACATGTAACTGGATACTGGCAAGGCGTGTTCGAGAAGCTCACATATTCTGTCTATTGTGAGAAGGAAAGTAGAACCATTCAATGTGAAGGCCAATGGGAAGTAGCACGAGTTCTGTATATGTGATCTGTTCAAATGACAGTTGTTTCCATGCGACAAACATCTCAGAGCCAGTAATGCCACTTACATGTTGGTGTGTTCATATAATTTTGTTCTTTCCTTCAACTATAGTTGTGCACGAGCCATCTTATTTTGCTTTTATTTCTTGTTTGGTCTCGCGACTATAAGGCGTGTTTTTGGTGTAACATCAGGTTTTTTCATTTCCTTGTAAAGATGTATTGTGGAGAAATATGAACTTTGTATTCTCTTGCGAGTATTTAATGTTGCACCAAAGCTGAAATACAGATGACAAATGTACTTGATAAATGAAATACATTCTGATGGAGAGATGTGTTTTAGCTTTGATAATAGTTTATAAAGAGTGTGCAGAGTATTGAAATGTTCCCAATTACTTTAAATTGTTTCATTGAAAGGATAGAAGGGATTGGTAAAATTAAATTCAATTCGCTTAATTCGTTGAAGTTTGAGCAGATTATTTATTAATTTAACTTATTTCAATTCAACCTATTTAAAATTGGATTAATATTCAATTCGAATTGACTCGAGAAAGATTTTGTTAAAATTTTTTAATTTTTTTAAATTTGATATGTTTTATATAGTCATAATCAAGAAATATATAATTTAATTAAGTACTAAATATTAAAAAAAATAAAGTAAATAAAATTTAGTAAAAATTAGGTGGAGTTGGGTTTTAACAACATTACTACAATGCCTCAAAGGCTCTGTCCATTGCAGGGTAAGGAGAGGTCGGATGTACGCTGCCTGACCCCTATGTTTAAAAACATAGCGCGACTGTTTCCGGATGACCCATGATGAACGTCGAAAGTTACATTGACTAA
>JAOTQJ010000049.1:12768040-12789394 GCA_025642045.1 Solanum sejunctum
AATATTACTTTTACTTGAATGTGTGAATGTATTTTGTAATATTTCGATCCATTCATTAGAAAATTATTATTTTGATTTATTAGAGAAGGAGTATCGATGAGGTTGGTTGTGGAAGCTACTGGAGGGGTAGAGGTAGACCGAAGAAGTACTGGGGGGGAGGTGATTAGACAGGACATGGCGGAACTCAACCTCACTGAGGACATGACCTTAGATAGAAATGAGTGGAGGTCACGAATTAGAGTAGCAGTCTAAGTTCTTCTTCTTCTTCTTCCGATTCTTCTCCTTCGTCGTCTTCTTCTTCTTATTATTAGCATTTGTATTTTTTTTACTATTGTTGTTCCTTTTCTTTGCATTATTTGGCATATATGTGTTAGTTTTATCATTATTACTTACTGTCATGTGCTATTCATTGTTAGTCGTACCCGTTGTTCCCTTACCTCACATTTTATTTTGTCATATCTAGTCTTTCTGCTTATGGGTTTTGAGTTGAGGGTTTTAGAAAATAACCTCTCTACTTTTATGAGGTAGCGGTAAGGTTTACGTACAATCTGTCCTCCTCAGACCCCACTTGTGGGATATGCACGTGTTTCAGACCGAATCTTTTTAGATGATTTGTATTAGTTGGAAATAGTTAAAAAAGAATTGGGAAGGTCAAATTCTTGATTTTTATTTTTTTTAGTTGCTTCTTTAAATTTTACACACTCTTCATAAAATTTCTAGCTCTGTTACTAGATCAATTGATGCATTAATTATGTTGTAAATTCTTTTCATTCAAGTGTTTACTCATTTGCTAGTAAAAGTGATATATATAGAGAGTGAACCAGTTAGATATAAACCTCTTGCTATATATACAGAGTGGTCCAAAAATTCAACTCCATGTCAGATGCGCCGCTTCTCGTGTCATCATCTAATTAATATGAATTAATAGCTAAAATGATTTAATTAATTTGTTCATGCATATAGCATTTTGTGCATTTCCACGTGCACTGCTCGTGCAAACCACTTCTATTTACTTTCACAAGACAGCCAGCTCTAAACTCAAACATGACACCCTCTCCAATTAACAGTTAAACTCTCCTTAATCATAATGATAATAATTAAAACTAATTAATATATACACTAATGATTGATAGAATAAATAAAATAACAGCACGCCAAGTAATTTTATTTCAATTGATTAGTACGTAAAAGTATCGATCTATTCAGGTAATGCAGCCTACTATACCTTTCTAGAATGAGTATAAGTCTAAAGCCATGCAAACTCATTTTCACTGCCGCAAACATCATCAACAAAGTTGTCATCATATTCCACTTAAAATAATACTCCTATTATTCAATGAGATTCCTCTTTGTACACTCTCTTTTTCTTATATTTTTTTTATAATTAGTGGTGTTCAAGATAGTTTGCGAGTATCACAATTAATTTTACATGATATCTGTCATTTCTCGGCTATTAGCAACAAGTATTAAGTAACTCTAGGCTAGTTTACGCGCATTTCGATTAATTCTATGGATATTCATGACCTCCCAACAATAACAGGTACCAGGTAACTCTCGGTTAGATTGAGACCTTCTTGACTAATTCTACGGAATACCTGCTACCTCCCACCAATAAGCACCAAATAACTTTGTCTTTCAAAATTAGGATAGATGGGAAGAAATCGCCTAGTATTATCGACTCTCAAGTTTTTACCTAAGAGATCAAGCTACTTTATTGATTACTAGGCAACACTCGGTTAATACATTTTCTAATTTCTTTCCAATACATTTTCTATTTATTTAATGAAACAATGCCAATACATTAACCAAAAAACAACAAAGAAAAGGAAAACTTAATCAATCATTGTTCACCATGCAACATCTGTAAACCACAGAAAAGCCTAAGTTCAAGTTCGACAAACCCTAATTCCCACCATTAACACTAGAAATTGCTATAAATACCAGCTTCCCCTTGCCTTATTTCATGTACAGAAATCAATCTCGAGGAAAATGACAACACCTTTTAGCCTATCAACTTGCTTTTTTCTCGCCCTCTTTCTTTCTGGTGCATTGTTTCATTTCGACCAATGCCATGCAAAGGAAAAAACCCCTTCTTCTTCCTTGGTGTTAAGTTTAACTCGTACGAAAACCAGCCTTACAATACCTAAATCGTCGTATAATTTAGTGAAAAAAACCTCCGAAACATTGGACATAATGGAGCCATTGAGAGAAGTGACAGATGGTTATTTGATATCTTTGAATATAGGAACACCCTCACAAATTATCCAAGTGTATATGGACACAGGAAGTGACCTTACTTGGGTACCTTGTGGGAACCTATCATTTGATTGTATAGATTGCGATGACTATAAGAATCACAAGCTAATGTCAAGCTTTTCTCCTTCATTTTCATCGTCTTCCTATAGGGATTTATGTGATAGTCCCTCTTGTATCGATATCCATAGCTCCGATAATTCATTTGATCAATGCACTATAGCTGGATGCTCATTGACTAGTTTACTTAAGGGCACTTGCTCAAGGCCATGTCCTTCTTTTGCTTATACATATGGTGAAGGTATTGTATCGGGAACCCTAACTAGGGATACCCTCAGAGTCCATGGGGTGAGCACTTCAAACCCTAATTCCATCAGAGAAGTCCCAAAGTTTGTATTTGGATGTGTTGGAACAACTTATAGAGAGCCTATTGGGATTGTAGGGTTTGGGAAAGGTCCACTTTCTTTGCCTTCACAATTAGGGTTTCTTCAAAAGGGTTTTTCACATTGCTTCTTGCCTTTCAAGTTTGCAAATAACCCTAATATATCTAGCCCTCTAGTTGTAGGGGACCAAGCCATTTCCTCCAAAGAAAATTTCCAATTTACACCAATGTTGAAAAGCCCTATGTACCCTAATTTCTATTACATTGGCCTAGAAGGTATAACAGTGGGGAAGGGTGTCACTACACAAGTGCCCTTAACCTTGAGAGAATTTGATTCTTCAGGCAATGGAGGAATGTTGATTGATTCAGGAACCACTTACACTCACCTACCTGAACCGTTCTACTCGAATCTTCTCACCGCCCTTCAATCATCCATAAATCACCCACGTGCTCAGGATATCGAGGCACGGACAGGGTTTGACCTATGTTATAGGCTCCCATGCCCTAATAACAACATTAATAGTCTAGTTACCGATGATTTCCCTTCCATTACATTCCATTTCTTGAACAATGTGAGCCTTGTTTTGCCCAGTGGGAACGATTTCTATGCCATAGGTGCACCACGCAACTCAACGGTGGTGAAATGCTTGTTGTTCCAAAGCATGGAAGATTCCGAAGAAGGGCCAGCTGGGATTTTCGGAAACTTCCAACAACAAAATGTGGAAGTTGTGTATGACTTGGAGAAAGAAAGGATTGGATTTCAAACTACTGATTGTGCCTCAGCTGCAACTTCTAAAGGGCTTCTTAAAGACATAGCTACATAAATAAATATCACATGAAGTAATATAACTGAATGTGATTTTGAATTTAGTGCTTTTGTTTTATGATGCTTCTGTATTGTTGAAAAAAGTTTCTAATTTCTTTTTTTTTCTTAAAAAAAAAAGAAGCAAAGATGAATTTCATTCGGTCCAAAGGACTAAGCTGGATGTATTCTAGTTGCTGGAATAAAAAGGATCATTTGAATTCAATCTGCAACGCATGTGCATTATTACATAATCACGATTATTGATACTATAACATATCTAGTGTAACTTCACAAGTTCCTGACAGATAAGCAAGTACTAATTTTCTAGCAGTAGGGAAATGGATTGTTTGAGATTTAACGTAGGAATAGATGTATATTCTTGTATTGCTAGAAAGAATTAGGATGAAAATCCTAGTCTTATTACTGTAATGTATGTGCTACGTACTATATATTGCTCATGTAATTACTACAAAAAAAAGTAATTAAAACGAAAACTATAAAACACACATCAGTCCTTTACTGAGAAGATGGAGAAAATATGTGTTTTAAGTTGGTAACGAATAGAACAGATCGAGGCAATGATATTAGTAACTAAAAGCGGTCGAGTGTGATTATTCTGTATCATGTTATATTTGGGAGGTATATGTTTTTGGAGTTTCAAATGCTTCTATTCTCTATGAAGTAAAAAAAATGGATGAAATTGGAAAAAGTATTCTTGGGAAGTAGACAAGGAGCCTGGAGCATCACAAATTCGAACCGTCAAAACAATCATTGTGCATCATTCTCATACTATACTATTCTTAAATCTTTGATTAGTCCAGTTTTTAATATTATTTCGATTAAATTGATTGCCAAAGAAATGAAGTGAAGGATATTTGGTAATTAATCATATATCTATATCATTAGAAAGCAGAGACATAATCTACAAGTAGAGCTTGTCTATTGATTGATCAATTCAACTACAGACAACCCCTCTCTCTATATCCTTTAAAAATAATATTTCATGAGAACAATCAAGTTTCTTTTGGAACGACTTTATTCTTATGCTCTATGTGGCAATAAAAATAGATACGTCATTGTATATGAATAGCTGATAGCCAACTGATAAGTGGCTCTGATACTACTACTATTACAAACTACTGACAGCCCCCAACGAATAATAAATAGTGAACCACATACTGTTTAAGAGCATGTCACACAATCACATTACATTAGGACCCATAGAAAAGAGTCGGCACATTGAAGAATTTTTCATTGAAATATCTGTACAGTGATGGACAATGGCACAACGAATTCCGACAATCAGCACAAACAAATTAAGCAAAAACAACATTGCAATAAGCAGCAGCAGAGATTTAAGAGCAGCAAGAAGCAGTAGCTGGTGTTTGCGCAGGCCTATCCATAAGAACCATCCCAGATGGATTTTGTGCTGGCTGAAGCCGAGGCAGTCTCTTCGCTGCAAGTGAATAAACAGTGTAAGAGATATCTAGGTTGATAAAATGCAAATGCTAGGGTTCCAGTTATATGCAGCAATTAGTCAAGCAAAATACAACTTGGAGAGACTATTGCAGAGAAATTTAATAGGTAAGATCAACCACCACAACATTTGGAAGCTCCAAAGGAACCCAGTTATTCACTAGACGACAAGATGTTTATTTTTGAGAATGATAATTTTGCAATCAAACATGTTTATACATATAACCAAAACTTGAGAAGTAATAATTTCAAATGCATTCTTGTCATTTCTATGATCTAACACATGTATCACTAATACTATATATTATTATCCACATTGACATCTGTTTAAGATAATGTCAATTGCCGCACAGATAATGCATGGTTTATTAATTGGTGGATTGAAAATGCCAACCAAAAATTACATTATATATGTCTAGTATATCATTTCCAAGTAATACATCTAGCAAATCTAAAGATCCAAAAACAGAAAATCAATAAGTACCACATTTTAAAACCATCATCTAGTGGCCTACTCATCAAAATGCATACAAGTACAACGATAGTGACGGTGTAGCCAATAAGAGCATAAACATGACTGATCTACCACAAAAGTAATTGGCAGCCGACAACACAATAATGAATGCAAGTATTACCTATTTCCGAGAAAATATCATTAACATTAGATGCAGTTTTTGCAGATGTTTCCATGAAGAAGAGACCATTCTCCTCCGCATACGTTTGTGCTTCCTGAAAAAGCAGTATTACTATATTGATAAGTAATGATAAATCTCAGTAGAAAAGCTGTTTTTCAGAATAAAAGTTCTGACATAACTTTAAGTCGTTAACTGAGCAAGAACTTTTGAGATCGTCTGGACACACCTGAGTAATTGAATAGCTAACACCAAATCTCTTAGACACAAATCAATATTTATAAAATGGGCCACAGACATCATAAATTGACCCACTAACCAACTGAATTTTTAGACCATAATGTTATCCAACCTTATGAGAAAAAATCCAATGATTGCTTAATGTTTTATTCTACAGATACATGCAAAATACCATTTTGACAAACTCAATGGTTTTCTGTCCTGTGCAGTGACTTCTCATGTAGCTAGGTTACAGGAACTGCATACGAGATTAGTCCCCAAGGGCATGGCTAACAGTCAAAGTGTTGGAGTACAACCTTGGAAAACAATCCCGGTAGAAAGAGCACTACGTCAGTTCTGCCCATATACCTCAACTTGAGCTGGTATAGTTACCAGTACCCATGTTCGTGAGAAAATCCAAATAAATAGTCCAGGTGCAAAATTCCCCACAGACCACCTCAATCCCTGTCTAATTTGGGGTTGACTATTCAAGTCCTCATTATACATACTGTTCCATTTGAACACACTGGATCACAATAACCAATAATGTAGGTTCTATAACAGTAGAAATTCTTTAAATTTTCTACTGATGTACAACACAAAGAGTATCTAAAACCATCATTTGTCATGATACAAACTACAGATCACAAATACAGATCTTCAGCATTTACATATAAAAACTTACAAGCAAAATCAAGCTAGAATAGTGAAGAGGCAGAAATATTCCAGTTAAGAATCTGGAATAATGCCAAACTACAGTAAAAGAAATGAAACAAGAGGAAAAATTCTAATTAAAATGCGAATTGGATGGGAAGCAAAATTGCTCAACTCTAACAAACCCCTAGACTTTTCAAAAGGATCCATAGGAAAATATAACTGTATGTTTATATTATGATCTGTGTGCCTTGATTTACCCACTTCACCATACGTGTTTTCCTTTTTGATTACTGTGAAATCCCCAATAAACTAGCAGCACATGGTTCGAACTCAATAGATAATGGGTCCACCCCTCAACTTTTCTCCACTTAATATCGGGCTTCTGTCCATTCATCATATGTTGCACCCTTACCACTAGACCAAAATTAGGGTCCATCACTTGTGTTGGGGTTAGGGTTTGGGGGTTGATAAGAAGGGTGCTCCACTTTTGGTTTTTTGAAGTAAAGAAAATAATGGGTATGTTGTTGCTGTTGCACAAACCACATTGCAAATTATACCTTAAAATCTACTTGTGCTTTACTTAACATGCTCGATGCATCGTAGTTGTCATAGTTTTTCTTTGTGATTATTTGCAACTTTCAGCCAATATGAGCCTTTTTCTCTTCTTGTGAGTTGGAGAGAGACGTTGGAAAGTGTCCACATAGATGAATAACCTATTCCTGAACAAAATCATTCCCCTCTGCCTCTACTAAACACAAACACTCCCATCAAAAGGTTACCCAATATTCCCGTCTCTTCCCCTTTGCTGACCACATATGACTATAATTGCAGTTCTCTTTAGCATTCTGAAAAAAGGATCAGTAACTACAACAAAATAGTGATGATCAGAAACAACCCCTCTACAACAAACCAGTGATGATCAGAAACAAACCCTCTACCTTCCAAGGCCAAGGTAGAGGGTAAGGTCTGCGTACACTGTCCTTCCCAGACCCCACTTGCGGGATTACACTAGGTATGTTATTATTGTTGTTCCTCTTTAGCCATCCAACACCACTTTCTCCCTCTCTTTTCTCTTCCCTCCTTATTGGTCATTGAAGATTTCATCCATCCTCCAATTGCCAAGAACACCGATAAAATTTCATATATATACACATGCCCCCTTCATTTACTTTTAACAAATCTATCTCGAGGTAGGATAAGAGTGCGGTACTTCCAGAGGATCTTTAAAAGACACTAAACCGCAACCCACCTCCAAAAAACTAAAATAGAACATGTACCTTTACTGAATGATGCTTACAGAGTTCCATATCAGGTTACCAGCAGCCAAGTCCGTGTAAAGTCAGTCTACCTTCCTTCCCTGCATTTTTTGTTTTCTCTATTTTGTCTTTGCTTTGCTTGTTTATTTCTTTTCATTTCTTTTCTTTGCTATACTTCCATTTCAGATTGCATTTCCAAAAACATTTTCCCACTCTTTCATATGGAATATATACTCTTTTGGTGAGATTTCTGATCATGTATCTCTATGAGGTAATGATAAGGTCTGCGTACACTCTACCCTCCCCAGACCTCACTTGTGGGATTCCACTGGGTATGTTGTTGTTGTTGTTGTTGTTGTTATTGTTGGTGAGATTTCTGACATTAGGTGGTTGAATCTATGAAAGACACAGTTCAATACAATACGGAACTAAAATTAGCACAAGAAACTTGCAAGTATAATTTGTGTTTACTTCAAAATTAAAAATTTAGAATCAACAACCAGAAATACTGATTTTAATTTGAGACGAGCAAGAAATTTATCTTAATTTCAGACTAGGATATAAGGATAGGAATTAAATTGCTCCGTTTGAATCCAGATCAAGGGAATTCTCATTGAAGCAATTGTACATAATTAGAATTCTTATTCAAGCACTTAGGCACAATTAGCACACTTAAACTACATCTGTATCTGGTACCCAAGCTGATTGTACAGATAAGACCCATGTAGAACTCCATTTTCATGCTCACTGAATAAGCTTAAGATCTTTGCTATACATGACATCTCTGCCACTACAAGTGACAAACCATGAAGAATCTAAGCTATTATAGCCTAAAAAATCAAGTATGAAATGCAATTTAGTTGTCATCCACACTATGCATGCAAATGAGGATATCAATGTTTATCCTGAATATGATGTTACTCTATACCACTTTAAGACAAAAGATCAATTAATCCTGAAATGAAAAGGCACTCTTTTTGGGGTACATTACACTTCAATCTTAAAAGTGATCAAATCAATTTAAATAATAAAATTTGGTTCTCGTTCTTTATTCTGTGGTACAACTAAAGATTGCAATAAATATTTTCATCAACTCTAACTGAGAGGGAGAGTGAGTTGGGGGGCCAGGACCCAGTTGTTTCAAAAGCAACCCCCCCAAAAAGAAAAGGAAAGTGAGGAAGGGAAAAAAGAAACATGAAAGAGCAGGCCAAAAATGAAGCTTTAAGCACATGCGTCTTGTTAACTTCAATGACCAGTTTATCTTTCAAGTATGGACAGTAGCATGAGAAGGAGAAAATAGGATGGGCGGAAACCTCAACTCCTTATGGTACAGCTTCTAAAACCCTGAATATTATTAGATTTTTCAACTGGCCATCTCTGCTCGAAGTTGAAACTATCATTCACCCAATTCTTAGATACTTGAGCAGGTTAAAACATCATATGCTTAAATTGACAGACTATCCTCTAGCTAGACTTTTCTGGTGCTTCCGCACACCATGTATCTGTAGCATGGGAAGTTGAGATTAGTTAGAGGAATAAAATACACTAACCTCAGCAGCCACTTTTCTTGCATCTAACAAATCGGACTTATTTCCGGCAAGTGCCATCACCATATTTGAATTACCTGCGGCCAGCATGAGATAGAAAAAAGTAAGACATATGAACAGGCAATATGTTTCACCGAAAGAACACTGTCGTATGCGCCATATGAGAAAAAGGAACCCGTGCTTAGTTCCTTTGATCTGGCCAAGCATAATTTTGTGACAATTTTCAAGTTCGGACTCACCCATGCATGAAGCACTATTTCCAACCCATCCTCTCATATACCCAACAATTGAGCAACAAAAGAAAAGTTTTTCGGCATTTTTTTCTAAGCAGTTGAAACTCTCCCTAATTCTGCATTGCCTCTTTCTTACATTAATTGAAGTTAGGAACACTAGATACAGCCTTACAAGAATGAATGTTAAGATGTCAAAGGTACCTTGTGCTTGAAGCTCCTGAACCCATTTTTTTGCCCTATCAAATGATGCCTATAAATACCAAATTGAGAAACTCAATTAGCAAGCTAACATGCTAGCAGATATTCTGGAAGCAGTGTATAGTGAATTATACGGATTTGATAAATATAGTAAAGAAATTACTTGATTAGTTATGTCATAAACAATAATAGCAGCTGCAGCTCCTCTGTAATACATTGGAGCTAGACTGTGGTATCTCTCTTGGCCTGCTGTATCCCATATTTCAAATTTTACAGTTGCATCATTTACTGCTACTGTTTGGGAGAAAAATGCAGCACCTATGGTTGATTCCTACATATAACATAAGTTAAGTCAGTCTCAAGTTACCAACGAAAAAATGGAAGTACAGAAACCATTCAGTTTCAAATATCAACTGGCAAACTAAGCACCAACCTGAAATTCAATAAATTGTCCTTTAACAAAACGCAGAACTAAACTAGATTTTCCAGCTCCAACATCTCCAAGGAGCACCTAAAACCAAAAGCACTTCATTAGCTTATCAGCGTCAGGGTCACCACATCAAGTTCACAAAGTTGGCAGTTCAGAAAAAACTACATCATTAGAATAATCCTTTTCTTATCAGGAAGACATCATTAAAATAATCGAAACAATGGTCTCCTAGTGCAAAGCATATTTATTGAAACAGAATACCACACATTAAAAGACAGAAGCAGTAAAGGGAAAAGAAAATTCAATATTGGAAGTACTAATCACAGTGGATTATCATGAACAATAGGGTACGCTCTTGAAGAAATAAAAGAGGACTCCAAGTCATCACAAAAGTAAGTACAATATATTTCAACCAAACAACACTTTGACAACATAGCATCAGCAAATAATTACCAAGTGAAAGATCAAATTAAGTATATTAGAGTATAAACAAGTAAACTTTATCAACAAGGCAAAATTTTGAGAAAGAAAAAAACCCAAACCTATTTTTTACATATAAAAAACAAAGCGCGATAAATCATACAAATTGAAGAACTTTTTGCGATCAAACCCAAACCCAAAAATAAATGAACAAAATACTACAGGTCATGAGTTATGTACGATTCTGAAGAATTAAAGAGGACCCAGATCAGAGCTGGCAAAAAGAAAGAATCTTTATGGAATTTAAGCTGAACCCATGAACAGAATTGACAAATCAAAGATGAGAAGGAAGCAAACCAATTTGGCGTTCATATTCTTGTTTCCACTGGTTGCCATAGCTGCTATTGATCAAAATTGGGAAAGCTGAAGTGATAATTTGGAGATTTTGCGATTGTTTCAATAAGGGTTTTGATTAGAATTTAGACTTCCCAAAGACGAAACAGGAAGAAGAAGGGTTGACGTCAAGAAATTGCAAAAAAAGGACACTCAACCAAAGCTCCTCTCTTTTTTTTAACGAATGATAATGAAAAGATTCCTTTTATTGTTTTCTCGAAATTTCCTCTTTTTTTTTTTTTTTTGCTCTTCCTTTGAATTTTTCCATAAATATAAATATAGCAAAATAATGCAAATTTGCTGGGTATTTTTCCACCGTCCATCCACCTTTACTCTTTTCTCATCTCCTATGTGACAATGAGTGTTCAGTAGCTGTATATATTAGTAATAAGTATATAAATTAGTTACATGAGAAATTATGTATTAAATTATGATGAAATTAGTTATCAATTACAGATTGTTGATGATTTTTTATTCTATTTCATTTAATAATCAAAAATTTATATGAACAAATAAATAATAATAGTTAATTAGTTAATTTAGCTATAATTTAAATTAATTATAGTTTACGACAAATATCTAACTGTAATTATAGTTTGAATTTTGTATAATTCGGGTAATTTATACAAATGTTATGTGTAATTATACAAAAATTATACACAAATTAAATTATATAGCAAAATATACAAACACCAATAATTATATAGCATAAATTATATAACAAAATATACAAACACTATATAAAAACTATAAATTATATGATAATTTATATAAATATATATAAATACTGCTATAACTATAATTATGAAATATAATTATTTAAATTATAATAATAAAATTTAAATAAATATTTTTGAGTGATATTATGCGAAAATTCTAACTAGCTAATTCTTATTCTGAGTGCTAAATAGAAAAGAGTTTTGTCTTTTCTCATCTCCTAATATAATCTCCCCACCCACACCGACCCCTCTTTTTTGTTTTTTCAAGTAATAATACGTCGTCGCTTACCTACCCCTTTGACCTCTATTACAACTTGAAACTGTCGGCTATTAACCAACAATTAATAAAGCTGTAATTATGAAAAAAAAAACTGAAAAGTGTGAAAGAACAATCAATTATATCGAGTTAAAACTTAAAATAAATTTTTTTTAAAAAAAAATGCAAGTAAAGGAGAGGTATTTTCTGGTACTTATACAAAGGGAAAAGACAAGAGTTCTGTTGTATCTTCAGTAACAGAGGGGTTGGCAGCTAAGTCACTCGAATAAGTAATACAACCATGACAAAGACTAATGTCATGACAAAGATCAAAAGCCACTGGAAGCATGTTGTCTTGAAACTCCGCGAATACACGTCCATTGCTCTAGAAGTTGCATGCCCTGTATTCGCCAGACTATGCTCAACTGCTTTCTCGGTTGAATCAAGTATCTGCAGCCACATTAGATCACAACTATGAGGACAATACAACCACAGCGACTAGATGAAACAGAAATCCAGTGAATCTGAATAAAGTGAAAACTAAAGTTTTTTGTTTCTTTTCTGCACTGAATTAGTGAAAAATCCTCAAACATACAGTAGTATCAGAGATAGATTGATGATAAATATTGTTGTTGTCAGAAAAGATAGATTTGGCTACCAATGGTCTCAGCTACCTCATAACAGGCATAATAATTTGACCGCAAAATCATCCTCAAAGCAAAAACCGTTCAGAGGAAGTTCTCAACAATTTTAGTGAAACAAAACAAACTTACTTTCTCAGTGTTTCTGATGGATTGATTCATCATAAGACTGCTCTCTTTGAGTTGTCGTGCCAAAACAACCATTTCATCAGTCAAATCCTCCTGAAGTTTCCTGCAAAAGATGAGAACATATAATAGTTTATCAAGTAGACTCTATCTAACCTCATCCCTATCTGAGAAAAACAAATATTACACAAATAAGTGATTAGTTTCTCGGGTTACTTTTCTTCGACAATAGTAAAGACTGGACAACATATGGTTGTGGCAAATATGCACCATGGATCATGTAGTAGAACAGTTGGGAACATACATCTAAGCTGAGGCACATAATACATACATCACTCTGCAGACGGAGGTCTAGTCCTCCTGAGAGCCCGAAACTACCATCCCTATATAATATAGGGGAGTTTACCTCCAAGCTTCCTTATTGTCACCATCCGCCTAGAAAATCAAGTGCATTACTTGTAATACCAAGCCATGTCAAGTTTCGTATGCATAGGACTAGTACACTTAAAATATAGGGTGTTACAATTTGCTCAAAAGTGTCACTTGTAATATATATATCCGCTATATTTCCTTCTATTTCTTAATTGTATATACCTATTTAGCAAATTCTTTCTTGCGAAGCAGTGTCATGTGTCACTCCTTTCACCTTCCTAAATCCGCCCCTGCATATAACTAATAGGATACATCATACATTTTTTAGGTTTATATTCAAACCTGAAACAACTTTAAAAGCCAATCGACCACCTTACAGCTTGTTCAGATGGTGCTTGTCGGTGGTATGGTTAGTAAGAGAACCACATTTGTTTTGATTTATTTTAATTACATGGTATGCCATGTATGGGGTTGAACTCTTTCTAAGGCAAAGGGCCAAGTGTGTGCCACGAGTGCGAGCTTTGCCTTTGAAAGTGAAAGAATAGGCTGCTGGAGCGGACCAATCTTCCGTGCCACCCCCCCACCTTGATTGCTGATGCACTTACCTGATTTTGCAAGCGTCGAAGATGTATGGTATGGCTTGGGTTCATGCTTTTGTAACCATGAAAAGCCTCACTTTTTGAAACCACCAATTTGGTGGTATCCCCGGATTTACTCTTCTTTTTTTTTTCAGTTATACCCTTGATTTTAAACAATTTTAATTTGTCATTTATTCTTTATTACTATTTACCCTAATATATCTATTGCTTTTAAAATCATATTACTCATCCTCCTATCCATTAACTCTTGAAGCTTCTTTTCCACCTCAAGTCTTCTCTCCTACATTTCAATCTATTTTTTAATGTTCGTTTTTTTCTCCCCCTTGTTATTTCACATAAATTAAGTTACTTCGGCTTTGGGCTATAAGTTTATGCAATTGGCTACTATGTTTTTAATTATTACTTTTACTGAAAAAAGCTTTTTAGAAAAATATTGATTAAAGGCTATAATAATTGAGGGCATTTTTTCAAGTTTATCGGTTACAATACAGTACCATACATCAAACCAAACAACAAAATTATCATTAAACAATAGCAAACCATACAGACTATCCAAACATTGTATTGTTTAGTACAGTATCATACTATACCATACCAGACAATACCATAACATTATGAAACCATGGCAAACCATCATCCATATAGAGGGTTAAGGAACATCATATGTTTTTCCTTGTTTCACACACTGTATCATTGGCATAGAAACAATGTGTGTTTTTATGTTATTGTCTTTTTATTTTCCGGAAAGACAGATTTTAAGTTATTGCCTCTGGATCTACCTTAAATCCACTAAAACATCATTTCTCAATTGCCTAGTCCAACATTCTACCAGGACATTTCAGAAACAGGAATAGGAAGAAGATCTGCCTACCTCAAGACAAGGAAAATCAGTGTAACTCCTATTTAGTATTGTAGAAAACTTAACTGAGAATTACAATAGCATATCCAACTCCTCGATTTCTATCAAAATGCATCTCTTTAAGCAAAAAGAAATTTGTTTTTTGATTTGCACCGAGTGTCCGAGTCTCTTAGAGCCCTGACTAATCCCGGGGGTGCACAAGCCCTCAGCAAGGAGTTTCCCGCAAGTACACCACGGGTAATTCAGATTTTACCCCATCCGATGGCCCTTAGAAATTGTTTGCACCCAGTGGATTTCGATCTTGAGACCTTGAAAGGGAGCAAACCCCAAGGCTCAACTAAGCAAAATTGACCACTTCACATGGTCATATGCTTTATCTACTTCTAATTTACAGTGGATACTAATGTTTCACTGTCTCCTTCATCAGTCCAACTTCTCATTAGCAACTAAGTTGCTCCTAGTATCTGTCTCCGTTCACAAAAGCATATAGAGAATCGAACTACTTTAGTAAATATTAACTTCAACCTTTCAACTACCTTTGTCAGTATGTTATCCATAAAATATTCCCATAAGAACACATATCTACTACACTTTTAGTCACACATGGCAAGCTGTACCTTTCCAGGAACAGATACACATGGGGAAAGCCCTTTGTGGAACAGAAGTCAACAAAAAAAATTGTCTATAAATATTAATACAGAAAAGTAGTACAGACAGCACCTGTGCTTCTCGATATGTGTCCGTGCAGCATCATCCAGTTTGACTGCAGCTGATGATTGTTCAGAATCAACTGTATCTCGAGATCTATCCTCATTGTTTGAATGGACGCTGTTTCACTCAAAGAACAATGGTCAAGAGAGATAATTATAAAATGACACATTGCAACGGATATAAATGACAAAAGATCCATGCAGTTACCCAAATCTTCTTCTCAATCCTTCAGAAGCAGAATTCACACTTTCTTCTGTTTTAGGAGTTCCACTGCTGGAAGCCTCAGCCACAGGTTCCTCGGGTGTATGCACATCAGACTGGATGTGGTTGAAGATAATTTATTTGTTATTAATCATATAACTGGAAGCAAGAACATTTCAGAAGGAACAGAGGTATGACAACAAAAGTAACAGTAAGTCCAAAGGAATAACGAAGTCTGAAATGCTGAGCACTATGGAGTAAAAGCAAACAACAAGGCACTAAGCTTCAAGGACTGGCTATTGACTTTTAAAAAAAATTGTCAGCCTCCAAATATTCCATCAAAATCATTAAAATAACTAATATGATATGTTTTCATACAAGAAAGCAAGGTGAACATGAATCGTAAATCAAAAGAAAGGGCACTAGCACGTGCATACCACGGGCACAGCCAATTTGGCAGCGACAGCTTCAATGTTCTCAGCATATTCATTCACCTTGGCTTTTGAAACCCTATTTCGGGAGACAACATTAAAATTGAACACACATCAGGAAGAAAGCATCCAGTAAATTTTTTTATTTTTTTTTTTTTAAAAAGAGATCCATTAAGAACATACACCCTCAAGCAAAGTGTTTCAAGCATTAAATCAATCTAAATTAGCTTTTAATAATACAGGAAGAACTCCTGGGACTAGTTTATGAAAGTTAAAATGCTCTCCTAATACAGTAAAGAAAAATATTAGAGTTGTTAGAAGTATATGGCTGAGGTTCTAGTCTAAACACATGAAAACAACAATTCCTTTTATGTCATCCTTGGTCATTGCATAGATAACAAAAGCATAAAAAATCCAAAATAACTACTTCCACACACCACTAAAGGATCTGCACAGAGATTACTAGTACTAGCATCATGACTTCCTCCATAGAAGGAGACAAAATAGACTAGTCCTACTGTCGGGATGCGATCTTATCATTATAGGCAGGATATTAGTCCACTCTATAAAAAAAATAACTAAAAATATGTCCAATTTGGAGGAGGGTAGGCGGATTTGAGATCAAAGGAGGGTGAGTTTTCATCTAATTGACCATGACAAGGGGTTTCCACTTTATTGGTTAGCTAGAGATGAAATGGCTGGGAAGCATACATTTAAATTTAAACGATAATTCCAACTAAACAAACAGAAGGCCCCTTTCCACTTTATTGCTTAGGTAGAGTGAAATGGCTAGGAAGCATACATTTAAATTTAAATGATAATTCCCACTAAACAAACAGAGAGCGGGGACTTAAAGAAACAGTCACAGATGGTAAGGAAGCCAACAGTCTGGAAATTTTTGTAGCAGCGTGTAGTTTTCTTCAAATTATCTAATTGGAAAAGAACAAAGCATATAGACCTTGGTAATCCATCAGGATTCCTCTCTTCAGCTAACTGCTCCAGTAGTTCCCGCAAAGTCGCAACATACTGTGAAAAATGTAACAAAAAGGAAACAGTAAATGCATATGCCCACTGAAAGAAGAAATTTCAGGTGACAAAAACTGTACAGTTCCCTATATAAGCAATTGTCTGTGCCATGATTTTCTGAAAAGCTTTTCATAAAAACAACTTATGCCACAATTTGCAGCTGTGTGCACAGAAAATTAACTACTTTCACATATAACAACTACGTCAGAAAACATAAAACGGAAAAGGAAAAGATCAGCTTCCTGAAATAAATAGAGGCTCCCCCAGAGACATCAAAAAACAGCTGATGCATGTTTGTTAAGAAGATTAGGGAAGACAAGGAGGTATTAATATGACTCTCTATCGCTCATAACATCTGATTAGAAAATTCAGTAGGAGGGCAAGCCATCCTGAATCTTGCTCACCCCAGATATGGCGATATTGCAGTACTACTAATCTTAATCACCATTCGAGATCAAAAAAGTACTTTTGCTCCAAAAAATTATATTGACACGTAAATGTGTTGAAGGCATGCAAGTGGGATACAACATTGAATACAAAATTTGTATCGCAAAGCCCAAGAAGATGTATCCTTAGAGAATGCAAGCACTCTATATGCACTTAAGTCCCAATACTAAACCCATTGAACACTATATTTCCATTACAATTTATTTTTATTTTTTTGATAATTAATTTTTTTTTTATAATTTTAGCTTATTATTGAGTAAAATTGTAATTATATTTTCACTATAAACTTTTTTTTTTATTTGCACCGGGTGTCCTAGTCTCTTTAATTTTCACTATAATTTTACTCAATAATAAACTAAAGTAGAAGAGAATATTTAACAAGGGACAGAGTTGACCGTTAGCCTCTCTGTCCATCAAAGGCACAATAGTTCTTCTATTTCCAAACAGTCCATACAAAATTACTTGAGGAAAGACCCACTTAATCAGCCCAAGTAGGATGAAGTGCCTTCTTCAAGGATGAACTCACACAGGGATCAGAACAATGGAATCCTCATCACCCTTCATTCTGTTAGTGAATCAACAGAACTACCAGTTCACTTGAAGCTGCAGAAATATTTATAGCTTCCAAAATACAAAGTATACGTCTTCTTAAATGCTCATAGTCCACACAGATTTTATGCTCTCCATCAAATAGGACAATGCATAAGTTCTTCAAAACCTCTAGCAAAATAATAGGCAAGAGGAAGAGAAAACAAAAGGATATGGAAAAAGCATAAGCCATCAAGAATCTTTTAGTCAACGAAGCCTATTAGGTTCATTTACACAGCCTAGTGTTTCAAAATTAGTTTCTGAAAGCATATCATGAAAGCCTCTTAGTATCTCAGTAAATAAAGACTACTAGATCTCTTGTTTCATGTAACTATAACATGTGATTTAGGTCGAGTGCAATTTTTCCAAATTAGCTGACTAGATTTACCCACACTCGAAGACCGAAAAATGAAATGAAATACAATCCAGAAAAACACTCAAAGACTGAAAAATGAAATTACATTACATAAGCCGATATAAGTGTGTGGGCATGTTACAGTAACAGAAAGTTTAAGCCTTTAAGGACTAGAATCATCTGTTCAAGCATATAATATCTTAATGTATATCTATCAAAAAAAGACCATCACAATCGAATCAATGAACTGATAAATTCACCATGTTCACGACAAGTCTCACATAAATGCAAAACATTAGCCATAAGGAAAAATGAAAAGAGAAATAAGCAAACACAATCATCAATTGTCTATAAAGAGTTGAACTTGAAAGACCTGTGCATACATGCATAAGCTTTGCTTGATTTTGCTGCTGTGGTGCAGTGACAAGTAACCTCTTCAAGTTCACTTCAGTTTTGCTCAAACCCATGATGCCCTCCCGAGAACTTTCTGTGAATAGCAGATCAAGAAAATCAATCTTTCCAAACCGTCTGTGATCTAGCAAAAAATGTACAACAATATGCAAAGTTTCTAGCCATCTCCTCAAATCATATTTCTTCTTTATTTTAGAATTTTCATCTAGCTCTATCATGCTCTTCTACCATATTCTTCAGATTTTAAAATTACGAACTAATGAAGTTTACATAGTCCAGTAGTCCTAGTTTAAACATTCATATTTCCTACTTCAATAGCTTAATAATCACATATTCAAAATATTTGTAATTCAAAACAAACTAATAACTGAAGTAGATTAATGGAGTAATCAACTTCTTTATATCATAAATGCACTATGATTCAATCAAACGAATAGGTCCACTTAGATACATACTATAACCAACTCAAGAACTAGTCAATGTATCAGGATCCAATCACATAGAGAAACAGAAACCTAAAGATAAATCTCATTTTTATAGAACCAAGTAGGAATCTGGCTATCCATTAAACTGATGCAGATTTCATATCAACTTTCTCTTTTTTGTTAGGGGGGTTTCAGATATCCTAAAGGATTTTCTCATTGTTCACTGCCAAATCAAGATGTTCAAGGAGAAAGAAATGGAAAAGAGAATGGGACCTTAAAAAACCTTTTTTTCCTGAATCAAAACATTGAAGCTTCAAAATCTTTGTACAACAACATACCCAGATACCTTAAGGTGACCTAACTTCTCTGAATTCTCCATTATTTATGGGTAAGTTTATTCTCCCACTCATTCATAAGCTTTCAGGTTCTCTTCTTTAGTTGGATTGTATCATATTGGCCACATGGTACTCATTATGGTCTCAGTGAGAAAGTGTATGATTCCATGTATTGTTTAACATGCACCTCACGTGCAAGAATTCTCAAAAGACTCTCCATTGAGTCTTAATGAACCTTAGATCACAACACAACCTTAGTTTTGTTTCTCGTGCTTTGTTAGATGCTTAATCTCTGTGGATCATAATATTTGAAGGTGAATCTCCTATCCTGGGCTTTCTCGGTTCCTCTTGTGTCCAAACTTTATCACACTTCAATACCACTAATCTTATCTAGCACCACTCATTTTGTACAATGTACATTCCAACACTTCAGCATTTATAATCACGGAAGTATTTAACTAGTTGACAGCAGGCATCCAGAATCAAGTATTGTATTAGTCTAGAGCAGATAGTACATCACGGCTTGGTCACGTGGATAACAGGATAAGTACAAGGAGATAAATAGGGTACTGGATACACCAATGATAAGAAAATGTGAGTTCACTTGTTCAAATTAAACTCGCACTAACCTTAAGAAACATTTAATCAAACACTTTATGGGTATGAGTTCAAAAGGAAAAAACTTAAGTAAAAACAAGTCTCAACTCACCTTAATATTCTTCCTTTCTAGCAAGTAGCCACGATCTACATCAAATAATATGATCAATACTTATTTTACTCTCAAGAAAGTTCAATTTCACTCAATTGACTCTTGGCTAACAGATCAAACTTTCAAGGCCCTTCTCAATATATTTTTCTCTTGAAACTTTTCAACCCTAACACTAATCTTCAAGTAGTAAAAAATAATCAAAAGAACATATGAATACGTTATAGAAAGATTACCAGATGATTAGCATTTTCGGGATTGTGGAATGCTAAAGAGATTTTGGGATTAAACACCTTGAATCTGTCGTAAAAGGTTGTTTGTTGATGTGCTATTTCTGAATTTTTTATACTAGTAACTCACTAATTAAATAAATTTATTAAAATAATAGTATTTTCTTTTAAATTTAATCCCTAAGTTTATATTTTATTTTTGTAAATAAAGGACTCACAGTTTCAAATTTTACCCAAAAAAAAAAAAGAAAAGATCCATGTTGGACATGAAGAAATTATTCGTACTATTTTTAAAATGTTATATTATAAAATAATTGACTATTACCATTATTGAATAATAATATTTATAAAATTATATACCTTTAAAAATTAATAAGCACGTCGACTTCAAAAGAAAGCTCCCGAGAGGAAAAGAGAAGAAAACAACCAATGACATCATCCCAAGTCGATTACTTCTCTCAAGATAATAGTAATGAAGGAAAATGCTTTGTCTATCGATGTAGTTCCAAGTCTTCGATCTCCCTTGAAGACTGACAAGAATTTCTACTAATAGAGCAGTAGAATGAGATTGATAATGAGCGGACAAAAGTCCCAAGATCTCCTTGTATTGCATGAGAACGCATGGCAAACTGGTGCTATTGAGCTTCTATTTTTAACTGATTGTGCATTCAGGTAGGAATTCAAGATCAGTTTTTTTCGAAAAGTCTGTCATTGGTATGACAAAAATTCACATAAAGGTTCTCTATTAGTCCCCCATTATTTTGTAACCTCCATGTATATTAGTTTATTAAATGAACGTTTATCTATTTTGATAAATTAGCAATTTATGTAAGTATTGTGATGGTCTATTTGAAACGCTATAAATCCAATGTAAATATATAATGATAACTAAAAATAAAATATCTGTTAATCATATATATATATATATATATATATATATATATATATATATTATGCTTGCATGTATGTGTATCAAGTACAACATTGGGTTGGTTCACGCACGGGCCATCCCATC
>JAOTQJ010000049.1:12793144-12822575 GCA_025642045.1 Solanum sejunctum
ATTTTGAAAGATATACATAGTCAATTCAACAAATATATATATATATAATTCGTCTCTCTCTAGATATACAAATATATATGTATATTAATTATACATATACAATTATTTGATAGATTTATGTATACAATTTGATAAATATACATATAACAATTCGTCTCCCTCTTCCTTCTCTCGAACTCGCCTCTCTCCTCCCCCTAGGTCACATAGTAGAAGTTATGTTTTGTAATTACATAAAATATAGTTATTTGATCATATTAAGTTTCAAGCGTAAGCTATTTATGAAGAATCCCCAAATGAGTAACATAGATTGGCTCGTGCCGACAAAAGTCCAATCTGTAGTATGACTATTGTTTTGGAAAAACTAAGCCCATGTTCTTTGAAGCAAACTATTTACATCAATATATCCTTTATATTTATGCCCTCCTAATTAATTATAATTAATACCCCTACCCCCCTCCGGGTACCCATGTGAATCGATACGATATCAATATACTGATGGAGTATTACAGAGGATTAAACTCAGCCATATATGATATCGATATGGTATAATATACGAACGAAGTATGACAAAGAATATATTTTCTACTAATTAGAATTTAATAAATAATGTTCTCTTGATTGTCTTTTTATTTATTTCTTAAAAAAAGAGCTCAATCATATATGATACTGATATAATATCAATATACCGATAAAACATCATAAGATAGGGCCTGATCACGCGAACAAGGGAATGACATTGGGGTAAATATTTGAGCCTAAGGTCTAACACGGGTAATATATTAGGGTAGGTCTAATTTGAGTAAATACTTTATCTAATAAGTCTAATTTATATAGTTTTTTTTCCATTTTTTTATAAGAAAAATTTATCTAAATATATTATATTTAAATGTAACGAGGAAAAACGATATCTTAATTCATGTGATGATTTTGAATGATCACAGAGTCTGGTTTTAATAAGTTTGTCTATGTTGTTAACAATTGAGCTAAAAGAAGCAAGGATTGTTTGGTACACGGAAATGTATAAAAATTAAGTCTGCATAAAATTTATATTATATTTGATTAAGACTATAGTTTTTCCTGAAATAAATTTTGTTTCAAATGTCATCAGAAAATATCTGATTTTATTCCCTTCAATTTAAAATTAATTTATCTCATCTTTCGAATAAAATAAATGAACTTAAAAATTATAACTGGAATAGTATAATTTAGTTGAAGAGTTTAAAAAAGAAGACCGAAAAAATATAATTAAATATGAGCCAAGAATCATTTAATACGAAATTGGATTTCATACGAAACTGAGGGAATAAATTAGTTATCTCACGCGATGTTGACAAGATGCGGAATTTGAAACCTTGCTCTCCAATGGTGTCCTTGTAAGCAATGAATGCCATAACTTGTAAGTTTATCTTGTTCATTTAATGGGTTGTAATCGTTAGATCTTGTGTTCCAGGTACAACACCGGACTGGAATTGGCAAATCTATTGCTAGGATCAGACCTATTGACTCAGTCATGGGATGCAATTTCGAACCTTCAAAAACAGAATCTCACTCTTTTGGAAGACCCATCACTTCCTTTTACTGTTAAATACCAAGTTTATGAAAACCCTTCTATTATCGCTTTTGTATGTTCACCCAATTGTGCTCTCAATCATTTGCAGCAAGAGTTTAGAGAGATGATTTCTTCGGATGAAATCACGTCCTTTGACTTTCTTTGCAACAAAAGTAATGCTAGTTCCATCGCCCTTCATAAAACTGCTTTTGCTCTTTTTGCTTCTCTTGAGAATCAACTCTCTCTTCTCAAAGAGCAGGTACAGTGTTGTTGAATTTCCCCACTTTTTAATAGGTACATTGAGCATTAGCATATTAGTGTTCCCGAAATGACAAAATTGTTTGTTAACTTGAGTCAAATATCCTTAACTTTTGACTTGTAATCTTGGTGTTGATCATTTATTAAGGTATCTTATGATTTTGTAAGGGAAAGGGTCTTTTGGTAGGGAATGGGATAAACAAAGTTATCCGATCAGATTAGTTATTTCACCATATATGTGGGATAACTTATTCCATCACTGTTGTACAAACGGTGGCATAATCCCTCTAACCAACTGATTGATAAAATAATCCTGCATTTTATCCCAGTATTATTGTTATCTCTTATCCCTCGTGCCAAACGACTTCCTCATCGTATTGTGAATTAGATAGGAAATGTCCGAAAAGTTATCTCAGTGATTCCGTTTGTGAATAAGGTTGAGACTATAGTTCAGGATCTCTTTTTGAGTTCAAGAATTATACCTATGTTCTTTAATTAGTTGGAATACGAAATGAGTAATGAAATACACAACCAAGAAATGATATTCGGGGATGACCAGGGCAGGAAGCATGGAGTCTGGACAAGGTCGCAATAGTCCATAAGCATGGGGACTCTGGTTGCTGAGGGATTGCTCAGAGGCATAAAGATCCAGTTCCAAGAAAGATCCTGTTCCCTTATTTAGCAGGAGGACGATTAATAGTTGTAACCAAGCACCAGATTAATGGAAAATGATTGTTTTCCAGCTTTTGATGCACAGATAAAGCATAAAACTGTCAGCTGGATTATCTCTTATATGTGGAACTGATTTTGGCGCTGTGCTTTTGTCTGCTTTGATGCAGTTCACCAGCAACCAACCTCTAATTGTAACTGGACATTCTCTGGGAGGATCAGTTGCATCTCTTTTCACCTTGTGGCTGCTTGATAATCTTCCCATAAATGGTGTACAGCGTACCGTCTGCATTACTTTTGGGTCTCCACTTCTTGGTAACAATGGCTTTCAAAAAGCCATATCAGAGCATTCGACATGGAGGTCGTGCTTCCTGCATGTGGTCTCGGATAAAGATCCAGTTCCAAGATTTCTCATCTCAGACCATAATGCCTCTGATGCTACCTTGACTACTCCAGCCTATTACATGCCATTTGGTACCTATCTCTTCGGCTCAGAATCAGGTTTCTCTTGCTTCGAGGAACCACAATCGATTCTGGAGTTGTTGATGATAATGAACTCAAGATGTGCTGAAAGTGAAAATCTAAATTGCTCTCAGGTTATTGATTATGGACATATCATGGAACAGCTAAAGAACAAAACCATTTGTAGGGGAACCTCGGAGCTGCCTGACTCAATAAGTAATCCACTTCAAGCAGGTACCTATCTACTGCTAGAAGCAACTGGAGTTGGAAAGTTACAGGTAAATACACTTCCTTTCTACTCGACCAAATTACCTATAACTTCCTTGCTACTTGATCAAATTGTGATGTTCCCAGTTTGACGGTTAATCTACTGAAACACAACAAGAATTTTGATGAAAGATAAAACTTGAGTCATCCAGGTGCATATACAAGTCGTATAGTAAGAACTTATGTTATTGAATAACGCACGAGGCTATGTTTGTTGACGCATATACAAGTTATATAGTATGAACTTACGTTGAAGCATTGAAGAACGCACGAGGCTATGTTTGTTGGTGGGATAGGAAAGTGTAGAACATGAAATAACTTGAAAATTCTTGGTTGAATGGGCTATAACACGTCATACCGCAGAATACTTCTTTCTTTTTCTCTTAATGTTCTTTTTTTCTTTCTGTTAGCAAATTTCAGATATTTGCCTGTTAACTGCAACAGGAAAATGTGAACTTGAGCTATCTTGCAATGAATATTGCAAAAAGAGCAGAGGTTCAGGCCAAACACAAGCAGAAGGATTTTGATCCCTCCAAAATCAGTACAACTAAGAAGTCCTTGTCCTACCTTGAATGGTACATGAAAAACTCTTTGGAAGAGGCAGGGTATTATGATAAATATAAAACCAGACGTTCCAGAAGCAGAGACGAGATTGAAAGCACAGAAAACCTAATCAAGCATCACAGAACTCTGAAGCTCTTCTGGAAAAGAACAGTAAGTGAAGTGGAAAATTTGCCCTGGAAGGAGAGGAGAATTCGCCGAAAACGTTTGCTTTATGCTGCAACAAACTATCGAAGGATTGTTGAACCACTAGACATATCTGAGTATTATGGTAGGGGAAAGAAAGATTATGTAAATCATGGAAGATCTGAACACTATAAACTAATGGAGAAATGGTTAGATGGTGAAGATATGTCTTTTACATACCAGAGAAGCCAAGCCCCTGCTCTTACAGTTGATTCTTGCTTCTGGGCTTATGTTGAGGAAGCTTTGATCTCTTGTGAAGTGTTGAAGGATGGACAAAGTAGTAGCCCACAAGACCAAGAATCAGCTAGAGAAAACCTGATCAAATTTGAGCAATATGTAATGGACATGATTAACAACTTCTTGGTGTCACCTGAGATTTTCTTGTCTCAAAGCAGCTTCATGCTGTGGTGGAGGGAATATTCCAGAGCTGTAGGAAATTCATATACCTCACCCTTGACTAATTTTATGAAGGATGGCTTTCGTAGATATGCTTAGCAAATTATCTCTGTATTGGAGAATGTAATTGATAACTTACATGCCCAACTTAAAACTACTTTTCCATTAATTTTCTTTAATGTAACTTTATAATTTGAGTTGCCAAGCATGATTAATTGCACAATACAGTAAAATTATGGGGGGATTTGTTTTTTCTTCCTTTTGGTTATAGATTGATTTGACCCAATAGCCTTCGAGGTGGCCCACTGGGTTGGGCTTGGGGCTTTTATGTTAAAGGTCTCAAGTTCGAAACTTCTTTCTAGCGAAAGCAAGAGATTTGCCTAAAGGGTTGAACTCGTCAGACGAGACTTATCTAGTGCGAGTTACCTCTCCTATAATTTGTGAGCTATTGCATACGAATGATGGTTCATCCTATGCGAAACCTTTTCTTATGGGTTTTTATCTGGAGTGCCCCCATTTTAACCCATAATAGACAATCAATCATCCAACTATTAGATGGGTCTCTTTTTAAACACCAAAACTAACACTCTTGCCATTAAATGCTACGTTTTGAACAAGATTTACCTACTAAAGAATGTTTTTTAAGTACTTGACAAGCATTTTGGAGCTCATCTAAGAATTCTGTGTCAGTGAGGAACAAATAAATAGGCCTGAAATTACAATCTACGTACTTTAATAGTTAATATTAACGTCTTAAAGAAATTCTCATTCAAATACACAGTGGCCCGTATACCAATTGGAGTGGTAGTAATTCTATTCTTAAAAGAGGTTTCAAGTTCAAGCTCAAGCTTAGAATGAGTGGCATTTGATAGGGAACATTTTATCCCCAAAATTGGACTTTGCAAAGCGAATCCAGATTAGTTAAGCCACAGAGCAGGTACTGGACACTTGGGCATCGAGTGGGAAATCTATAAAGAAAAAGAGGCAGCAGAATGTATGCAAATTTTACAAGAGGTGAAATAAAGCCCAAAATTGAGAATGAGAGGTAATTCTATAAATGGTCAAAGGCTGTTAGATGGTACTGCATTTTAACTTATGCTGCCTATTTTCATAGAAAATAATGTACAGAATCACAATTCCACTGCTTTTAAGTTTGAAATTTTTACAGAATTGGCTTTTGAGTCGAGTATCAGGACCCCTGTATTTGTCGCAGCCTGGAAATGGTTAGATCTGCACCACCAAATCCATCCATTATTGCTTTAGCTCCAGGAAACTCAGCTCTGGCCGTAGAACTTTCACACATCAACAAAAAGGATATCATTATTCGAAACAGATAGCCATCAATGGTTATGCTAATAACATATTTAATAACGTATGTAGAAAGCAAATTATCAGAAAGTAAATTAGCTAAAAAGTAATTTGGCAGGATGAATGTGGTACTAGTCTTATCGTGGAATCCAGCGACACATTCTCACCCACATATAACATAGGATTATATTAATTTGGCAACGGGCATAGCTAATTGATTGATATGTGCCTATTTTTAAAAGACAAAGTATTTTTATTGCATTCAAGATTTGGTATTTAAGGTTTTGAAAAATCAACCTGCTCCGAACCACAACGCAAGGCATGCCAATTCGCTCTGCTCCAGCAACCCCAGATAGACTTCCGGAAACAAGCACACAATTGTCCACAGGTACATTGGCATATTCTGCCCCAGCCCTCAGTGCAGCCACAACATTCTGCAATCTATATTAGAAGAAAATGAAGTATCAGATTTGACCACATTTAGATAGTTGACCCGCAGACCTACTGCATGCCAAATTGCACTATGTACTCGATACAAATATGCATGAATTTCAGATAGTCCCTAAATCAAAGCTTCAAAGGTGAGCTATATGATCCAGTATGTCGCATGGATTCTTACTGCTCCTTTGACATACTGCTGTCCAGCATGCACGATATGGCTATATCGCTGTTTCACAAAATATTCTTCAAGATACACTGAACATTCAAGGTCACTGTATGAATTCATTACAGTATCTGGTATTTGCACCCAATTCTGTGTAGCACCAATGATATTGATTTGGCAGTTGTTCCTAAGATTCAAACATCTCTGTAACAAATAGAAAAGTTGCCTACTAGTTTGATCAATGTGATTTCAAGAACCAAGGAATCCATTCAGACATAGCCATGCCAAATAAGTGTTATGAGTGAAGGATTTTGCATGGATCCTTCAAAATTCACAGTAAAAACTTGCATAAAATTGATCTTACTTCTACCAGATAAAAACCTTCAGCCAATAGTTTATATCTTTGTGCATGTATCATGGTATGAAATAGTACAAATGAGATCAATAAGAAGCTAATGTGTTTTATTGGAGTTGATACTTCATCACACACTTAACCTTGTAATTATGTAGTGCTTAGTTAGTTAATTACATTGATTAGTTAGTTAACTAGTTTGTTAGTTAGTTAGCAATTCAGTTACAAGTCAGTTAGCTTTGACAGCTGGCAATCCCAGTTGGCTCACTTGTATAAAATGCAGTCCTTGTACTTCAGTTGTAATCAATCAAAGCAATCACAAATTTCTCAAATTCCTTTCTCTCTCAATATTCATCATGGTATCAGAGCATTCAGGTTTGAGGAATTCAGACCAATAATTTCAGTTCATACAGATAGCCATTGATAGAGCTTTAAGGAGATGGAAGGAACAACACCTTCGAGCACTGCTACAGTTGGAGTTTCAGCTGATACTTTGGATGGAATCGAGAAGAACCGTAACCATCCTCTATATCTTCATCCATCAGACACTTCAGGTAGTGTTCTGACCTCAGTTCAGCTCACAGGAGCTGAGAATTACTCATTTTGGAGTAGATCTATGATGATCACACTTCGTGCAAAGAGCAAATTGCGATTTGTTCTTGGAACTTGTCGAAAATCAGATCACAAAGCTGAATTAGAGGAGCAATGGGAGAAATGCAATGCTTTCGTGCTTGCTTGGATCATGAATACTGTATCCAAGGAATTACTGAGTGGGATAGTCTATGCCTCAGATGTAGCAATGGTGTCGGCTGATCTGAGTGAGAGATTCAACAAAGTTGATGGATCCAGGAGCTATCAACTTCATCGAGAAATTTGTACACTTAACCAAGGTAATATGACAGTGTCTGGATACTTCACTAAAATGAGACTCTTGTGGGATGAATTTGATGCATTAGTCTCTCCACCTGCTTGTGATTGTACTAAATCTAGAATGTATGTTGATCATCTGGAATACATGATGAATTTGATGCATTAGTCTCTCCACCTGCTTGTGATTGTGCTAAATCTAGAATGTATGTTGATCATCTAGAATACATGCGTATGAGTGCACTACTAGGAGTGACGCTTTGTTTAGGCTTTCCTTGCTAGGTTACATATAGAAGTTCGTTGTTAGCAGGATAAGGGCTAGACATCTATTTTATTAAGAAAAAGAGCCGAGCAAGCGGATTCTCGGACAAAAGCAAATGAGTTTTTAAGCTTTTTCATCAGGCCTTTTCTAGCAGTCCCATTGCGGGGAGCTCCTTTAAGCCAGCCTCTATCTAATATCCCTTGATCTATAGAGCTTATAAATATCCCTAGCCAGCATTTGCTTTTCTGATGGGATTAAATGATGTATATAGTCATGCTCGTAGTCAAATCCTTATGATGAATCCCTTACCTAATGTGAATAGAGCTTATGCTACGATTATCTCTGATGAAAGCCAACGTATGACTGCTGGATCTAAGATCAGTAGTGAGATGAATGAGTCCATGGCTTTGTATACTGGAAAAGGTAATCAATATCCAGGGAAAGGATGTGAAAATTGAATCATAGAGGAAAGGGAGTTCATGATCCTGCAGGGCCTCTTGATCAGCTTGCATTCTACCCTGGAAGAGGTGGACACACAAACACTTCCAACAACCAGAGGCAGAAGAGAAACTGACACTGGTTCTGTGATCATTGTAAGATACATGGGCATACCAAAGACATATGCTACAAGCTTGTTGGATATCCAGCTGACTGGAAATTTAAAAGGAAGAATGTACAAGGTGTAAATGCAGTAAGTGGAGGAAAAGGCATTGCAAACCATGCCTACATTGAAAGAGACAACAGAGATGATTTTGTCACCATTAATGCAAACTATGGCCCAGCATGCACAGGACAGGGACAAGCTGGTGGTGTGAGAAGCTATGATGGACCTACACAAATGAAACAAGAAGGATATGATGCTCAAATGATGGCAACACAGCCCACTTTCACTCCTAATCAGTACAACAGGATTCTACAGATGATTGACAAGGAGGATGCAGTAATGAATATGGCAAAACACAGCAGGTACAAGTACTTCTGTTCATGCCATTTCAATGAACTGTATGGAGAATAGATCTAATGCCCATGGTGAGGAATAGATGTGGATAGTAGATTCAGGGGCAACATGTAATATGACTTCTGAGATTAACAATCTAGATGAAGTGTATGAATTAAATGATAGTGCAGACAGAAAAGTTCATCTTCCTAATGGCCAAACTACTGAAGTTACTCATGTTGGTAAATCCAAATTATACAGTGGTGACAGCTTGAACAATGTTTTGGTGGTTCCTGATTTCAAGTTTGACTTGTTATCAGTATCAAAACTAACTAGACAGCTGAAGTGTTCTGTGAATTTCTTTCCTGAATTTTTTGTATTTCAGGACATCTCAAATGGAAGGGTGAGGGGGATTGGTAAGGAGAAGGAAGGACACTATTATTTCTCAAATCATGTCCCTAGAGAAGTAGTGAATACTAATCAAATTCTGCTGGTTGAGTCTGAAGGAATCACTTGGCATCACAGGCTTGGTCACCCATCAGTGAAAGTGTTGAAACAACTATCCTTCATCAAAAAGATTTCAGATGTTGAAGCATGTAATAAATGTCCAGTTTGACCTCTTGCTAAGCAAACTAGACTTCCTTTTCCATTAAGCTTGTCTAGAACCCCTAATGTCTTTGATTTGATCCATATGGATGTATGAGGTCCATAAAGGACACCTACTCATGTTGGTTATAGATCTTTCCTGACTATTGTGGATGATCATTCAAGGATGACTTGGCTGTTTTTGATGAAATTCAAGAATGATGTGTTTGGCATTTTAAGATGTTTCTTTACATTAGTTAAGAACCAGTTCAACGGGTCTATTAAGAGGATTAGAACGATAATGGCACTGAATTTTTTAATAAGGAATGCAGATCATCGTTTGAATCCCTGGGAGTGGTCCATGAGAGTAGTTGTCCACACACTCCTCAGCGAAATGGAGTGGTTGAAAGAAAGCATAGGCATATTCTTGAAGTGGCCAGAGCTCTCAGATTTCAAGCTTCTATACCAATCAGATTCTGGGGTGAATGTGTAATGGCAGTAGTCTATCTCATTAATAGGATGCCTGCATCAGTTTTACATGGTCAATCACCTTATGCTGTTTTCCATGGTTCTCAACCTGACTTGACTCACTTGAGAACTATTGGTTGTTTATGTTATGTTACTAATCTTGTCAGACAAGATAAATTTTTCCCAAAGGCTGATGCATGTGTGTTACTTGCTTTTTCATCAACACAAAAGGGATACATTGTATACAACCTAAGCCAATAGAAGTTATTGGTTAGCAGAGATGTTATATTCAAAGAGGAAGTTTATCCATTTGCATCACAGAAAGACAACCAGCATGTACCCCTATATCCCAATATTCCTTTGGATGACAGTGAATGTGATTATGAAGTATCTTCAGCAGATTCTGGCATTCATTATGAACAGGAAGGAGCACCAGCTGCACAAGAGGACACTACACTTCAGGAAGCATCAGGAACTGAACCTAATATTCATCCAACAATGACTGAATCCAGGACCAGCAAACAGTCAACTAGAACCTCTCATCCACCAATTTGGTTGAAGGACTATGTCACCAATGTCGCTGATCACCCTTACTCTATAGCTAATCATGTCTCTTACCAGCATTTGAACCCCAACTATCAAGCTTTTTTGAGCAACTTTTCAGCAGAAGTTGAACCAAGATCATATGAAGAGGCTATTAAGGATCCAAGATGGGTAAAGGCCATGCAGCAAGAAATTTCAGCATTGGAGGAGAATGGAACATGGAAGATAGTAAAGTTGCCTGATAAGAAGTCTGTTATTGGTTGCAAATGGGTGTTCAAGATCAAATATAAAGAAGATGGTCAGATTAATAGGTTCAAAGCAAGATTAGTGGCCAAAGGCTATAGTCAAACAGAAGGAATTGATTATCAAGAGACATGTGCACCAGTGGTTAAAATGGTCACAGTGAGGTCCATAATTGCACTAGCAGCAGCTGAAAATTGGGAAATCTATCAAATGGATGTATATCATGCCTTTTTACAAGGTGAATTATTTGAGGAAGTCTAGATGGAATTACCTAAGGGGTTCACTAGTTCAGAAAAGGGCCATGTTTGCAAGCTTATCAAGTCCCTATATGGTCTCAAACAAGCCTCAAGGCAATGGAATGCCAAGCTTACAGAGGCATTATGTCAGTCAGGATATACTCGGAGCCATTTGGATTATTCCTTATTTACCAAATGGAGCTCTACTGGTATGGTCATTGTTTTGGTATACGTTGATGATTTGTTGATCACGGGCAGTGATCCTTTGCTGATTCAAGAGACAAAGAGGGTACTACACAGCCACTTTAAGATCAAAGATCTAGGCAAGTTAAGATTTTTCTTGGGAATTGAGTTCTGCAGGTCAGATGCTGGTATTGCGATGCATCACAGGAAGTATGCATTGGAGCTCATTTCTGAGGCTGGTCTTGCAGGTGCTCATCCAGTTTCCACCCCTCTCGAGACCAATATTAAGTTGTCTTCAGCTGAATATGATACAAATTCCAGTGACACTCTACTTCAGGATGTAGGGAAGTATCAAAGATTGGTCGGGAATTGCTTTATCTGACTAACACGAGGCCTGATATTGCCTTTGCTGTCCAAACCTTGAGTTAGTACATGAAAAGACCCAAAATATCTCATTGGACTGCAGCATTAAGGGTGATCAAATACATCAAAAGCAATCCAGGATTGGGACTACTTATGAGCTCTACTAAGGATCCAACTTTGACTGGATATTGTGATGCTGATTGGGCTGCTTGCATCAGCACCAGGAGGTCAGTTTCTGGTTATTTACTGAAGTTTGGGACCTCCTTGATTTCCTGGAAGTCTAAGAAACAAACCACAGTCTCAAGAAGCTCCGCAGAGGCGGAGTACAGAAGTTTGGCTACACTTACAGCTGAGGTGGTTTGGGTCACAAATTTGTTCAAAGAACTGAAGGTTGCATTGCACACACCCTCTACCATCCACTGTGATAGCAAAGCAGCCATCAGATTGCTGCTAATCCAGTGTTTCATGAACGTACTAAGCATATTGAGATTGATTGCCATTTTATTAGGGAGAAGATTCAGCAGGGTCTAATTCAGACAAGCTATATTAACACTAGCAATCAACAGGCTGATTTACTAACAAAGGCTCTTGGTCATTCACAGCATGATTTCCTTCTTGCCAAGCTTGGTGTCCTGAATATCTTCAGTACATCCAGCTTGAGGGGGGTATTAGAGTTGATACTTCATCACACACTTAACCTTGTAATTATGTAGTGCTTAGTTAATTACATTGATTAGTTAGTTAACTAGTTTGTTAGTTAGTTAGCAATTCAGTTACAAGTCAGTTAGCTGTGACAGCTGGCAATCCCAGTTGGCTCACTTGTATAAAATGCAGTCCTTGTACTTCAGTTGTAATCGATCAAAGCAATCACAAATTTCCCAAATTCCTTTCTCTCTCAATATTCATCATGTTTACCATGATTCACCATAAACGGAGAAGTAATTTCTTTTCGTAGCAGAGTTTGTCTTCCTTTGATTTTCTGGACAAGTCCCATTGGACCATAATTATTTCATGGCAAAAATTCATTTTTCCCTTGGGCAATATCTCGAAGTAACACTACATACATGTAATCTCCAGCTTCAACGCATTTGGGAAACAACATATTAGCACGCCCCCCCACCCCCCCACCCAATCAATCATCTCAATTCTAGTTAATAGTTGATAAGATCCCCAACCATGTCAGGATTGAAGTGTGGTTGATTATTGCTTTTGACAAGTTTAATCAAGCATCTTCATCCAGGTAATATAATGTTGTGGTGTAAAACTGAAGATAAACCATCAAACAACAAAAAAATAAAACAACGAAGGGAATGATAGAACATACCCTTCACTTGAAGTAGTATCAATGTCAACAGTCAACTTTAATATGGAAGCAACCTCCTTAGCAATTCTTTGCTCCTCAGCGGAAACTGGGTCAAAATAATATAGACGAGGTGTACAGTTTCTTACGTTGAAATATGGTACAAAGAGAGGCAACCAGCTTGTGCCATAAAAAATTAGCAGATTGTGCAACGAAATTGAACCAGATTATCTGAGGCAATTTACCTGCTTTTCTTGCTTCTTTAGCCAGTTGCTCACCTAGGTCAGATGTCACCGCTTCACCAAATACCAGTTGGCCATAGGAACTTCGTTTTACCTCCTCAAGTCCAATTATTTTTATCTTTGCTATTTTATCATTTCCAAGCTTCTCAATGATAGATCTGCAGTGAATCAAAGAACTGGTTACTTTTCCATTGATTGACAGAAAATGCAGTCAGAAATCTTTCACATCAATGGTGCACACCGTTAAGTATATAATCTAGATCCTAGAACCAGATTTTTTTAAAAATAACAGTGGTGTTCGGGCCATTTTGTGCACACCTGGTAGCCTACTACCCACCCCCGCCCCCGCACAGAATAAGTACAAGATAACTTTGTCCACCAAGGTATAGGTAGATAGAAAAACCACCTAGTATGTTTTGTCTCCTTTCAGTCTCTCATCATTTTCACCCACTTCATTAACAAGTATGGCATACCCTTGGGTACTTAAAAAAATGACAATCTAACACTGAGATTCCCAAATTCAACAGTTTCAAGTTTTCGGCATCAGCAATTTCAGGCTTTAGATGTTAGACTAACTTATTATTCAATTTCATTCAACCATACCTCACCCTAAAGCTATATAAAAGAATAAAATGTTCGAGGAAAAAAAAATCTTATAAAGTCATATTTGAAATGCAAAGAATTGAAATTAGCAGTAAACCTGACTTGTTTTTCCCCACTTTTACAGTAGGCTGTTAGCATCACTACCGGGACACCTTCTTCAGTTGTTTCATCAATAAACCTACAAATCTCATAGTAGAATTTATTAAGAGAAATATGACAAAACTAAGGAAGATCAATCAACTAAATTAATAAATACGAAACCGCATAATCAAACCAACTGTACACCGGTAAACGAGATGCTAAAGAGTTAGTCTGACATGCTAAATACTCTAACCTGCAACCTCCTTAGGAAAAGTATAAGAATTATCTTTTTCTCTTTTAATGACAAGGGGAACCCGCAGTCGCTACCCTTTGGGTGCACACAGGGTGAACTCCCGCTTCTATGCAATAGCTCAAAGAATTATCATTGAAAAGTGAACTTTAACGCATTTGAAAATGTTGAACTAAATCTATGGATCAGCGATCAAATAAACTGCACAACACGTCAAAATTTAGATGCTTAAACCATTGAGCTTAACAATGTTATATGGGAGTGAATGTTGGGATACCAAAATCCAGTACATCCACAAGATGAGTGACGTAGAGATGCGAATGCTAGATGCATATTTGGTCATACAAGGTTAAATGAGATTAGAAATGAGTGCAGAGACAAGGCTGAATCGTGGGAGGTAAGCTGGCGTTGGAAAACGTTGCGGAAGACTAAAGCTCCTCCAAAAGTGGCTTGTTTTGGCCAGGTAGCAGGTAGAAATGCCTGCCTCACTCAATACATGCTTCAGAGAAGGGATTCACTGTATGTAATCGGTGCTTCTTGTGTCAGAAAGATCAGGAATCTGCAACTCATTTATTCCTCCATTGTAAACAAGCTGGACAAATTTGGGGTCTCTTTTTGAACTCATGTGAAGTGCAATGGGTCATGCCTTACAGTATAAGAGCTCTATAAGAAAGCTGGCAAAAGAAAGAAGAAAATCTGGAAAACCACCCCTCTTTGCATCATGTAAACCATTTGCTTGGAAAGAAATAGCCGATGCTTTAAAGGCAAAAGTTTTCATATTTCTATTGTTGTGAAGAATAGATGTCTGCAGAATTTATATTTTTGGTGTGGAAGCTATCACAGATCTCTTAACTTGTACTTTTCTGTACCATTGTTATGAATGGACCGAGACCAGTTATATCAAAGCAGCCTAACAGGGGCGGCTCAAACTCATTGGTGGCCTAAGGCCAAAATTAAATGAGAGGCCTTAAATTAAAAAAAAAATTATACATATTTTTATTTGAGGTCGATTTTTCTAGCTTTAATTATTGTGTAGTCAATTTCTTCTAATAATTCTTTTTCAATTAATAATATAGCCATCCACTTGATCTTTATTGAGACATTGTTAATCTTAAATAAGATTTTATTATTTTTAATTTTGAAAAATTTCTTTTTGCTGAGGCGATTGTTATAGGAACTGTTAACATTATTCTATAAGCAATATAAGCATTTGGAAAGAATCAAGCCTTATTATTTGATTGAGTATCTCAATTAGAGTATTATCTTCTACTTGTATGATTTTCCATAACACTTTTAGTTCAGCAAAATAAATCTAAACCACCAATATCAGAGTGATTATTATGTTTTAAAGAACATTCAAGGTTAAGGTAATATTTTTTTGAATTCTTGTCATCTAATGATTCCATTTTTTCCACTAAATAGAAAACCAAAAACATTTTCATATGCCTCAAATTGTTCAAATCTATTTTGAAGTGAAAAAATAGCTTGATCTACTATGTATAAGAAGTAATCAATTCTAAAAGATTCTTCAAGCGATTTTGTGATTTCATTATCAACATTCTCATCAAATTATTTCTTTTTACATATTACACGTTTTTTACGAAATTCAGGTTTTATATTCATCTCTAATGCAATTTAATTAGCTGAAATCATAGCAGTTGTAAATCCTTTTTCTCTGTATGTTTTAAAAAAAGAAACTAGACCTCTTAATTGATCTATGGTGACATCAATATGCATATCTTTTGATTGTACATTTTTGCTAATTGAATTAACTACAAATAATATATCATACCAAATAGTCATACCCAATAAAATTCAAAAATTGCTAAACAATTAGCTTCACTTTTAATTTTTGGATCATCACTAAGCTCTACTAATTTAAATTAAGCATCTTTTTGTGGATTTTGAAATCTTATTGCTTTAATACTTTCAATATGACTTTCCTATCGTGTTTGTGACAATGATGTAAGAGTCAAACTAGGTATACAATCTTTTAAAATTTTCCACCATTTAGTGGACGAAGAAAATAGAATATATACGTTGTACCACTCCAAAAAAATGATATAGCTTATGTACAAGAATTAACCATATCACAAAGTACCAAATTTAGACTAGGACAATCACATGGTGCATAAAATGATCTAGGATTTATATCGAGAAGTCTTTTTTGCACTCCTTGATGTTTTCCTTTCATATTAGATTTATTATTATTCCTTGTCCTCTTAAATTATCAATATCAAGTCCACTACATTTTATTTCATTTAAAATAACTTCAAAAAGATCTTTTCCACTAGTATCATCTCCTTTTAAGAACACTAAAAAATATTCAATTATTTTTATTGGAGTTATTGAAATATCAACACTCCCGTATTATAAAAGACATTTGCTCTTGATGACTTGTATCCGGCGTGCAATCAAGTATGATAGAAAAATACTTTGCTTTTATAATTTTTTTCAATAATTATATTCTTAATTTCACTTGCCAATAAATTTATTATTCATTTTGTATATTATGTCCCAGATAATAATTATGAATTTCGTCATATTCAATTCGTCAAATATGTTCTTGCATAATTTGATCAAATTCTGGAATCATTTCAATAAGACTTAAAAAGTTTCCATTATTTTCTTGAGATTTTTTCCTCTAAATGCCAAATTATTTTTTCCAAGAGTTTTTATGACAAAAATAATTCTTTACAATACATTTTTACAATGTTCTCTATCTCTATTAATTTGATCTTGAACATTTTTATCAATTGTTTTATTGTTACGCAATTTAAATTCTAAATCAATCCATGAACTCATATTAATAATATATTGGTTAATTGTTTCATGAGTTCTAAGCTTGGTACTTAGATTTTTTCATTCTCTACTACCTTCACTAGCTAATGTATTATTTTTAACATTAAAAGTAGTATTAAACAACTTCCAACAAAAACAAAATACTTTATTCAAATCTTTGGAATAAACTAACCATCTTCTTTCATGCTTTTCTCCATTTGCCAATGTTTGAAAATAATTAGTAGAAAAGTGTCTTAAAAGTTTATCTTTCGGAAAACATGTGTCGATAATTTTAATTGGTCCCTTTTCTACTAATAGATCTCTTAACTTTATATCAACATTATTCTATTGACTAGGATCATACATATTTTTAGGAGTATAATTATTTAAATCATTTATAAGTTCTTAATTTTCTTCAGAATCTACATTCAATTTTTACTAATATTCTCCCCTTCTTTTTCTATATGGATTATATCATTACATAACTCAACTTAGTATAATTATTTTAAATCATTTATAAGTTCTTGATTTTCTTGAGAATCTACATTCGATTTGTTACTAATATCCTCCCCTTCTTTTTCTATATTTGGATTATATCATTACATAACTCAACTTCAACTAAGTTAGTGACTTGTGAATCTAAGGAGCATTCTCCAACATCTTCTGATTTAGTTTTGATATTATTTTTCAAAAGCACATTTTTCAGATTTTATCAAATTATCAACTTTTAAGTTTTGAATGACCGGATTCATATTTCCTAGTTGACATATTAAAATTCTAATAAATATTTTGAACACTATCTACAATATCAAATAAAAATAAGAAATATAAGACACAAAAATAATAATAATAGAAATTAGAATGATATTACTCGATTCGAGAACTATGAGGACTTGCTTTCCAAAAAGAAATTTGGCTTCCTTGATATAATTTTAAGTTATATAAATATAACAAAAAAACCTAATAAAGTTTTGAATAAGAAAAAGAGATGATGGAAGAATAGAAAATTAGAAAAGAAAAAAGAGAGGAGAAAGTAATATATAATTTTTAAAATCTGATAGAATAAAATAAAAAAATAATAACTTGCGAAAAAAAAAGTACATGTTACTTTTTATTGGAAAGGTAAAAAATGGAGTAGTCGATTTTCATCCCATTTAATTTTTTTAAAAATCTAATTCTTACTACTTAGCAACAACAACATACCCAGTGAAATCCCACTAGTGGGGCTTGGGGAGGGTAAAATGTACGCAGATCCAGTACTTAATAGTACTAATAAATTAAAAAAAATGGGGCCCCCTGTGAGGCCTAAAGCCAAAGCCTTTTTCTCCATTGAGTGCAGCCGCCCTTGCAGCCTAATAACACATTAAGTGGTTATGTGTAAGATCTTGGTTGATAAACACATTCTAGTAAAAATACGCTTATGCAAATTGTTGAGTAAAGAGTAATCTTCTCATCTCCACTCTTAATCAGAGTTTCTTATCCCCCTTACTCCGCTATCAATCCCTGGTCTTACTTTCAACATTTTTGTATGTTTATTTGGGGATTTTACCATTTGAGTTGTTGCATTTACTTTCCAGAAATATAATTGAACTTTAGACATATAATTATAGTTGATAAGTTGGTCACTGTTACATTAGATTTGAGTTCATTACATTCTAGGTGCCTTTTCAATCAATTTTAACTTATCTTGTTACAGAAATTTAAAAAAAAAAAAAGATTGCATCCACAAGAAGGTTCATGTAGAAAATATTGAGGACAAAATAAGAGAAGGTCGCTTGAGATGCAGGGGCGGCTGGACTTAACGGAGAAAAAGGCTTTGACCTTAGGCCCCACAATATGGGGGACCCCATTTTTTAATTTACTACAACTAGTAAGTAGTAAGAATTAGTTTTTTTTAAAAAAAAAATAAACGTTGGGATGGGATGGGAAATTGACCACTCCATTGTTTACCTTTCCAATAAAAAGTAACATGTACTTTTATTTTGCAAGTTATTATTTTTTTATTCTATCAGATTTTAAAAATTATATATTACTTTCTTCTATCTTTCTTCTTCTCTAATTTTCTATTCCTTCTTTCTCTTTTCTATTCCTCCATCATCTCTCTCTTATTCAAAACTTTATTAGTTTATTTGTTCTATTAATAATTTAAACTTAAAAATATATGAAGGAAACCAAATTTCATTTTGGAAAGCAAGTCTTCATAGTTCTCGAATCGAGTAATATCATTCTAATTTCTATTATTATTATTATTATTGTGTCTTATATTTCTTATTTTTTTATTTGATATAGTTGATAGTATTCAACAGAGTTATTAGAATTTTAATATGTCAACTAGGAAATATGAATCCGGTCATTCAAAACTTAAAAAGAAAAAGAAATATAAATCAAAAAGGTGCTCTTGATAAATTTTTGAAAAATAATATCACAACTAAATCAAAAGTTGTAGGAGGAATGCTCCTTAGATGCACAAGTCACTAACTTAGTTGAAGTTGAGTTAAGTATGATATAATCCAAATAGAAAAAGAAGGGGAGGATATTAGTGAAAAATCGAGTATAGATTCTCAAGAAAATCAAGAACTTATAAATGATTTAAATAATTATACTCTAAAAATATATATGATCCTAGTCAATAGAATAATGTTAGGGACCAATTAAAATTATCGACACATGTTTTTCATAAGATAAATTTTCACGATAATTTTCTACTATACATTATTTTCAAACATTGGCAAATGGAGAAAAGCATGAAAGAAGATGGTTAGTTTATTCCAAAGATTTGAATAAAGTATTTTGTTTTTGTTGTAAGTTGTTTAATACGACTTTTAATGTTAAAAATAACAAATTAGCTAAAGAAGGTAGTAGAAATTGGAAAAATCTTAGTGCCAAGCTTATAACTCATGAAACAACTAACCAGCATATTATTAATATGAGTTCATGGATTGATTTAGAATTTAGACTGCGTAACAATAAAACAATTGATGAAAATGTTCAAGACCAACAGAGATAGAGAACATTGGAAATATGTATTATCAAGAATTATTTCCGTCATAAAAACGCTTGGAAAAAATAATTTGGTATTTAGAGGAAAAAAATGAAAAAGTCTATCAAGAGAATAATGGAAACTTTTTAAGTCTTATTGAAAAAATTGTTTAATCTAATCATGCAAGAACATATTCGACGAATTAAACATAACAAAATTCATAATCATTACTTTGGACATAATATACAAAATGAATTAAAAATAAATTTATTGGCAAGTCAAATTAAGAATAAAATTATTGAAAAAGTTATAAAAGCAAAATACTTCTATATCATACTTGATTCCATGTCGGATACAAGTCATCAAGAGCAAATGTCCTTCATAATACGGAGTGTAGATATTTTAGTAACTCCAATAAAAATAACCGAATATTTTTTAGAGTTCTTAAAAAGTAGATGATACCAGTGGAAAATGCATTTTTGAAGTTATTTTAGATAAAATAAAATGTATTGGACTTGATATTGATAATTTAAGAGGACAAGGATATGATAATGGATCTAATATGAAAGGAAAACATCAAGGAGTGCAAAAAAACTTATATATCCTAGATCATTTTATACACCATGTGGTTTCATAATCTAAATTTGGTAATTTTTGATATGGCTAATTCTTGTACAAAAGCTATATCATTTTTTGGAGTGGTACAACGTATATATTCACTATTTTCTTCGTCCACTTAAAGACCAAAGTTAAAATTTGAAGCCAAGTTTAGGGTCCAATTTATGTATTATGACTTTTTTTTTTAAATTAAATTTAAAGCGTCTCATTTAATTTTGGCCTTAGGCCACCAACGAGTTTGAGCCGCCCCTGTTGAAATGGTATGGTCATGTCCAGTGTCGACCGGCAGATGCACCAGTCTGCAGATGTTAGATTGTGGTGGATGAAGATGTTACGGAAATGAGGTAGACCTAAAATCACTTATACAAAGGTTGCTCGAAGGATCTACAGTATCTTGGAATCCATGCAGACTGGGCAAAATATCAGGCACAATGAAAGAAAATTATGTATGTACCTGATACTTATTAGTGGAGAATATGGTTCGGCATGTTAGTACTTTTACTCTAGATCCTATGCTTTTTAGGAGCTGGATTTATATGACACTAGAAAATATAAGGAACTTCAGGTAATTTTTATTTTTATTTTTATTTTGCTTTGTATTATTTTTAAGTGGAGTAATATAGTCAATGACGATTCATATAGCTGATCACAACTTGTTTGGATTGAGGTAGTTCTTGTTGTAAGTCATTGAGCTTAGCACACAAACTAAACACTCAAAAGTGTCGAGGATCTGAAGACTGTTACATGGAAAGAATCGGAATATCTAAACTACAAGTGGTCTCAGAACTGCTGGGTGTGGAAAAATATGGTTCGATGAAACTGACAAGGAATCATTACTTCTAGACATAAAGCACAAAAGTTGTAGATTTCGTCTGTTGAGTTTGTCCCCAAATTTCTGTTACTTCATGACATAGATGATCATTTGCAGAGAAAACTAGATACATGTAACACATGAACAAATGACTTGCAGCAAGAAAAACTACTTACTCTTCAACACCAGGTCTTAAAGGTAAGGTTTTTGACATGACAAGTTCATCCAATGCAACTTTCTGCAAGCAATGAACCCATTATTCAGATTATTACTTCAACCAAGATCATGTAAGCAATATTATCTTTAGTTAGAAGAAGAATGTGAAACCATTCCAAAACAAGTCCACCTAAAGTACTCCCTCCGTCCTAAAAGAATTGTCTTGATTCGGAATACAAGGGTCAAGCTAACTAATGTTCTGTGTGTATTCGGACATAAAATCTTCAATTTTCTTGAAATATGTAAATTTAGAAATTGCATAAATAAACTATAAGTCACAATAGTTAACAATTCAAAATATTCAGAAAGTACTTGAAAAAACTATAATCCAAAAAATATCATGACACTGTCTAAATAGTAACTAAGACAATCTTTTGGGGACAGAGGGAGCATAAGGAACAGGAGAACAACAATTATCACACTGGATATAACAGTAAGTACAAGTACAACAAAACATAATAGCAAATTGATTTTAGCAAAAGCTTAAATATTAAACCCGTAAAAACTAAAACAAGAAAAAGGCGCTGGAAACAAGAACTGTGAGATTGGATATAAAAGCTTAAATATTAAACCCGTAAAAACGAAAACAAGAAAAAGGCGCTGGAAACAAGAACTATGAGATTGGATATAACAGTCCAAACGTGTACTTGAATACAGAATTGCAATTTGATTTTAGTCAATGGACTAGAGCTAAGCATGTCACCAGCTCTATGAGATCACGTTATCAGGAATTTTATTTTGAGTTCTTACATCAGCTTGAAGATCTACGTTAGCCATTAACAGCTGGACACGTGGGGGCAGGACTATGTTCTGCAGATAGCATATTGGCAGCCATAGAAGGTTTTACTGCTAATATTTACAATATGCCTAGCGAAGTGCAAGAAATTTTATCACCATATAGTTGACCTATTGAGATTTACATTAAGTACATACCTTCTCTCGCAGAACACTTTTCATAAATGTCTTCTTCTCACTCGTGGGTAATGATGTGGGCCAACCAATCTGAATAACAAACAAGTTTATTCAAATTGGAAGAGTACTTGAAAAGACTTTTTAGAATGAATACAAGCGCATGGTTGGACTTTTCCAGGTGAGCTTACTCTGTTAAAAAACAAGACCAACATCCTTTCTTCATCACCCATGCTCTTCCTGAGGAAATCAAGTATTATATGTTTATGTAATTAGCCACAAAGAGAATTTAAGATGCTGTCGACTGAGGCCAAAAATGAAACTAGGAAAGTTAATGAAATCAGGAAAAGATAGAATTTATTAAAGAGAAATAAAATCAACTATGTAATACTCTCTGATTCAGATAATATATGCATGCCTCAACTAAATCACAAAACCTCACAAACATCATACTTTACAAGATCCTGATAAACTGGTTGGCTCCAATTTGCGCAGTCCAATCCAAGCTTCCGGAATGCTGACATTAGTAGAAGAAAAAAGACATTTAGATTCTCCCAGGTAGGCTTATTTTCTTTTATTTGTTTTTGTTATACATCAGCTTGTACACCATACTGGTGCATTTAGTCATTAAGAATGACTTCCATAATCATCCGTCATTTCAGAAAGGAAACAAATGCACTAAAGCATAGAATTTATTTTATAAAAGTAAAACAAGGACCAAAGAGCAAGGAGATTTGGGCATCCAGAAAAGCAAAATGAGGAACAAAGCTGTCCTGGCTGGACTGGCTTGGAGGATGAGCCAATCCCCTAACGATCTATGGGCAAATTTGCTCTGGAACAAGTTTAGGAGTGCCACAATGTATGGAGGGACAAACAGAGTTGTCTATAGAACGAGGCTAACATCCAGAAGGGTTGGAAAGACATTTCTGACGCTACAAGATGGGTGGTCCACAAAGGGACAAAAGTTAAGTTGTTTGAAGACTGTTGGATCCCAAATCTTAACCCCATCAGACATTACATTGACGGTCCTTTAAAGGAAAGTGAATACCTCCTGAATGTGGTTAACATCAAAGGTAATGGTGGATGGAAGCCAGACGATAGCACGATAGCCATTCCTCAAGACATTCAGGATGCAATCAGTTTTTTTCTCCTTTAACTAAAATGGGAACAAAGAAGACAGAAGAGTTTGGGGGCTCACTAGCAATGGCGTCTTTTCCACAGCTAGTGCATACAAACATATTGCTAGTAAAAGTGAAGTCTCTGTATGCCCCTACAAGGCTAAGGTATTCCATGATATCTGGAGAGCTGATATTGCAAGCGAAATTAAAATTTTCCTTTGGATTTTGTTCGATGGAAGAATTCAAACGAATCACAGCCTTCAAAGTAGGGGTTTGAACATTAATCCCAGATGTCCCACATGCAACCTCCCAAAAGAGGACATTGAGCACATCTTCTTCTAGTGCCATTGTGTCATTGCCTTTTGGAATGAAGTCAAGAAAGAAAGCTCCAATCCGTCGATCCCTGATATGGACATTGGCCAGCCTACTGGCAAGCCACCATGCATGCCAAGTTCAAGCAAGACCTCAGTTGGGGCTCTTTCCTTCCTTTTTGCCTATGGCACATATGGCTAGCCAGGAGCAATAATGCTTTCAACAACAAAAAGGAGGCTTCCATCTTTGATAACGTGTATAGGCAAGCCATGGAATATGCCCCCATCGCTAACAAGTCAGGAACCCACCAAAGCGCCCACGAGATTATCCACATAAAATGGGAACCTCCTAATAATGGTACTATAAAGCTGAACATTGATGGAGCCGGGAAGAACAACCCAGGGAAAGGTGGACTAGGAGGTGTCTTCAGGGATTGCGAGGGACGATGGCTACTGGGCTTCTGTGGGGCAATAGCCCTCGCAAGCCATCTAGAGGCAGAACTCACAACACTTTACAAAGGAATCCAACTAGCCCTTCATCATAATTTCTCCTCGTACACTGAAACTGATGCACATGAGGTTGTGAATATGTTCCTGCATGGAAACTTACTACATGACAATATTATCTTTGAATGCAAATCATTATTGAGCAGGCTGGGAGCATGGGAGCTACATCACTCGTACAGGGAGCATAACTGGGTAGCTGACCTATAGGCCAATGAGGAGATAGTTGTTTTTGTAGTTCTTCCGGTGTTTGCGCAAAACCAGTGGACTGCAGACAACCTAGGAACTAGTTTTGCTAGGAAGATAAATATTGGAAACACTTCCTATATGGGCCGGGATATGGCCCCAAACAACTGTTTTGTTTCATAAACTATGAGATGTAACCAATGTATAGGCCACGGCCTGGACTAAGTGCATCACCCCGCTGATGCAACATTATATCTGAAATACCAAAAAAGAAAAAAAAATTAAAACAGGAAATTTCACCTGCATTGAAGGCTTGGCGATTTCCCAATTTGTCCACATCCATTAAAACCCTAAACAAATAAAAGTTGTCAAAGTATCAATTTTGACTCTTGCAAATGTCAAAGTATCAATTTTTTCAGGATAAAATTTCACAAATCCACACAACAGGTGCCAGTGCTCAACTCGAAGTTCAATTTGATATTTGAGGAGTTAATACGAACTTAAACTTCAGGGGACATTACAGAGCACCAAAGCGAATACAATGCAGTCCAAAAAAACGTGACAAACCAAATAGAACAGTAAAAACTCATGACTATGACTGTATATACACAGAAGGACGAAGAGTTGTACCCTTCAACTTCGAGAAGAACTGCAAGTTGCCTAGATGGAGTTTCTTGGGTACTGTTGGAGAATGAGCTTGACGAATTGAGAACCAATCCATCAGTGTACAACTTGCCAATGCTAGAATTGAAGTTTCTGGGGGAGAAAGTGAGGAACTGAAGGTTTTTTCTTTGAATCTTGTACAGTTTGGAAGAATTGTTGGTGCAGAAAGGCAAAGTGTTGAGAACGGGACATGATGCTCTTTCCATAGCCATTGTTTGGTTTTGTTTTGTATTTTTCTACTAATAAAATCGACCCAACCGTTCAAGTAGATTTTTCATTCCTTTTTCATTCTTTGTATTTCTTTGGGAATTTAGTCCCCAAATAGTACTAGGTTTTTCTTTTTCCTTTTTAAATCCTTTTAAGGATGCGTAATAAGATTTAATATTAACTTTATGTTATATTTAATTTAATATATTAGCAAATTTAAAATTATTTTATTTTATTATTAGTATTAAAATAATAAAATTATTACTTCATATAAAGGTAGAATTTAACAAAGACATTGACTTGCTCTGTCAATTCCTAAATAATACTTATTGCATTTTAATGAATTCAATAGCAGTTACTCTTATTCATTGTGGTTGATAAGTCTATGTTTTTCTTTGTTCTTTATTTAAAAAATATATCTAATTCCGGGAAGTATTCCTCGCTCGACTCACAGAAAAGAGGTATATTTGAGATTCAAGTAGATAGAAAATGTGGAATAAGTTACGAACTATCACGATTCGGTTTCGATTATGATGGTCAATCATTCAATACTAGGGTACCTGGCCTAGCTCTCTCTAGTCACAATCATAACCAATATAGCAACATAAATAATCGAAACCTACCTAGAATCTAGAAGTCAATTTTACAGAGCTACAATAAATCCAGGGACATATTATATATATATATCGATGACTTTAATAATACACAAAACTAGGAAAGCTCCTTCAAAGACATAATTGTAATTTTACTGTATAAGGCCAAAGTGTGAAAGCAAAAGACGACCATCAAAAGAAAAGAGATGCAACGAAGCTAGAGCTGCCGGTGATCACCTAAAAGAAGTCTCTTGTGCGCTCCCGAATCCCCAACTTAGCAACCACAGACCATAATTGGACATGATCTTGGGAAGATGCACAAATACAAGGGTTGAGTGCTAGAAAGAAGCATCCAGTAGGCATCTTGCTGACCAAAAGACTCCTTTAATATTTAGTTAAGTGCATTAATCTTCAATATATTGACGTGTGCAATCTCTAACATAAGGATCATTTATGTGTGAGGGATAAAAATGAATATAAAAAGATAGTCCAGAGATAAAATTTTGATGTCTTGTTTGATTGTCAAATTTAAAATAATTTATCCTACCATTTATGTTGTGATAAGATAAAAATAAATATAAAAAAATAGTCCAGGGATAAAATTTTAATATCTTGTTTGATTGTCAAATTTAGGATAATTTATCCTACCATTTAAGTTGTGATGAGATAACTTATTCTAAGATAACCAATTCTATGACAATAATAAGATAATTTATTCTCAGCCAAATAATTACTCTATTCATTTCTCTTTTTCTTTTTTTTTCTTGCTTTTTTTAAATCTATTTTAAGAAAAAATATCAATTTTTATTTCTAGTAACTAATATTTAAATAGTTAAATTTATAAAATTCAAAAAGAAAAATAATTTCTTAAATTTCATGCACAGTTGAATTAAGACATATAAATTAAAGTAAAGAAAATAACATATTATATTAAATTAAACCATGTATCAGTATATTATTTGTATTATTATTTGAGGGTAAGGTTCTAAAAATGATATAAATACAACATATTTCATGTATAAGGACACAAAGGACACATTTTAGGTAATTGAAAAATTAAGATGCTAGCAACATATTACTCCTTAAAAATTAAATTCAAATTTTAATAGCTAATAAGACCAAAAGCACAATTATTCCTTTTCTTTTTTCTTTCTCTATCGAACCAAGTAACTAGTAAGCAACTTGAAGAAATAGGTGTCTGGGTGCGTTAATGGAAGTACTTCACTTACCAGAAAGAGATCATAAATTGCAACCCCCCACCCACAAAAAAAGAAGAAGAAAGAGAGAGAGTCACATAAAACTAAAAGCATATTTATAAAAAGTTATAGTAAAATTAAATAGAGATAATTTTAAATATATACAATGAACTAATTAGTTCACAACAAATATAATTCTCTTTTATTTACATTAGTCAAAAATCATAGAAAATATACATGACTATAGAATACAAATTGCCAAAAGGCATAGAAAGTATATATTGACTATATAAATAACTTATACATATATTATATATTCAATATACATTACAATATGCTCAAACACTTAATATGGCTTAACTATGCATGAATTTATATTGACTATATATACCTATAAAATAAATAACTATTTTTTTTATAAATATTTTAACCAAACAATCATTCACTGTAATTGCCCCAATTAGGTATTCCTATGAACAAGCTCATGAATGATGGGCTTTTCGTATTGTTGGACTATTTGGACCCCAATACCAACACAACAACAGAAGTCCAACAATTTTTGCATGCCTAATCAAGACAGATTGAATCGTTATCACTTTAAAACATTTTGTGCTCGAGGAAGGATACTACTAAATCTAGGACGGGACTGATCCAGAAAGAGAGGTCTTTTTTATGATTATGAAATCAATTCGATTGAAAAGAAAATTGTGATCCATACTTAGAGATTTCATATTTGAGTCTTGGAAATAAAATTGTGTTGAGTTATTGTGCTCGTAATCCTGATACTTTATCAGTTCCTTTTATGAAGAATATCAGAAATCTTAAGAAATAGAGGATAACAAACAGATGCACACAGATTTTTACGTAAAAAAACTCCTTGCTCAAGGGAGGAACAACCACGACCTATCATCACAGGATTTAACAACCCAATCCACTAAGAGCAAGTAAAGAAATACAACACACACTTTACTTCTCCACTTTCTCCTTGCAACAAAAGCAACTTATGCAACTAGCATAAGTCAAGAGCAGCACCGAACCTGCTTCGATCTACCCTACACCACTTGAGTAGTTAGAAAAAAAACAACACATCCATACACCTTGAGACTACAACACTGTCTCCAAGGTATGTTTCCACACAAAGAACACACTAACGAATAATTGATCACTTACCTTTATATGTGAGGAGTGATAGTATATTTAGATGCTTACTACAAACAGAAACTCGTTGAAAACACAAAATACCAAACCTAGTTTTTTTGGTTCTTCGTATGGGTCTGTTGATATCTTGCACAAGAAGCCGAGAAGAAGCTTTTCAAAAACAAAGAGTATCTGTTTTCAATCTATTATTTTGTATTTGAAAAACTTACTTTAACAACCTTGGACTTCTGTCTTTTATGCTATTGTGTCTACAGTCTAAGGACCGCTGGTCCTTTAGTACATTTCTGAAAGACTTCTCACCAACCACAACAGTTTTACAGACTGTTTTCCACCACCAGAAATCTCACAGAAACCTGATGTCTTAACGGATCCTTGGTATAATTTGTTTCTCATTTAAACCATACACATGTATTCTTAACAAATTGTCTTTACACTACAACAAAAATGATATTTAAATACGAAATTTTTGGATACGATATAAAATTCGTCACTAATTATTCACTTTTTGTGATGAAAATTATATTTTATATTTAAATTCATGAGGAATATATTTTTAGTGACGAAAAAAAAAATTATCAAAAAAAAATTTTCACCAAAAAATAATTTGGCGTCATTTATGAAGTATCATTAATGACGAATTTTAAGTAATCAGTGACACATTATTTTATCACTAATAATATATTTAATTTTTGATAAATTATTATTTATCTTTAAATTAGTAATTATTTTGACACAAAAAATAAGTTATTGCAATAGCGACAAAGTAGAGTTCGTAGTTAAATGTTGTAAGCTTTAACCACAAAAAATTATATTTAATTGTGACCTAAGTTTTCGTCACTAATAATATATGCAATCAATGACGATCATTTTATCGTCTCTAATTACTTCTGATTTAGTGACAACATATTTTTGTCACAAAATATATAGTGTTTAAATAGTGACGATTTAAAATTTGTAGCTGAATAGTTTAACTATTTTCTATGAAAAAAATTCATAGTTAAATATAAAATAATCTTTGACTACACTTGTTTATGGTTACAAGCAGTGGCGTACGCAGGTTTTTTTGTAAGAATTGTCACCATTTAAAATAATAAAATAAAATAATGTGACACACTGTACTTTTAGAAAAAGTAAAATGTAAATAAATACAATTCATGTTCATTACTATACAACAACAACATTACCCCAATGTCTCAAAGACACTCGCCCATTATGGGGTAAGGGGAGGTCGGATGTACGCAGCCTGACCCCTATGTTTAAAAACATAGCGCGACTGTTTCAAGATGACCCATGATGAGCGTCGAAAGTTGCATTGACTAACTGATACTTTATAATTGAAAGAAGCGCAGATAGTTTAAAGAATCATTTTACTTTATTGCATCATACCCCAAAACCAAAAAATAGT
>JAOTQJ010000049.1:12822675-12835916 GCA_025642045.1 Solanum sejunctum
GTGAAGTAGCAGTTAGTCAATGCAACTTTCAACGCTCCTCATGGGTCATCTGGAAACAACCGCTTTATGTTTTTAAATATAAGGGTTAGACTGCGTACATCCGACCCTCCCTCACCCCGCAATGAGCGGAAACCTTTTGAGGCACTGGAGTATATTGATGATTGATCATGAAATAAATGAATAATGAATTGCAGATACAGTTTTCTGATTTTAGGATCCAAAGTTAAAAGGTGCTTATCATTTGAGTGATTCTTTTATTATTGGCCAACTTCTCTAATATTACCTAGTGCCCCCTCCCCTTCTTGAATATTGTAATTAAGTATTTACTATTTTCAACTCAAATTTAGCTTAAAATTAAACTTTAATCAAAAGAACTTTCAATTTTTTTTTAAAAAGCTATTGAGGTTAATACTATGGTAATCCAAATTGAATATTTGTACTTGTGTCATCATTTATTCTCAAAGTTCAAAATATTAGGAAGGGAATGTATGTAATAAAATGTGTTGTTCTATTTAAATGTTATTCCCTTAATTTCAAAATAAATTTTTAACCTTTCGTTTCTTCTCAAACTTTTCTCAAAATTAGAGATAGTTGAAAAATTCATTAGAGAGAAGGCTAATTTTAGAAAAAATAATTAAAATATCTTTGACCTTGTGAAAAATTCATTCATTTTAGAACATAGTAAATAAACATGTAAGAAATTTATTTATTTTAGATCAGAGGAATGATATTTCTAATAAAAACATCCATAGCATTTTACAAATGGTAAAATCGTGGAGCTATCCCTTTGTTCCATATTACTCGATCTTTGTTGATCTGACATACTCCTTAACTTGTATTAAAAGTATATTTTATTAAATTCACCTTATTAATAATACTTTAAAACTGGTTAATATTAAGAGTAATACAGAATCTTTTTTAATCTTAACAATTAAAATGAAACATCAGAATATTATACTAACAGAACTTATCCTGAAATGGAAATCCATATTCCTCGTAAGACTATAACACATATAATTAAAAAAAATTGCTTAGGAAATATCACCCCGTGTCGAAAGTTGCATATCCAATGAAAATTGTAGTTAATTAAAAGGCCTGATAGTAATATAATATTTGGGAGTTGGAAATTGTCTTTTCCTAAGCCGGTTAATGCTCAAGCAACAACGTGGTCTTTACACTTTGCTAAATACCTTAAGCAACAGACAAGTTAAAGAAACTTTCTTTTCTTGAGATTGCCGTCTACAAAATAAAAACAACCTAAAATAGACATACATAAAATTTAATAATAAAGAAACTGTTGAGACACAAAGTTCCACATTGATGGTTAATGGAATGTGTGGTCTTCTTATAAGATTTATGCAATCCTTCTTCCTTTGAGCTAACTTTTGGGGTGTGAGTTAGGCCTAAGACCTTTTTCAACATGGTATCAGAGCAGGACCCGTCTCACTTAATGTTGGCCCTCCGAAAAAGTTGTCTACGCATCAGGGGCTAAGCATTGAGCGTGAAGAGGGTTTGAGACACAAAGTCCCACATTGGTGGTTAATAGGATGGGTGGTCTCCTTGTAAGATTTAGGCAATCCTCCTCCCTTTGAGCTAACTTTTGGGGTGTAAGTTAGGCCTAAAACCTGGGGGTGTTGAGATACAAAGTCTACATTGGTGGTTAATAGAATGGGTGGTCTCCAGGTTTAGGCAATCCTCCTCCCTTTGAGCTAGTTTTTGAAGTGTAAGTTAAAGCTAAGATCTTCTTCAACAGAAACATATGTTATCTCCTTTTTTGGGGGGTTTCATGTCCTGTATATTGTAGTAATCGTTAAACATAATCGTTGGAGCATTCTGCCAAATGGATAATTTTTACACTATCGAGATAAACACAAACTGTCCAATTAATTCAGATTAATAATGAGTAAAAAAATAAGGCAGTGAGTGATCTTCCAAAATATGCTTAAAAAAGGCCGGTGAAAGTTAGTTGTATAGAAAATTAAGGAGTAGCTGATTTATATGTGAGTTATGCATGTATTCATTCTTGCATAAGCAATATTATATTTGGTAATTAACTGTTTAGTAGATAAATTATTCATATATAATATTAATTAATACAATATTTGATTTGCAATTTAGAAACTCGGATAACTAATATATGTACAAGTTATGAGAAAATAGAGTAATAACTAATACATGTATAATTAATACTCTTTTTGTTTAAAAAAGAATAACTTACTTTCTATTTTAGTCTATTTAAAAAAAGAATGATCACTTCCTTTTTTGGCAACATTTTGATTTCGATTTTTCACGTGGCATGTTTAAGGCCACAAGGTTAAAGGGCATTTTAGTACATTTGACATAATTTTAATTTACAACTATAAAATTAAAAAATCTTCTTTATTTTATTAAATTTCGCGTCAAGTCAAATTAAATTATTCTTTTTTAAATAGAGAAAATGCATGAATAACTAATTCCTATGTAAAATAACACATAATATCTACATTATTAATACACACATAACTTTAACTAGCTACCAAACAACCCTTATGATTATTTTTTTATGGAGAACTAAAGTTGTAATTAAGTTATACTTCAAGGATCAAGAAAGCAATTTCCAAATATTTTCAAGGATCAACAAGGCAATTTTCCGTTAAAGATTTTAGTTAAAGTTCATTTATGTGGTTTAGTTGCATATCAAACATTGGAGTATTACACAAACTTGATAATACTTTTTTCTTCTCCATTTCCTGAAATGGAAGCAGGAAGAAAGAAACAGAAATTAAAGTGGAGCAAACTGTATACATTCTCATGCTTGCATCCTCGAACTGATGAAATTGATCCTACTTCTTTTTCTTTTGCTGTTGGTGCACCATCACCTCAAAGTTTCATTGGTCAGCCAGGTTATTCAAGGTTGGTTTTTTGCAATGAACCAAATTTGCATAAGCACAAACAGTACAAGTATCCCAACAACTATGTATCCACAACAAAATACAACATTCTCACCTTCTTTCCTAGAGCACTTTTCGAGCAGTTTCGTCGTGTTGCCAATCTGTATTTCTTGTTAGCTGCTGTGCTATCTGTAACTTCCTTGGCTCCATTTTCTCTTGTTAGTGTCATTTTACCCCTTGTTTTCATAGTGGGGATTAGTATGCTCAAGGAGGCTATGGAGGATTGGAAAAGATTCTTGCAGGTACGTCAAATGTTAGGGGTTGTCAGGAAACAGTCTCCTCATGCCCCACTTGTGGGATTCCAGCATGACAGTATCATATTGTCAAACAGAGTGTTTTCTTTTTGAACTAAACATATTTTTTTTGTTTGTTTTTTACATTGTAGGACTTGAAGATGAATGCAAGGAAGGTTAAGGTTCACAAAGGAAATGGGGAATTTGTAGAGAGAGCCTGGAAAGATTTATATGTGGGAGATGTGATTAAAGTTAACAAGAATGAGTACTTTCCAAGTGATCTTTTGTTGCTTTCATCAAGCTATGAAGATGGTCTTTGTTATGTTGAGACAATGAATCTAGATGGTGAGACTAATCTGAAAGTTAAGAGAAGTTTGGAAGCCACACTTAGTCTAGATGGAGATGAACAATTCAGCAATTTTTTAGCCACGATTCGTTGTGAGGATCCAAATCCAAACCTTTATACATTTGTAGGAAATTTGGACTTAGAAAATGAATCTCATCCTTTGTCTCCACATCAAATTCTTCTAAGGGATTCAAAGCTCCGAAACACTGATTATGTCTATGGGGTTGTGGTCTTTAGTGGACCGGATACAAAGGCTGTGAGGAACTCCACAAGGTCACCATCTAAACGTAGTCGAGTAGAAAGGAAGATGGATCATGTAATTTATGTACTTTTTTCCATGCTCATTTTGATATCGCTGGTATCCTCTATCGGTTCAGCTGTACTTACGAAATCTTATGGTTTTGAGTGGTATTACCTTGAGGTGAAAAGGGGTGTTGATTCGTCTTTTAATCCATCAAAGCCAATTTTATCATGGTTGTTGCAATTTATAAGGTCTTTAGTGTTGTATGGCTACTTGATACCAATTTCTCTATATGTTTCTATTGAAGTTGTTAAAGTTCTGCAAGCTATGATCATCAACAAGGACCAGAAGATGTATGATGATGCAACAGATAAATCCGTTGAGGCAAGAACTTCGAATCTAAATGAAGAGCTTGGACAGGCGGAAATGATTCTGACTGACAAAACAGGAACACTGACTTGTAACCAAATGGAATTTAGGAAATGTTCAATTGAAGGGATTTCATATGGGGGTGAAATCACCGAAATTGATCTTGAAGCATCGAGAAGAATGAACATTGAGGTGGAGAGATATCGGTTCAGTCTAGGTGGATATTGTCCCACTGGTCTAAGCCTCGAGATGTTTGAGTTCTCAATGGCTGATCCAGCAGCAGAGAAGATGGTCCTTGGTTTGGACATAGGAATGGAGACACCAAATACAACTACTCCAAGAAATTCTATTACAAGAAAAGACACTGTTATTAAAGGATTCAATTTCAGGGACGATAGACTAATGGACAAAATGTGGATTAATCGAGCTAATGTATCAGATATGATGATGTTCTTTCGCGTCATGGCTCTGTGTCACACCGGTATTCCTATTGAAGATGAGAAAAGTGATAGAATGAAATACGAGGCAGAGTCACCTGAGGAAGTATCCTTTCTGATAGCTGCGCAAGAGTTTGGATTCAAATTCTGTCATAGAACTCAATCTGTGATGGTTGTTGAAGAGCTTGACCCCTCTTCTGGAATGGATGTCAAAAGGTGACTTTCAAATAATGCAATTCAAATCACCTTCTTTTCTTTCGATTCTCCGTTTCTTCTTACTACTTATCTCATTTTGCTATTGCTTCTAGGGAGTACAAGCTTCTGAATCTTTTGGAATTCAACAGCTCTAGAAAGAGGATGTCTGTGATAGTGAGAAATGAAAATGGAGACATCTTTCTTCTTTGCAAAGGGGCTGACAAGTAAGATGAAATTGCTTACATTACTTTAATTGTTGAGTGATCAAACTATTATTAGATTTTCTAGTATGTTTCTAAGTCTCTCCGTTGTTCTGCAGTGTTATTCTTGATAGACTTGCAGATAATGGTAGGACATACCAGCAAGCCACAACTGCGCATCTCTATAACTATGCAGAAGATGGCTTGAGAACCATGGTTTTTGCATACAAGAAAATCAAGGTAGACGAGTACGAGAAGTGGAACTCACAATTTACAAAAGCCAAGGCTACTGTAGGTCCAGAAAGAGAGGAACTACTAGAAAATGCCTCGGAAATCATTGAGAAAGATCTGCTCCTGCTAGGTGCAGTAGCAATAGAAGATAAGCTACAAAAAGGGGTATGTTCTTCCGTTCTTTTATTAATCTTCCACAGTAACTTGCTGAGCTAATTCCTGAGATCATTCTTGTTGTTTTATTGATAAGCAATATCAACGTGCAATATGTCCTTCACCTACCAGAGTCCAGAATTTTGGACAAAGAGGTTAAAACAGCATCATATGATAGTCTAGAGGGAAAAGTCAAAAAGCTATATTTTCGATCAACATCTTTCTCCAGCCTCCTATCCAAAATTATACTGGAAAAAGGAAAGATGAGAAAGACAGTGCCACGGAGGGGGGTGAGGACGAGGTGTTGGGAAAATTATAACTCTAGTATGCTGCATTAAAAAGAAAAAAGACATTATGCAACCATTGCACAAAAGTAAAAATATTTAGATTGGAAATGATTCTTCGCGACCTCTTTCAGGTTCCTGAGTGTATAGATAAACTAGCACAAGCTGGATTGAAAATCTGGCTGCTAACTGGAGATAAGACAGAAACAGCAGTTAACATTGGGTGAGAACTTACTTTCTTCTTCAGAATCTAAAGGCAGCACAAAGAAAGGTCTCAGTAGCTAAATTTACTTCTTCTCAAATCTTGCAGATATGCTTGCAGTTTACTTCGGCAGGACATGAAGCAAGTTCATCTGACTCTAAGCAAAGAAGCTGAGTCGAAAAATCTCATGAAGGTGAAACAAACTCCCTCTTTGCCTTCATTTACATCAGAAAATGACTCGTGAACTTTATTATGACCGCCATCATTTGCTATATCAAATAAGGAGTAAAATAGAATTGGAATTAAGGCAGTCAACTTTGTCTAGTTTTTCAGGTCATGAGAGAAGATATATTGGGTCAGATTGAAAGATACAATCGAATGGTCATTAAAGAAGACACAAAGGATCGACCTTTCGCTTTGATAGTGGATGGAAGAGCTCTTGAAATCGCCTTGAGCAATGACATAGAGGACCAGCTTCTAATACTAGCTGTTAGATGTGATTCCGTCATATGCTGCAGAGTTTCTCCCAAACAAAAAGCTCTGGTAGGTCATCTTTTTTTATGCTTAGGATGTGCTAATGTTGTTCTTCATTCAAGGAAAAATCATTTTTCATCTGCTTGAGATAAGATAAACAAAATGATCTTTCCAAATTCCTAGAAGCTTAATTTTTGTCAAAACAAAAAGATCCTACTGAACTGTATACGATTTCATATTCATGTTTCAATACACTAAGTTTATTTGAGAAAATTTCCGGCTGGAATTTCCAGATCACGAGATTAGTTAAGCAACACACTGGCAAGACAACATTGGCTATAGGCGATGGTGCAAATGATGTAGGTATGATTCAAGAAGCAGATATTGGTGTGGGAATCAGTGGCATGGAAGGAATGCAAGTAAATGCTTTATATCCTTAAGTTTGTGAATTTTACAGCCATTGTAGCCCAATCTTCAAACTAACTCCTGATGTTGATTAACCTTGATTTACAGGCTGTTATGGCAAGTGACTTCTCACTGCCTCAATTTCGTTTCCTGGAGCGCCTTCTTATAGTCCACGGTCACTGGTGTTACAAGAGGATCTCCAAGCTGGTGAGAGATTAGTCCTTTTACTCCCATGAATGAAAATTTTCTCCATCCTTAGATCTTAATGCACTAATAACTTTTGATGCTGCAGATTCTATATTTTGTCTACAAGAACGTGGCGTTTGGCCTCACATTGTTCTTCTATGACATCCTCACCACTTCCTCAGGGCAGGTTCTATTTGATGATTGGTACATTGTCATCTTCAATGTCCTTTTGACATCCTTGCCTGTGATCTCCCTCGGTGTGCTAGAACAGGATGTTTCATATGAAGTCTGTCTTAAGGTAAAAAAATCAAGAACTTGCACCGAATGTAATTCCTTGCAATGGGTTTTCATCAAAAATCTAATCACTCTTTTGATGTTTGTCATTGGAGAAGTTTCCAACCCTTTATCAACAAGGACCGAAGAATATCTGCTTCAGCTGGAAACGAATCATCGGATGGATACTAAACGCATCGTTTACATCACTAGCAATCTTTACAATCAGCATTAGTGCACTTTCCCCAGCTGCTTTCACACAAGGGGGAGAAGTGGCAGACCTTGGACACATTGGTGCAGTCACTTACACTTGCATAATCTGGACAGTAAACTGCCAAATTGCGCTAATAATAAACCATTTCACTTGGATAAGCCATTTACTCATCTGGGGTAGCATCATTTGCTGGTACATATTCTTGTTCTTGTATGGTGTGATCCCACCAGACTACTCTAAAACAGGATTTCACCTCTTAACAGAAGCCATAGGCCCTGCAGCAATATTCTGGATTGTTACATTGCTAGCTGTTGCAGCTTCACTGCTTCCATACTTCATTCACATTGTTATTCAAAGATCATTCTTCCCTATGGATGATCATTTGATCCAAGAAATGGAACATTTTAGAATGGATATCGTCGATGGACCGATGTGGTTGAAGGAACAGCAGAAATCCAAGGAAAAGACTAAAGTTGGATTTTCTGCTAGAGTTGATACCAAGATTAGGCAGTTGAAGGAACAGTTGTACAGGAAGAAAAAAATCAATATTTAAGTCTGTTACAATGGTCATAACTATAAATCAGCGTAAAAAAGAATTCAGCTTTGAATACTCATAAATATAGGGTCTAATATTTATTTAGCTTCTCTATACTGATAGTAAGGGAGTTTAGTGTTTACATGTTTGATATGCTATACATGTAATTTTTGTACTACTAATATTTTGTTACGAAAATTACAGCCCAAAGTCTGGCATAAGTGATATATATAATTAATACAAAATATACGTATACTATATATATAATATACATACCTATACACAACATATACAACCAAAGTGTATTGATATTGTATGTTTGCTCATATTGGTAAACTAGATGGCCGAAGGGTACATTTTTGCAAGTTCCCTTATTTTGTTTATGAAAATGGAACATTGAATGAAATTGTGGGCTTATTGGCCGTATTCATAGTGGGCCTCATAACCACCTCACTGAGATAAACCTTTGCAGGATGGTCCAACAAATAGGGCTGAATCTGGGCCAGGCTAAACAAGATGCTAGCCCAAGATTATCCTTCATAATAGTCCACAATTCTAGTTAGGTGGAGCCCAAATCTATATTTTGTTCACTATTTGATTGGAAATAAAATAGGGATGTGTGGAGGCACGTGGGGCCATGAGAGTTAGTTGGATAATTTGTAGCTAAAAGTAAACTATTATTACAGAGAACGTATAATTGTAGTATAACATGAAAAATTGATTCATGTAGTAAAATGTTAGATTAAAAAATTATTATTATAGAGAAGTCTGACGACTTGACTATAATAGTTACATGCTCTTTTTACATTCTTATTTTCGGTTAGACTTTAGAAAGAAAAAAATATTAATTAAGTAATTTAGATAAGATTATTTTATTATGAAAAGAACTATGACAATAAAGCTTTACGAAGTATGATGGCTAATCAATTAGTTGAGCACCCTCTGTCCCTCATTTGTGGCGAGGGGGTCGAACCCCGTATCTCCCCTCACCACTCTCGACCCCCACACCATCACCATCATCACCACCTAAAAAAAATAACATAGCTTTACCATATATATATATATATATGACTTGTTATTCTTGTAAACAAAATGAGTAGATCAAGCTTATTGTAATAATTTTGCATACAAAATGTCGACAACCTAAGAGACAAAAAAGCAAATGGTTGTCCCCTTTCTTGTAAAGTTTTCAAATAAATTAAGATCAAACATTATGAATACAATTGCCTACTTTCTTAGAGTGCTGACAATAAAATCATCTTTTTGTTTGCTTCTGTTGCAAAAATACTTACAACAAAGAGTACTACCGACCCCTCATCGACTCAAAAGATTTGGTTCCACATACTCCCACTTTTTGGTCCCTTTAAAAATTCATTTATATTTCTCTCTCTCTCTATCTATCTATCTATATATATATATATATATATAAGTGGATAGGCAAAAGGTCACATATAGATAGTTCACTGGGGTTATGCCAAAAGAATTACCTGCTTTCAACTATGTTTCAAGAGTATTAATCTAACTCGATCTTAAAAATTAGTTTTAAAATACATATCATTCAAAATTATATAAGAAGTCGAATTGTCCATCCCTCAAAAGATTTGGGACAATTAACATTACTATCGCATGTGTGAGAATCAACTAATAGTCTAAATAGCTAATTGATGTATAATGTTTATACTGGTTGAATAAAAATTAAATTTCGACCATAAACACTATTGTCACATGATGTCGGACAATATCATAGATGATTGATCAAAAATCTAGCTCATGAGATGAGATTATCAGTGATGTAATATTGTTAAGAAGAACATACTTTTATTTAGTTAGTTATGTTTTTCATGAACATGCCTTTCACTTGCGACTTGCTTCTTTTTTTATGGGTCAAATATTTAAAAAAAAATAATTATTATATAAAAAATGATTATAAAACTCGAATCTAAAACCTTGATCTGTCTGATACTATATGCTAAACCGATATAATTATATAATATATGATGATAAAACTCAAATCTAGGACCGCGATTTGTTTGATACTATATGTCAAATCGTACGTATAGTCATCTAATCTAAATAGTTTAAACTATTCCAACTAAATCATACTTTTATTTCCTTGATTATTATTATCTCTTTTACATACATATATCAAATCTTTTCTTATTTTAAAATGTTAAAGCTTACTCTGGATGACCCACGGTTAGTTAGTTATTAATGTTAAAACATTATAATGACACCACTTGATTGAAAAAACGAAATAAACTGTACTATTAAAGTGTAAATATGAAGATTTGGTATCCAAAAAAAGTAAATTTATTGGATTCAAAGTGGCTGAGGCCTGAGATGCATATTTAAAGGGGTAGAGATTATTTTTTATATAAATAATTTAGTCAAAAGACATGCTTGCATCATGAAAGGAATATTTGTTCTGTCTCAAATTATTTATCGTGCTTTTTATAAATAGTTATAAATTTATTATTTAAAAGGTTCAACACAAAATTCATTATTATTTTGATTTCTCATTTTATTCTTAATACCCTTCTATTTATCTTTACTTGATCCCTATATTATTTTGGGATGTGAAGCAATAATTATCCACTTTATTAAATTAAGATATAATTTTACACTTATTTCTTAATTTAACGTTAGCATTACTTATAATCATTTCCTCATTACATTTTTCAAGACATTGTATTTATTAAATTCAAATGATACTTGGTAAAATTACTTTATCATTTACTACTTCTTAATTCCTGTGCTAAGTTAACAGGGGTTAAGTAAAATTGGATGGAGGAAGTAGTAATTGTTCTTGAAAACTACAAAAACATTAATTATGGAAAGATGATACATACTCCCTCTTTTCCCTTTGATATGACATCTTTACTATAAATGTATGGTCATTAGTATATGTCATTTTACAATATCAAATAATAAATTACACTCTCTTTTTTATTTTGCCTTTGATAGTTACTGATTTTGAACATATATACTCTTTGACCAACTAAAAAAGCTAAAAAAAAATAATTACCATTAAATAAAAGCAAAATGATAAACTCACTCTTTTTTCTTAATGTAAGTATCATCTCAAAAAGTGATATGTAAAAAGAAATAAAGGGAGTAGATGGTAAATTAAAGTATATATTAAATGGTTAAAGAGAAATTGTAAGATTTGAGACATAAATAAGAGCAGAATGATCTGAGACCCTCCTAATTTTTTCTTTTAGAAGAATGTATATTACGAGAGAAATACTACGGATAATTTGAGACAGTAAAAATATACCTCTCGAAGAGAATTCATATTTATATTATTGAATTAATAATTTTTTTGTTTATTTTTTACTTGTTCATAATTTCAAAAATATATTTAATTTTTACTTCTCACGCTTTATATATTAAAAAATAATTATTATTTTTTATGCTATTTTATTTTTAATATTAATTACTTTTTTAAAAATTATTTTTAAGGCCTAAAATTATACAATAATTAATATAAAAATTATGCTAAATATTATATTATTCATTATTTCTAAAATGACATGCAAAGTTTAAAATGAATAAATAAAAGCAAAGAAAGACAATATTTGTAATGCATATTTAACGTGGGGCATTTGCACCATCATTAGTGTTTCATAACTTCAAAATTGTCCTTAAAAAATCACTATACTTATCTAGAATAACTAATAGACAATTAAGAAGAAAATGATAAAGATGGTGTACTAAAATTCTCGTTAAGTGGAGGATTCGATTACAAGAATCTATTATATAATCTTATTTTATATTTTTATCAGAAATTATTTTTAAGGTTCGAAACTCATGATCTACTGATCACATGACAATAATTTTATTAATTAAATATCTAAATTAAAATATCCTTTTTCAAATTAATGAGGTCCTTCGAAAAGCAAATGTTTCTCACATAATTAATTATTCTTTGCTTAAGGATAAATCAACACGAGAAAAAAGACGGAAAAAATGAGGAGCACTAACTAAAGAATGTTTTTCCCCAAAAGTCAAATTCATTATGCCATTGTCAAACATATTTCCTCAAACTTTTTGACTTCCAAATTTTGACTCACGAGATGTTACAAAGACCAAGGAAATCATTGAAGGATTATAATTTTTCTGTCCCCATTATAGCTTTTAAATATTTTTTTATCGAATTTTATTTGTCCTCAATTGACTTGATATAAGAATTAAAAAGTAATAAATGATAAAAATAATTTTATTAAAATAGTCCTTTAAATATAATTATTATAATGTATTGAAAAATACAGTAGGATCATGAATATAATTAATGATAAATAAATTAAAAATTAAGTGTAAAATTATCTCTTCATTTAATAAATTGAATAAATATTGTTAAATATTATAAAATAGTATAGAGGTCAGAGGAAGTATTTTTTTAATTGTTTTCCTCAACCATTAGTAGCAAATTAACGTGGAAAATGAAAAGAAAAATAAAGCAATGGTACCTATAAAAGGAGGGGAGATGTGAAGAAGAAAGTTTCAATTCTCCTAATTGTGCAAACTGCAAATCCTATAGATAGTATATTTTACCAGGTTAAGTACTAATCAATGTTTATTATAAATATAAATATTTATTTAAAATTACCTTATGAATAACTTTATTGTGAAATATTACTTTACACCCATATCTAGAAACTTCATATATTGTACTTAAAACTCAAGAATTGGGGTTGATTTTGGAATTTATCCAATTGACATATTGGTTATCAATTTGTAAATATGCTAAATCATTATAGAACTATTAAGATATTGATTCATTGATTGTTATCGATTTAACTATCATCACACAAAAAATGACAAATTAAATAAACCATGCACATGAGTTGACAGTCTGTATCTTGTTCAAGAGCAAATACTATAGCCAAGAGTTTGAAATGGTAAAAAAATAAAAGTATGAAACTAAATACTAACTTTATATATTAAATGGTACAAATTATAATTTATTAATTTACTATTAGATTATCAATTAACCTCAAACTATTAAAAATCAATAACTCAATATTAAAAAAATTAAAACAATTATCAAAAGCATTGAATTAATAATTTATTATCAATAAATTTAAAACTTTTTTAATTTAAATTATTAATTTCAATTCGATTTTAAATCACCTACAATAACGTTGGATAGTGATCATAAATCATAATCACAATTCAAGCCAAAGTAGTATATATATATATATTATAGTCAACACTCTATGTTAGGTAGAGAACAGATAATATTGCAAGATTTGGTGTTGACACCCAATTTTTACCCTCCACGGTGTCAAATCAATCACTGAGCCTTATTTTTATTTTTAACAATTTTTAAC
>JAOTQJ010000049.1:12865596-12877317 GCA_025642045.1 Solanum sejunctum
TAGGTGGCTCCACCCCTGTATTCAATTATCATGGTTATAATAGAGGGAATAAGCATGGGTAAGAAATAATCTCATCGATGGATAAGAAATAATCTCAGTATATTTTATTATAATTTATTCTATCATTATTAATTTTAATATTACAAATATGTCATATTGAGTACTAATTTTATACATTAGGTCAAACGACCCTTATAATATAAATTTATCCTCTGAGATTCTCTATGTAAGTTGTTTTTTCTTAATCGGAACCTTTTGACAGAAAATTATACTATTTATACATGATTAAAATTATTTTTTGTGTACATACAGCAGATATTGAATTTCCTTCGACTAATTACTGTATTTGTTTATTTCTTCAGATTTTGAACCTTCATACAACAACAACAACATACCTAATGATATCCCACAAGTGGGGTCTGGGGAGTTTGAACCTTCATAGTGAAAGAAAATTTAGCTCCACTAATTACAATATGAAGATAAAATTTTATTATATAGTATATTAATCCTAAATCACTAACCTCAATAATATTACTTGTAATAACCATATTGCTATTTTTGCACTCGATATCCCTTATCATTTTAATTACTTAACGTATATTCCAATAAATCAATATATGGTATACTGTTGAATTATATGATAGAGATTGATTACTTTTTTTACTTCTTTTAAAATATTTCGTTCTTTATTAACGAAACCTTTATTCATTAATGGGAATCCTAGAATTGATTTAGTTTACTTAATAGTCAGCTTATTTTTGCAAATTTTGAGAGATTTTCTTTCATATTTAAATTTTATGTTCAGTTAATACATCATAAATTGAGATTAAAGGTATTATTTTAAGTTCCAATTATTTAAATTTATTTAGTAAAAAAAAAAAAGAATTTGAAAAATCTGAATTGAATTAGCCAATTTAGTGTTTTTACTTCAAAAGATGAAGGTTTTAGAAAACAACCTCTCTACTTCTACGAAATAACGGTAAGATCTGCATACGATCTTCCCTCCCCAGACCCTATTTATGGGATATCACCGGGTATGTTGTTGTTGGTAGTGGTGTTTTTACTTCAAATTACATCACATTGGAGTAAAATTTACTTAGAAGGACGAATTTCTTCATACTCAATTTCATAACCAATATGATCAAACATAAATTCCCAGTACAACTTTAACAACAATAATAGAAAATAGAGTGAGCGCACTCCTTGCCTCTATCAATACAACTTCAAGAACAAAGAAAACGAATATATATCATTTCACATTACAAATAAAAAATAATAGTATCTGGAACTTTTACACATTGGAAGTATTATCCTGCTTGAAATTGGGAGGTGCAACAGAATTAACCCCAGGTGGTGGGGTAGGTACCCCAAAGACTTGGGGATTATTTCTGAGATCTTGTCTACCTTTAGCTCTACCAAAGAAGAAACATCCAAATCCAATAAGAATTGTGAAGAGTATAAAGGGAAGAGAAATAACTACTACCATACCCATCTTTGCTTTTAATGGAGGATATTGTCTATGGAAGATTCAAAGTGTGCACTTATATACTAATTGGATTGCAACGTTAGTAGACACAACGTTCCTTCTGCTTTTCTAACGGATACTTTTTTGTTTCATGGTCCCACTTTAAACTTTAGTGAAAACATAATAAAATATATTAATGGTTGGTGAGTTCATTTCGTTTTTTTGTGATTTTGTCAAATGATTATTGACAGTTGAGTTGAGTGATGATAATTGATTCATCGTAATTCTTTAGTTATTGAGTTTGAAATTTATTTGAGCTACAAAGAGATAAAATTGATAAAAATAAATTATATTTTTAGAATATAACTAAAATAGGTTTAATATATAATATAATTTTTTTGTTTTCATTTTATAAAAGCTTCAAACAACATAAGTTAAAATTGTTAACGTCTAATTTTGATATAAAGCAGAACTTTTTGTCCGACTTTATAAAGTCAAAATTTTTACACTTTTTTCAAAAAAAAAAAAATATTCTTCTTCAAACTTCATAATCCTGGTACCCAATCTGATACAATAATTCAGCCCGGTACTAAAATTTTGATGCTCGAGTAATCTTATATATTTTATATAATATTTTTACTTAATTATTGATAAGTAGCTAAACCATGAATGTGAAAGGTGAGAGAGAACAGTTCATGCATCCAAATCATAATTGATAATGAGAATCCAAATGATTAAACAATAGCAATTTTAAAAAAAATATACAATTAAAGCTAAAACAACATAACTTACAAAATCATACAAGTTATATTTGTAGACTTCTTTTAGATTCGAATTATTTGTTGAATTTTGTGCTACTACATTCCAAGATCTTGGAATGCACACTATGTTGACTTTTTCAAAGAGATCCTCTTAAGTTTCCAAGTTTCCCAGAGCTGCCACACTAATATTTGTCATCTTTTTCTTCTCATGTACACTAGTATTTTCAAACAAATAATATCATCTTGTACCACAATTATATTTCTATCATTATTGCAAATAAGTATACTTGTAGAATACATCGAAGGAAACAAATTATCTTCGTATTCATGAAAATCAAAAAGAGTTTTGTTAACAGTATCATACTATTATTGGATTCAAAAACTTCTCCTTTGAACATCTTTGAATTTCTAGCCTTACAAATTTGCCACGTGATAATGATACTTAATTTATAAGCTCAATAAAATTAGGAATATTGTTTGGCATTAGTAAGAAAATCAGTTCATCATTTAACAAAATTCATTGTATTTTCTAAATTAAGCTAATTATTCGGATAAATTTTTAAAACTAATTGAGCAATAGAACACCTAAAAAGCATATGATCAATAGTTTCACTTTGAAGTCTACAATCCTTATACATATCACAAAATTGGCTCATTCTTTTAGCAATAATATAATTAGCTAGTAACACATTCAAAATACATTTTCAAATAAAGTGTTTATACTTATTTTTAATATTCATATTATGTGAGCATGCATAGGACTAGGGTTGAAGCCACTAGAATTAAAAATCCATAGATCCGACCAAACTTTAATACTAGGGTTGAGTCCACTAGAATTAAAAATCCACAGATCTGACCAAACTTAATACTAGGCTTGAAGCCACTAAAATTAAAAATCCACAGATCCGACCAAACTTTAATACTATTTTCACAGCCTACCCTCCATCTAATACCTTTTTGTAGCCTCTACACCAAATAATATTTTTTTTCATAATTAAGAACTAATAGAAGAGTAAGCAGTTTTGACAAAAGAAGAATGCAAAAACTACTTATTTTTTGAAATTTTTTTCCATCAATCTCAGATGGAGCAAAAATTTTCCTATTTTTTTAGCTTTGGGATACGATGGAATAAAGCAAAATGGTTCTTTAAACTGTTTGCGTTTCTTTCAATTGTGCAGTAGCAGTTAGTCAGTGCAACTTTCGACGCTTATTATGGATCATTCGAAAACAATCACGTTATGTTTTTAAACATAGGAGTCAGACTGCGTACAACTGACCCCTCTTACCCTACAATAGTCTTCCCGCAATGGGCAGAAACCTTTGAAACATTAGGATAATGTTGTTATTACGTACTTTTGAAAATTTTAAAAGTAGCCAACCTTTTTGGGTCAAAATATGCCAAGCAAGTTTTGCCAACAACACATGACTAAAAGACTTAAAATCTTTGAATCCTATACCACAATTTGTAATCAAACCAAACTCAACTTCAATTTTCAAATATTATTCACTTTGAAGACAATAATTACTTTAGTCAAATTTCACAATTTTCATGGCCAAATGAGAAGAAGTGCCTGGAAAAAATAGTAAGGCATAAGAAAATGAAGAGTTTTGAACTGCGCTAACCATTATTATTTGGAACATGGTTTGAAGGGGCAAGCATACTTTACTAGTAATAGTTCAATGTTGCTGATTATTTAAAACGAAAATTCATGCTAGAACAACTAAACGGATGGATGATAAGAAGTAACTGAGTGTTGTTCCAAAATCAATCTGCAGGCTCATCAACTTCAGGAGTCTCTTCTTCAGCTTTCTCTTGCTCAGCTTCCTGCACTTCCTTCTCTGTCTTCCTTCCTTTCTTTGATTTATAGTACACGTTCATGAACGTTCCGACGGCTTTGTACTTCCTTCTGCACTTCTCGTACAGGCCGTTATCAAACATCCTCCAGAAGTTCTTCTCTGTCAGCTCAGTCACCGCGTATTGAGCCTGAAATCCGTGGTTTTCGATCAACCAAAGCTCAAGTTGGCGGCATTTCTCTGCACCATCAAATGGCTCACCCCTCAAGACAGCTCCAGGAACATAGTAGACACCAACGTCAGTATACATTTGAGCATAGTCGGTGTCACCCTGCCTTTTGTGTTTCTCAAATCCTGGTTCAGGGTAGATCATCGGTCTAACAGGCAGCTTGTAAATTCTATGCGGGCACAGCCAGATGGGATATACCTATAGCAATATAATCTTGTGGTGTCAAACTAAATAAACATAGAATGTACCAAAATATCCTGTAATATTTCGGTCTTAAACATGTAATGTAGAAAGTTACAGAATTAAAGGATTGCTAAAGTGAAAACCGAATAGAAATGAAAGTAAGACAAACAAATTGAAATGGAGGGAGTATAGTAGTTTTACCTCCATCTCACGGTGGACCCACTCTAGAGTATCACCGACTTTGTAAAGAGGAACAAGCAGATCTTGAATGACATGATGGTCATGGTAATAGTTCCTGATAGCCTCACTTTGAGTGGCTTTAAGCAGAGCAATCTTTGGTGGCATGAGCCATCCTAAGAGGAACCTAAACCAGAACTGATCACCAAATGGAAGAATTAGTTTCCCTTCCCAATACAAGGATCTTGTGTGCCTGTGGTAGTAGTCCCTAGTTGGAATGTACTCCACAAACTCCCCTCTTTCCAGTGCAGTTTGAGCATGTTGGTAAAACCATGGTTTCCACCACCAACCATAATTGTTGATCACATTACCCCTTTCCTTGGCTTCTTTCTTTGAAGCATACACACCAGTCATCATAACACCTTCGGTGGGACTATAAATCATGCCTTCTACCATCTCTGGAACTTTAGAAGAATTGTCCTGATCTCCATCTCTAGGTGCAAAAGAATCTGCATAAGCCTGTGCAAGCTCTTTAAGATTACCAGTTACAGGTTTGTAGGTAAGTTTTACATATTGCTCAACTGGTACAAGCTTGATTTCAGCTGAAACCAGAAGCCCCAATGTCCCCTGAGACCACGGGATAGCGTAGAAAAGATCAGAATACTCATTGTCCTTTGTAGCTCTAACAACCTTTCCATCTGCTAGAACAACCTCAAGTGACACAACAGTGTCAGAGAACAATCCAAAGATATGAGAGCTTCCTTCGACCCCGAACCCGTTGATCAGACCACCAACAGTAAGATCATCAAGCTCGGCAAGAACTGCGAGGGAAAGATTCATTGGGACTGTAACTCTTGAAATTTGGGCCATATTGACTAGAGGCTCAACTTTAGCAATCATTCTGTCCCTGTCAATTTCAAGTATATTTCTAAACTTAGAAAGATCAACTTCAAAATGACGAGCGCGTTTATAGTCGACGTTTCTCATTCCAACAACCACCCAAGGAGGCCTGGCTGTGCAGACAAGACCATCCTTTGGTGTCCTCTGTTTAAGGCGCTTAACAACCTCTTTGACATTTTCATCATGTTCTGCCTGACGCTGCTTGAAAGGTTTCCTCTCAGATTTCAAATCCCCTAGATATATGGAGAAGTAATACAGGAACGAGAAAGGAAGGACAAAGAAGATAACAAGGATCCATCGGAATTGAAGAAGAAAGTCCACCATCTGGAGCTTCCTCCTGCTATGAACAGGGGCCGCGGGGGCCTTAGCATCCGACATCTCGGAAACTTAAGGATGTATAGCTGTAACAACAACAAAACCAAGTTATGAACCACAGACAAGAAATGCACTACTTGTCATCAAGTGTTGAACCATATCAACTGAGCACTACTTTTCACATAAGAAACTTAAGGCACCTCATTCTTTGGCAAATTGCATCAATATGATACAAATAACACAGAAGCTTGCTATTGAAAGTCAGATTAGCAACTTGATGTAACAACATTCCACGAAAAAGCACCAAGTTACTGCACAACGACCATCATGACTGTCCACATTCTTGCTACTAATTACCATAGAAAAAGGACTAAAGATCAAGTTTAATGTTGAATAGTCACTCAAATTACTAATAAAAGTCACTTATCTGTGTTCTGTTTTCAAAAGTCATCTAACTTTGACTAATTGGTGTCCATAACCATTTAGATAGAAATATAACTTCAAATCTTCTTTTTATAATCTCAGCCTCACTCATTTTATAAAAAAAAAAAAAGGTATCCATCAATAAAATACCAACAACAAAATAATTAGGAACCTACCAAATTGTGCTGTAAACCACAGATTTTGTTTATTTCTGTCATATCAATGCCCTGTAAATATCTATTTGAACACACTCAAGGTCCAAATGACATTGCAGAGAGCAAAGGAATCGAAATGACAAGCCAGAACAAGTACAAGAGAGAATTCATATAAGTTCATTATAAGATTAGTAAGGAACAGTAGTCAAAGAAAACAGAGCAAATAACTCATTGCAAAATGACAATTCATATTGACATGCAAAACAAACAAATTACTGTATGTGCTTCTACAGCAGCATTAACAATAACTCTAAAGTCGCAACTGATAAAACAACAATATAAATCTGTTCTTACCAAAAATTAGTTTCATGACTTAGGTTTTCCAACACTAAAAACTTGAAAAATTAAACCTAGAACTATGACATGCATGAAGCATAGCAACAAATTAATCTGTTATGCTCTAAATATGTCAAGCACTGTACAAATACAAAAGTTTTCCAACACATAATTGACTACCAAATTCTCAACGCTTTTAATCATTTCATGAATAATTATCTTCATTAAAACAAAATAATAAGGCAAAGAGAAATAATGTGAAAAACAGAGAAGATATGAATGAGTACCTGCTGAGTGGAGTGCAGAATGGACTGCAAAACGAAAGAGGTTATTCTTTTCGTTTTGAAAAGGCTGACAGTCTGTTTTATAGAGTTGATAACAACAATAGGGGCATTTACGGAAAAACAGATCGTCTCATTTTTCACCAGTTTTCATATGAAATGATATATTTCATTATTTATATTAAAACATAATAAAATAAATTAATCATGCAACTAAATAATAGTACCATCTATTATCTCACACAAAAAAATATTTCCTCATTTTCTTTATGATGCACTTTTCTTTTTAATCAATTTTTAAAAAATATATATTTTTATATTTAATTAATAATTTTAATATCTACACAAAAAGGCAATAATTTTCTCCCACCAACCAAATGATTCAAAACTTTACTACAATTGTCGTAAAAAAGAATGATTAGCGTACTATAATTGTAAATTTTATTTAATTTTTTGAGAATCGATTAATAATTGCTATAGTAAGAGACATTATTATGTATATATAATATTTGATGTTTGGATTTTTATTTATCAATAAAAAACCATATAAAAATTAGTTTAATGATGTTTTGTATTAAAAAGAAAAAAATATATCAACTCAGAGAATAAGTAATCTTTCATCGTGAAATTACACTACTTTGAGTCAACAGACTCTTTCTCTCTGATTACGGGTGAGATCATGTCTTGGAGGAGGGTCTATTTCCTATCTTTCAGAGCATTAATGTGGTCCCGAATCCTTTGCATGGCTACAGCTACAAGCATTATAAAGAATACGAATTTGTTTATCAATTCATCTTATTTCACATAATAGTCCCAGTTATACTCACGGGGAGATAGTTGCTCCCAACAGGCATCCAGAATTTTCTATCGTCATCTCAATGATCATAAATAATTGATAGCAATTACATATTAGTTTTTTTAGATATTTATAATTGAATTTTATGATGCGTATGGCGTACATGATAATTAGCATAAATATTTTAATATGTTATTTTATACTACTACATTCTTTTAAAAATATTATTACTCAATAATGTAGTACATCTATTATAAAGAGTTATTTACAAAGAACGCACTCCTATAATGAATATTATTGTTGGAATAGGTTAAAATGTTATTATGGAAAAATGAAAACATAATATGGAAAATGATTCGAAAACAAAATGTTGTTATCTTAAATAAATATCATGATATGTTTTGACCATACAAATTGAATGACTAATACTTGATTTAAAAAATACACATTTAAGTAAAACATTAAACAAAAAGAAAAAAAACACAATTTCCTTATATCTTACTATAGAGGCGAAATTAAGATTTCAATTTTATGAAATCTTAAATTTTTACAATAATATTTTTGTGTGATTTAGTGCATTCTGAATATAATATATGATGAATCTATTAATATAAATAAATATACAATATGAGGAAAATATACAAAATTGAATCCACTTACTATATATGGTACATGTATAAATCCGAACAATTTTTGTTTTAATTTCCATAATGTAATTCTAGTATTCTTTTTTAAACTTTAACCAATAAACTATGGTAAATGAGGTTACTTTTCCAAGAGTGAGATTCCATTGTCTCAGTTATAAATGAAACTCTATAAATTTCGAGCGATGTTTTTATGATATTTATATTAATTAATACATAATAATATTATATAAAAATTATTTTTTAAATAAAATTAAAATTAAAAATTCAAAGGATCGTATCGCCCGCTGACAGCCACGTGACCTTTAGGTCCGCCTTCCTAGGCCTTATTTTGAAGAAACGATAAATGACTGTCTACCAAAAAAAATAAATAAATAAAAAATTATTGAGTTCAAATGATTGTGAGATAAAATAAAAATATTTTATACTTATATATTTTCTGGTTTATTTTGTCTGATTTATTTTAATGTGATATAAAATTTAATAGAATATAAAAATAAAATATTTAATTTTATAGTATTTAAATAAAAGTTGAAATTAGAAGTTATCAAAAAGAGTAAAATAAGTTGATTGTCAAACGCAGGAACAAAAGGTAATTTCAAGTTTTAAAAATAATTATTTTATTCAATCATTAAATTATTTTGATTGTACAAGTTAGATTTTCAAATATCATTCCATGATACTGGTTGAGATGTATTATTGCTTTTTTAATTTATTTTTTCCTTATATTTTTTTATTAGAATTCCTATTTGAATCATTCCATGATATATTTTTCCTCATATTTTTTTGTCTAATGTGTGTGTATTTCTCATAATTTTAATTTAAAGTAGACTAGAGAAAGTAACTAATAATTTTAATTTAAAGTAGACTAGAGAAAGTAACTAATAAAGAAAGGAACGTAGAACCTATGATAAAGGAATAATTTTAGCAAAGTAAAAGTTGTTATTTTTCCGTGTACTGGTATTAAAGAATTATATAAAATTGAATTGGTCAAATTAAAATTTCAAAATTTGATTAATAAAATTATTTTCAAATTAAATTTTTTTCAAAAATTGTATCATCAAATAAACAAAAGTCAAATAATTTTGGATGGGTGCCCAGCTATCCTCCAGTAAATCTTCTCTCCATGTCGTCCGGTGCAACTTGGCTTGATTTACACGTGTTGAAATTAAAGTTTCAATTACTTATAGATTTAACTGAAAAATTAAAAATATTTAATTGAACTTAATTTAATCTTTAATTTTAAAATAAATTATTATATTAAATATATTAAGTGATGTGACAATACCTTTATTAAAAATAAACATATTCAAAATCAATGAGGAATATGTCTTCAAATACACTTTTATGTAAAAATTTTACATTATCTCTTAAAAGTTTTATAAAGAATTATATCATATACACCTAATAATATATTATTTTTATATAAATTTATTATTAATTAACACAATACCTATCTATAAAATGCGTATTCGAAACTAAAATAATAACTAAAAATTAATAGATAAAGAATTTACTCATAGTGATATCGAATCAAAAATGAAGAGAAGCCAGCTCCGGAGTTGAGGGAGAATTCGTCCTCTTTTTATGCTTCTTTTGGTACTCCCATTTGACCATCACGTGCTCTATTACACTAATTACGAATGATATATTTTTTTTTGTTCGTTTTTATTTTTTATTATTCTTTTTGTTCTAAATTGAATAAATTTTGAAGTTTTTTTAAAAATTTAAAATAATTAAATTATTAAAAATTTAATATTACGTGTTCTATTACACTAATTACGAATGATTTTTTTCATTTATTTTTTCATAATTCTCTTTTCTCCTAAATTAAATAAATTTTTGAAAGTTTTTTCAAGATTTAAAATAATTAAATTATTAAAAATTTAAGATAAATATTTAAAACTTTTTTTATATTTATCCTTTCATTATTAAAATTTTATCTTTTTGAGAAAATAAATTATACTATATATTTATAATTTTATAAAGGACAATAGTAAAAACTATGGTATTAATTTTATTTTTGAATATTTTTCTTAATATATGTATTATCTTACAAATTCAGTTAAATTAAGACGAAAAAATATAATATTTTACGATATCTAATAAATAATTTTACTTAATTTTTATTACTAATTATAATGATTTTTGAATTATATTTTTTTAAAATATTAATTTATTATATTTAATAAATAATTTAATAAAATTATTTTTATTACTTATTATTTATTAATTCATATATCAAATTAATAAAAATAATTATTGTCAGCGGAAGCGAGTAATTGACAAATAAAAATAAATAAGGAAGCATAATGTCAGATGAAGTGACATCTGTGTAATTAATGCTTTAATGTGATGAAATTTCCTCCACGATTCACACGCTGTCATGTTAGTAAATGCTAAAGATTGGCTAATATGGCTAATCCAATTAATGAATTGATACGAATGCAAATTAAATAATAACAAATAAAAATAAATAAAGTGATTATTTATCCGTCACAATAATATCTTTTTGAGGTTTTTAATTATTTTTTTAATGAAGTTCTTACTTATATTATATTTTCGAGATAATTAGCTTGAAACAAGTTAAAAAAATAATTATAAAAAATAATCTTTAATTTTTATCCATACATATTTTTCTTAAAAAATACTTATATCATATACCCCAACAATTTATTTAATAAGAACTAAAGAGAGTAATAAATAAAAAGCTATCATCTTAAAAGCGATACGAATAACTTAACAAAAATATTAGACAATAAACTTGAAACATCAATTATTTTAATATAATCAGAAAAATTATTTTTCCCAAAAATAAAGTAAGTAAAAGCCATACCCAAGAGACCCCTTATATATGGGTGGACAAAAATAAAGGACACAAATATGTCATTTACAGGAGGCTAATAGAGAAGATTGACGAGGAAATTGGCAACACTTTTAATTTATTAAAGATAAAAAAGAAATTTTAAAATTAAAATATTCTTAATTATTATAAAATAACATTCATTATGAGATGTACCAATATAAAAAAATATCATATAAAATAAAATTGAAGAAATAATACTTCAATCTTGTGATGAGAATAAAGTTATGTCTAATTTATTAAAATATTTTTAAATATTATATTTTAAATATGTCATATCAAATGTTAAAATTAAAATATAAAACAAATATTTTTTAAAAATAAATAAAATTTATAATTTATTTTTAAAGTTAATTTTACCTCACCTACTAAACTATCCAAAGTTCTTTTCAAAACGTG
>JAOTQJ010000049.1:12977031-12989023 GCA_025642045.1 Solanum sejunctum
TATTAAGAAATGGTTATTAAGTATGTTGGAGAATATCCGAACAATTGGATTGGATTTCGTTGTTCGGATGGCTAGATTTCACTTGGATTTGGCTTGGTATTAAAGCTCATATACAGGTTGAATGAATTAGGATTTAGGTGTGTAATTTCACGAGTATTAGTTGATAAAATGGTTAATAATTGATTAGTGTGTTTGCAAGTTTATGCAGTTTTACGTTGGATCGAGTTAAAATTGCTGCGTACTAGAGGAAGGAGTGGTGGAGATCTTTGTCTGAATTGAACGTTTCTAGATGTTTTGGAACCCTAATTTAACTTGTTTGATTCTGAGTTTTGCTTTGAGTTGGCGTATCTGCGTTCTTTGGTTATGATTGGAAACTGATTGTATTTATGATGGATTTCTGTGTTGTAGGCTTCAATTGTGTTTGGCTTGAATTGAAGCTCTGAAAATGCTTTCCTTCGAAATGAATGATCGCAGAAGTAAGTCGATTAGACCTATGTTCTTATTATTTAACTGTGTTCAACTACTTTGGGAGTATAGAACATGTTTGATGCTGCTTGCACTACGTCTAGTTTGACCTAATTGTCATAAACTGCTCTAGAAATTGCATCTTAGGCTTGTAACTTAGGGTTCCAATTCATTGGAGCAAACAAGCTCCTGTGTTTGGGGTGCAGGAGTCTGCAATCTTTCATTGTTTAACCAATATGATGTTTACTCTCCTCAGTTGGTAAGATTAAAAAAACAGAAGCACAGCGTACTGCTATTTGATGTTATGTCTGCTAAGCTTGGGCTGCTTGTTGAAACAGAGATAGGGCTAGGATTGACGGGATTTGGAGTGTTTTTCTCATTCTTGGGGATCATATTCTTCTTTGACAAGGGACTTATTGCCATGGGAAATGTAAGTACAAATTCTTGCCATTGTCATCACATCTCACAAGTTTTCTCTGACCTGTCATTTACCACTTTCATTTGTTTTCGGCTCCTGCCTGGCATCTGACATAGTGTTATTTTACTGAATCAGATTCTGTTCTTCTCAGGAGTGGCACTGACCATTGGTCTCAAGTCATCACTGCAGTTCTTCAGTAAACGTAGTAATTACAAGGTTTAGTTGCTTTTTGGGCCTTTTTGTCTTCCCTGTTCATATCAACAAGTCTTCTTCCTCTCACTATAACTGTTGGTTTAGTGTTACATCTTTTCTGTTTCTGTTATTTATCATGTGTATCTTTCTTTTTCTGCATAGGGAACAATATCATTCGGTATTGGCTTTTTCTTGGTTATTATTGGTTGGCCTATCCTGGGTATGATTCTTGAGGCATATGGATTTGTCGTTCTTTTCAGGTAAATTAGCTACATGGCTCCTGAATACGCTAATAATCTTTCAGTTGTAATTGAATGCTGATATATAATTTTTATACAGTGGTTTCTGGCCAACATTGGCAGTTTTCCTGCAAAAGATACCTATTCTAGGTTGGATCTTCCAGCAGCCCTATATCAGAACGGTATGTTTGGTTGTTTCATTCATACCTTTTTCTTGCATTTGTTTCAGTTTAGGGGAATCATTTAGTTTTTAAGACAGCAGTTTCTTACTTCAATTGTGTAACTCCTCTCGTTCTGAACATAATTGATTGGTTGGGCCATGAATGCTTGTAGGAGATCATCCTTAGATTTTACAGAGAAAAATCTGGAAGTAGTCTTTAGTGGGCAATCTTTTGCTTACATTATGACTAGGCTATACAATAATCACACGGATCATAGAAGGAATAGAATGAAATTGCCAATTTTTTCACCCTATCACTAGAAAGTGCTTTATGATTTGTTGTTGCTTCTGTTACCCAAAGTCCAAAGAATTGCTCCTCTCTCTGTTTTGCTATATTTTTCTCTCTTTTAATATTCTTTTACTTTTTTATCCTCTTATCAGTTATCACAAACCACCATATGGTTATTCTAATGGCATTCCCTTACTTTTACAGAATATGACCAGTCACTTTATATTTTGCCCAAATGAAATTGGGAAGCCATAGGGCTCTCTGTTCATTGAGTATACTATCAAGTCATACAGTTGTGTTTAAATGCATGTATTCTATGTATCACTCTACTGCTACCCTGATAAGTTAACCAAAAAATTCTGTTTGGTTGTTGGATGTCTGATATCAATGTGATTTGAGTCTGGACATGCCTTGCTCTAGTAAGGGATCATAGAAATTATCGAGTATCGAGATGCCTAATCAAGAAGTAATTGTCCGACATTCTGGTCCTCAATAGATGTTGAGATACTGCATTAAAGTTGGTCCCACAGAAGGGAAGATCCTTCTGTGGTGCAATTTTACGAACTTCAATTTCCACTCGATCCCCTATTTCTATGGTTAGCAACCTTCCTGTCTCATGTAATATCTCTCGAAAGCAGTTCAGAAGAAGATAAACACTTACTAAATTGAATGTTTTTCTCAAGCAAACCAACGAGTATCTTTTCGGTGGCATTAGATATTAAACTTAAAGAATGATTGCATTTTTCTTATCAATTCTTCTGTTGCACTACTACATTATCACTCGATCGAACTTAACATTATGCATTGTAGTGGTTCCTGTTTGGTTTCTTTTGTCTGAGATTGTTTTTCTCTCTTTGCAGTTCTTTGACCGCTACCGTGGAAAACGTGTCCCTGTATAGTATCATTTTCAAAGATACAAAGCTAGCGAGATTGATTAGCCCACTTGTACGAATTTGTAAAGCACTGTGATTGTAAGATTTTTATATCTAGAAGAGTGACGATAGTAATAGTTTGTTCCTAGTAGTAATATCAGCCTTTCTATGTCTAATGCAGTTCTTTCTTGGCCTTTCTGTACGACGCGTGGAGAAGTCCAAAAGAAAAACAAAAAATTACATCATGTAACTGCTTGGCAGTATAATCCTTTTGTTTTAATTAGTGATTCTTCTTCTCCAATAACGTCCAGAAATTGCTAATTAGATTACAAAAGTCCATGCAATTTAGTTCTGATAGCAGAAAAAAAAAAAGATAGCAGCAGAAGTTACTGTCCCCAGAATACCAAGACGTGTTTGCAGAACCAACTAGTCTACCTTTCGAGAGAAAAAATCATAATGTATATCCAAGTCATCAGAACGAATACAAAAGAGGAAAGCGTGTAGTAAAAAAAAATTGATCTCCAGATCTTTAATCAATGGGACACAAGTGTTATCTGTTTTAACACCAGAGGATGTGCACAGCGGATAGGGCTGCCTCCTTTCTTTAACCAAATGTCTTGGATTCGAGCTGAGAAAGGAAAAATCTTTGATAAGGAGTGCTTCCTCTCAAATGGAGCTTTACACAACACGAATCTGGATATAGTCAAGCATCAGACACCAAGTGGGAAACCAAAAACGAAAAAAGTGTTATCTCTATTTACATTCCTGCATATTTTGAAAGCAAGACAGGAAAAGAAATTCTTCACACTTTACTTTTCTTCCTACTTTAGGAAAAATTGTAAAAACATACTTGTTTCACAAAGCAATTCCGTATAATAAAAACATAAAATAGAACTCAAATATGTCAACCCTGTTCAGCTATAACGATGTAACAGAACACTTGGAAATAGAATACAATGAAGAGTGATTAGACTCAGCATCCACAATTCTAGGCTTTTCCCCATTAAAGGTTGGTTGATTCCATCTGAATTGTATTACCAACTATTTGCAGTCCAGTTTCTGAGGCAACGATTGCTGTGCACCTGAAATTAATCCAGTGAAAGTAGAAACAAAATTTAAGGGAAAGCTCAAAGGTGGCAAAAGAGTATTATTTCTTTCTATGGAGCATTATAAAGACTGTCGAAAATCTGATATATCCTCGTACTTCCATACAAATTCTTCTCAAGTTTGGTACTTTGGGAAGGAATGACTTCTCAGGCCAAAGTTCCCATTCAATTTTGTAAAGATTGAACCAATTTGTCTTTACACTTGAAGCTGATAAAAAATGGACCTTGAACCTAACTCAACTGTAAAAACTGGCTCATAAGGTAATGATTGTCCAAGACCATATCAGAGACCAACTCCCCCACCAATGTGGAACTCAACAAAAACCATTGGACTAATGGTGTAGAAAATGACCATTGAGCCCAAGGCACAAAAGAAATGGAATACTTGGTGGTGCATAAACTTGTAGACCTCTTCATGTGATGTAAGAGAGGCAAACATTCCTTTCTCCAAAATGTTCTACACAAATTCAAAGTGCATCACCTAGATGTTATTGGATGCAAATTTCAAGAATTTAAGCATTATACTCTTAAACATTTTACCATAATGCTTGATTTATTTATTTTCTTTATTACTCTCTTCCCCAGATACAATACGACAAAATCACACGATGAAAAAAGACAAAAAGAAGTGAATAAATAAAAGCACCGAGACCTTAAATCCAAAATCCATCCAACATTTCATGTGTCAAGCATAATAAGTGCAAAAGCATGAAATAAATGAGATCACTAAACTAAAGTGGTTGCAGAACTAACGGTTTCCTGAAGATAACACCATGTCCCACAACACCATCAATTTGATCAAGGATTTTAGCCACTTCAACTGCCATATGGACAATGGGAGTTAGCATCAAACAAGTTCAACAAGAGTGGCAAAGAATGATTCAGCGATGGAGATATACCAAGGCTTTCCATTGGAGATGTAAATATGACATCAAGAATGTTGTGTCCTTCTTTAGTTACTAAAGGGAAATCACCTCCAAGAGGATCTGCATACCCTATAGCTGGCCTCCTCCAAACCTGCATAGAGAAACAAAAATTATTAAGAGAATCCATTATGTCCCCAGAGGATTTCTAATGGACCTTCAACACATACTACTTCGATGAGTTTGGTTCATATATTGTCACAAACTCCAATAGGGATTGAAACAGAAGTCAGTATATAATTCTCAATACTATATACAAAACACATCAATTTAAGGTCTATCAGACACTATCAGAATAATGACCTTACAGAGTCGGGTTCTTTTGTCCTGTTATGGCGCTCAAGTTTTTTGCACTTAGGCTTGGTGTTTTTAGCCATACGAAAAGAAGATACTTGTCACCTTACAGTGTGCAACAGATAATTTGGTTGCCTATGTGCGATTTTGGTACTCCTCCACAATAAAATATTAGCAGCATGTTTGGGAAAGCGAGGTTATTAAAACAAAGTCACTTTTGTTGGTTCACTATTTTACTATTGTTTCTCTTTCGTTCTTCTTATACTCAGACTTTTCCACTTTCTACATCAATAATACTACTCTTGCTACCGAAAAGATGATTTCAACTAACAGTTCTCTGTTATCTGATTCCTGATTAATATGGCACATACAACAAAACCATAGGTAAACATGCTTAATATCAAGAGCAGCATTTAACGATGAACAGAGATTAATCTATGATGTGAAGTTTGAAACAGAGTCTTTTGAATAAAAGGTCAATAAGTTTTATTTTATTAAAAAGAGAAGTTTAATAGTGGCTTTTTGCATCAAAAGGCAAGAACGTTTCTTTCCAAGAAACAAACTTCAGTTTACACTGGACTGAAAATCGACATATAATTTTAAGCTGAGTAAACCACAAACAAGATATAATAAGAGTGACATATACTTGGTGACGGCATGTTTGTGGCTAATGGATAAGTAAGCAAGATAGAAGGTTACCAAGAATATCACTAACATTTCATTAATTAATTAAGCTAAAAAAGACAGTCTAGCACATAGGCTTTCAAGATCTTATTTCTTATAACATTTAATAATTTCCAGTGGAAGCAATCAGCTGAGGTACATTATGCATGAAAAGCAGAGTGATAGTGACCTAACTGCACTTGTTGGATTTTCGGAAATATTGCTAAAAAGCATCACAAATGCATCAGTAACAACTTGCCTCAATAATACAAAAAGGAAGGAAATAAAACACAGAGAAAATACAAATATGAAAGACTGATAGATATATTAGTTTATAGGTGCTCGAAATGTTATATATCCTGGAGATGAAAAGAGCATACAACCTGAAAAGGACAATATCTCAAAGAAGACTGTAAATTTATCTTGTGGCACTGGCAAAGGGATTCAGTAATCCCATTCCTCGCAAAAACTATAACTGAGGTGAAAGTGCTGAGGTAAACAAAGAGAAGGGAAAGAGGAAGAAAAAGGACCATTTCCTTTGGTCCATAGGAACTAAGTGGAGGAAAATGTGATCCAGTTATCCAATATTCAGAAGAGTATTATTAAGGAAGAATATCACTTTGCCTGTGAAATCTATCCTGTGTTGGTCCTTCGTAAAAATGGGAGTTTGGCAAGGAGAGAGAAGAATTTTATGCCTTAAAAGGGCAATACATGATTTGGCTTTACCTCTGCATCCCCTAGGAAGAGGTCGTCTATTTCTTCGGCTGTTTCAAGCCAGTTCACCTGAGAAGTGAATAAGCTAAATGAGGATACTTATCGCCTTTTGAGCTATGCTGCTCGGACTCTTCAAAAAGTGTGCAGCATTCAGCAACACTTGTTCATCAATATTCAGTAGAATATTTGGTACGGAACTTACAGGTTTGATTAGTACTGGAATTGAACCTTCTACACTGCCCTTGAGTTGTTTTTCCCTTATAATAAATATCAGTTGATCAGCTGCTTCCAAAATAGTCTGCATCCGTATTAGCCAATGCAGCATCATAAGAAGTCAGTAGATAATGGAGATAACCAAAAAAAAAAAAGAAACTTCAAGCTAAAACACTAAAAGAAGCAACAATATGTTACAGATCAAGATAGAAAATACAAAAGAGGGACTAATAACATTGAATACGTAAAAACCACATGAAATATGACGGACCTTCTCTTTAATTATAGAATCATCTCCCTGCAGTTTTCGACGACCAATGATTGCAGCAAGTGTTCCTTCTTCCATAATGTCAGCTTCATCGAATGCTAGATCAATCTATATAAGAAACATAAAAAAGGTTTGCACGAAACATTTCAGCTCCAATGAGATAATTCATTAAGTGGCAAAACATAGCAAAATCCCAGGTTACTAGGCTTAAAGATACACTACTTAAAAATCATAGTAACAAGATAGATCATTTTACTATGACTTTATTTCAATCGTCCTTTCTCTCTCTCTCACGGAGGTAATTCAATTTATTGCCCCACTGACCGAAGATCTTCTATTTGCTAACGCCATTTATAATTGCATTTCGGGAATGACACTAAACCAAATAGCTGTCTTTGACTGCAATCTGAATGCATATGCAGGTCCAAGATGTGACTAGATGCTCAAATTTTGAAATAAGTCGTAATGCAATTTTCTAAGCATTTTAGTAGTAGCGGTCCACACCTTAATATTATCATCGTACTGTTCCAAGGGAATTCCTGCCTTTGCTGCTTCACTTGCACTGCCAACACATCTGCATCAGAGTGTTCCTGATTACTCCTAATGGAAAAACAAACAAACTCAATAACAAGGCTTCTCATCAGTCATCACACTAAAAGAAGGAAAGTTAAAGATAAGCTTTATAAAAATCTAATGGAGAAACTTACTATGACAGATTATTGGAAATAAATAAGGGGGACAAAATAGTCGATCAAATACATACTAACATCCAACTAGTAGCTGGAACTAAACTCTAGCCTGAGTTTGGATGATGAACATGTTCTCTGAAGATGCTGTCCTTGATGAAACCATTTTCTGGTGTTTGGTTCTCTTAGATTGTTGCAAATGCTTTTTCTGATGAAACAAGGGTGGCTTAGGCTCGAATCGAGTAAAATGTTCACAAGGGATTCAGATGACAAACCATAACTTTTTTGGGACTGGGGGGTAAAGTGGATTGCCTCGGAAAAGGGAAAATGACTTTCCCTTATTGATGAGTGGGAGCTAGTTTCCTTGACAAATATCATATATAGTACTCCATAACCAATACTCGGACATTATTGTCACATTAATACTCAAAAATATCAACGCTACATTACCATCATATGTCCAACACTCCACTTTGTACTGTTCCATTTGTCAACTATATATCTAACCAATACTTGAAACGATCCAGATATTGATATTCCAAGATAAAAACATTTCTCAATACACACCCTAAAAGCACAGGTGAAGGGGACATAGTATGAGTAACACAATATAACATGGAGTATGCCTATTCAACAGACAAGTTAATCTGCACTATGAACTACAACAAAGAAAACATGGAACCAATACAAGCCAACATTAGATTCTATGATCATATCATATTTCCCTTGGTCACTCTCTTCCTCTCTGAGCACAATGAGTTATATACTATATACAGTTGGAATATGACAATCGCAGCAAACTAATAGTATTTTTTCCTGTATAACCAGCCTCAGTACATTGAGGCAATGGGAAATTTGAACGTACGTGGGTATAGCAGTGACATCTTTTATAGTACCAGCTCGTAGTTGCTGACCTAGATACTGTATAGCCAATACAGAAGCATGATCTGAACCCAATCCAACTACCATACCACTCTTCACATATGAATTCACCTACAATTTAACAATTCCAGAAAATTAACACCCAAACAGAAACCAAAGAGTTTTAAAGTTGTGATCTTTCAGCAAATTCCTAAAAAGGGGCAAACAAGAAAGAGTCTTGATTTAACACTCAAACAGAAACCAAAAGCTTTAAAGTTTTGATCTTTGGCAAAATCCTGAAAAGGGGAAACAAGAAAGAGTCTTACGGCGTGTTTGGCAGCTAGGAAGAGATCATCAGAAAGAGTAGAACGAGCGACAAAGCGATGAAGGGGCTTTCTTGATGAGGTGAAATAAGCTTTGTTTTGAGTAGAAGAAAGAAATGGTGATGCTGAAGAAGGCAAAGCCATAGCCATAGCCATGTTACTCACTTGTGTATCACCTTAACACCATCACTATTAATTAGTTCTCTATTTGCTTTGAAAGAGATAAGAGGGCGCGCTACGCCCACCCACACAGTTTTGATTTCTTTTTCCTTTACTGCCTCTTCCCTTCCACTATTTCCCAAAGTTTCTGTAGATAAATAAAAGTACCATATTTGAAAACCCCCCTCCCTCTTCACACAAAAGAATGTAGTATGCTCACAAACATCTTCTTTTAACTTACCAAGGATTGACAGATTGTGTTCCTTATTAACCTGAGGTTACATGGTTCGACATATCAGAAAAATCTTAGTTTAAGTTTTGAATATGAAAAAAATATTTTATAAGAAGTATTATTTTATCTTGAAATGGAGTTTTATGTGACTTTAATACTAAATAATTGAACTTCAATACAGGTGAGGTGTTTGGTTGGCAACATTTATTTTAAAAATAATTAATTTCGAGATAAGTTAGAATGGGATAAGATATCGTAATATATATATGAGATAATTTATTTTATCATTAAGGTAAAAATAGTGAGATAAATAATCTAAAAATTATCTTATACCTTCAATCAAGGGATGAAATAATCCTAATTTTATCCTAAAATTATTATAACTTATATCTCACATCAAACTACCCTGAAAAAAAAAACATCTTTGAACTTCCTAAAGAACTCAATTTACTGAAAAATTATTAGGTACTATTTGCATATTGCTATTTAATTTGTTTTTAAAAAAATTACTGATCTATTTAATTTTTAAAAATTTTCATATAAAAATGACTAAACTTCCATGATATGAGGTAAAAGTAACTAAACTTTATTCATATAAAATCTTAAACGACATATTTAGAGTTAAAAATATGTCATATAAATTTGCACATTATTATTTAATTTGTATTTATTTATTTTTTTAAAGAAAAATTATATATCTATTCAATTTCAAAAAACTTTAGATACTCCGTGCTTTTTTATATGTCTAAAGTTCATAATTTTTTCTGAAATTCAAATAAAAATGGTTAAACTACTTTAGGCAATTTTTTTTTAAAGTCAAACAAATATAATGAACTTTGGAGGTAAAATTAACTAAATTTTAGTAATATGAAATTTCAAACTAGATGTTTTCAAGTTAGTTCCAATGTGATAAAGGTCCAAAATTTTACTTTAAATATAGAAATACACAACTTATATCATCTAATTTCATATAATCCCTACTCTTTTAAATAATTACACAAATCCCTTAAATAATACAAAGCTGCAACACTTATTGATACAAATTATAATTTCTACTTCTCCATGTATCATAATTAAAATCTATTAATGCTCCTACCTTTTTGACATGTATCATTGATTTTATTTTTTATATCAAAAAAAGAAATTTTGATAATTTTGAAAAAAAATTTATATTAATTATAATTAGCGACAAAAAATATGAGATTTGTGCACTTCCCTTTTAAATTGCCCCTTATTGTGTGGGTGCGTTGAACCATTTCTTTTTGGGTCAAAATAGAAGCCGAAGAGTGTAAAGTGATGAACTATAACAAATAGATGGATGACAACGAAACAGGTTCGGACAATTCATACTTTTTTTGCCTTTATTTATTTTGACTTATTTAGTATTAACTCGACACATAGCTTTCCATACTGAACAAATAAATATTACTAATACTACTCAACTATTTCAGATTGGAAAAATTCTTTTAGCCTAAAAAAATTGACCCAAATTTGGCCAAAATGATTAATAAATGTGTTCATATTATAAACTAATTTGTATTTAGACATTTTTATGCTTTATCGTAAAAATTAAATATATATTCTTTACTTATATTTTCAAAACATTGAAAATGATAGATGATTAATTATCTAATGATTTTATAGTCAAACATTGGAAGAGGCATTACAAAGTTCATTATCTTTTTAAAAAAAAATAATGTGTGTAACATATTTGGCTACTAATTTATTGGCGGCGATGTATAAATATGTGTATATTTTTTTCTTGTTTAATTTATTATGAGTTTGCTTGAGGTGTATAACATATTTATGTAGAAATTAAATTATTGTCGAATGGAGTGTATAACATTGACATAGTTGACTGACAGATTAAATAATTCGCTAATTATAAAAATATTTAAATTACTTAAAAAAATCTTATTTAAAAATGACAGTTCCTATAATATTTATCCATACATATTATTCTAAGTAATGAGATAGCTCAAATATTAAAATGTCAAAATATAACTTTTAATCAAAGATTTTGAACCAAATAGTCAAAGTTATGATCATTAACACCAGTTTCACAGATTCAAAGCTCTGATAATTTCGAACCAAGTGATAAATTATGAAGCTTTAATAATATTAGTATAATAAAGTCATTTAATAAAGTATTTTTAAATTATTATATTTAAAGAAATCAAATTCTATAATTAAATAATTTTTAAATATAATTTATAAAATATTATAATAATGTCAACTAAAAACACTTTACACATGAAAATGTCGGTTCATATGTGTCGAATCAAAGAAAGTACAAAATTTATAGAATTGATAGTACAAATCTTATTCCCTATGTTATGTCAATTTGATAAATTATAAATCTTTACTTGTATTTGATACAAAAAAATCTAATAAAATGATTTTCTAAATATTATATTTTTTAAATAATAAATCATATAATTAAATAATTTTTAAATATAATCTGTAAAATATTACAACAATTACAACTCAAAACACTTTAGACCCAGTAAACGTTAATAAATAAATCATACATATAGTTTATATTTGTCGAACCCAAAAGAGTTAGACAATAATACTATTGATCGTACAACTTTATCCCCTATATTATGCCAATTTGATAAATTATGAATCATTGCATATATGTATTACATAAAAGACATTTAAGTAATTTTTTTAATTATTATATTTAGAAAAAATAAATTATATATTTAAATAATTTTTAAATATTATTTGTAATGTAGTTCATATATATCGAATCAAAGGGAGTCAGCCATTAATAGTATTGCTCGCTACATAAAAATTTATTTTAAATTATAGAAATACACAACTTATGTTACCTTTCCATCAATCTCGGATGGAGCCAAAAATTGACTATTTTTTGGCCTTGGAGTATGATGGAATAAAGCAAAATGGCT
>JAOTQJ010000049.1:12989123-13000737 GCA_025642045.1 Solanum sejunctum
CTTAATCATCACAATCTTTCATATGTAACAATAACAATATATAATAATATTAATAATTAAAATAACAATTTAACCATCACGAAAATTCTCATAAAGAATTCAATGTCGCCCACCATTTATTATAGTTTTTACCTTATACAGTTACAAAAATAATAAATAGAATAAAGTTTCCTTCTTATTTAATCATATAATTTAATTTTGCAACTTTCAACGCTCTTCATGGGTCATTTGGAAACAAGCGCTTTATGTTTTTAAACATAGGGGTTAGGCTGCGTACATCCGACCCCCCTCACCCCGCAATGAGCGACAACCTTTTGAGACACTGGGATATGTTGATGAGGATGTAAGACATATATGTAATGATATATAATTTATCAAATTAGCATAATATAGAGGATAAAACTTATACGGTCAATACTATCAATATTTGACCCTCTTTGGTTGGACATATATGAACTATACACGTGATTTCTTGAATTGTTGATATTTAGCGGGTCTAAAGTGTTTTGAGTTGTTGTTATTGTAATATTTCACAAACTATGTTTAACAATTATTTAATCATGTATTTAATATTTAAAAATTGTAATTGTAATTTAATTTAAATATAATAATTAAGAAAAATACTCTATTAGATGTTTTTTTTTGTAACAAATATAATTTATCAAATCAACATAGCATAAGGGCTAAGACTTGTATGATCAAATCCTATTAGTGTCTAACTTCCTTTGGTCCGACACATATGAACTATACTACTCAAGTATACGTGTTTTGCATGTGTTTATCATATTAATTAATAAATATATATAAAAAAATTATAGTATCTATATTATATTATCAAATACAAAATTTTATAGACATTTTTGAGTGAAATGCTAAACTTTTCGATATTGGTGAATTGACATGTTGACGTCTAATCATAATCGTAATGACTATAATAGTTTGGAAACACATATAATATATGCAATAATAACATGAGTAAAAGCTAAATTTATCCTAATTTATTATTATTATTTTTATGAAAAAAAGGTTATTTTGCAGTAGATAATATTCAATTTAAAAAATAACCTAATAATTGAAATTCATACTTGTTTGAAATGACCATATAGGAATCCTTGATCATTATATCATGAAAATTGGAGAGAAAAATAATAATTTTGTAAATTCAATTTATGAGATTTAATTGAAATTCTATCAGTAAATTTGACTTGGAGTAATACTAAATCTACAATAATTTTGTTACCCCAACTTGAAAGTCAAAAATCATGAACAAATAAGAGGTTGAATTATTATAGACATTTATCATGAGATATAAATTAGAATTCTTATAATTTTTAAATAAAAGGAAGATTTAAATGTTAAGACTTTTAATATAATTTTAAAAAAATTAAGAATTATAATTTTAGTCCATTTTAGGTATCAAATATTAGGATTAAAAAAATTTCACCTATGTTTTAAGAATTATTTTGGCTATATTTATTTTGACCTTGTTTTTTCTTTTAACCATTTTGGCCTTTTTTCTTTAACCATCTTCTCCAATTTTTTTAAAAAAATTGTACCAAATATTATGAGTAGAAAATTTTACTTATTTTTGAAAGATTTTTTTGGTAATATTTTTTTGACTTTTTCGTATTTATATTTTTAACCCCTATTCTGTGCCCTATTTTTGTGGACCATTTTTTTAAGACTTTTGAGTCAAAATAAATATTATATGACTTTTCATATTTCATATCTTATAATAGTGTTCGAATTGAATGATAATCCTTGAAAATAACAAGCATTTTAATATAAAAAAATAAATATTATCTTTATATTTTTTAAATTAAATTTGGAACAAATTTTTTGAATCATTTAGCATTGTCCTTTGAGATTATAGTAAGAAATTTGTACTAATGATGAAAATCCACTTTGAAAAAAGTGGTTATAATTCAAATCAGACAAGAAAGGGATATTGTCATAATGATGGAATGGGTTCCCCTTTCAAAGGAAATAAGCCCAAAACTCACTTTTCCAAAACAAAGTAACGGCCTTAAAATAGGCCAGAATCCTATGTCTTCTTGTACACTTGGTGCAATTAGAAAAAATTTGAGAAAATAATTTGATTTTAATAATATTTTTTTATTTATTATTATTTATAATAATATTATAATAAATTTATACTTATATTAAACTTAAATTATGCAAACAATAACATATAAAGTGAAATTTCATAATTGGAGTATAGGGAGGATAAAATATATACAAACTTTATCACTATCTCATGGAGATAAAAAAGTTATTTTCGAAAGACTCTCGTCTTAAATGTATTATAAATGTATCATAGAGATAAAATTGAGTTATGCATGCAATATAAATGTTTAAAAATATATTGTGTTTGTTTGGTTAGAAATTAATATAATATATATTAAATTGTATGGTAAATATATTATTCATCACTAAAACTTGTATTATATATGCTATATAAATATTTCTCTGTAATATGTGTTAAAAATGTATTATAAAAGTATTATAAGTGGTCAGTAAAAAAATTATTATTAATATAAATGATAAATATTTTTTTGGTACAATATATGTATGTAAACCGGAAACAGTCGAACTATATTTTTAAACATAGGGGTCAGACTGCGTATATTCTACTTCCCCTTACCCCGCAATATGCGGGAGCCTTTGAGGCATTGGGGTAATATTGTTAATATATGTATGTAAAGTTTCTCTTTAAAAAAAGATATAGGGTTACCCTCATTATAAATATTTCAATTTAATTATTTCAAGGAGTTATTAATTTCTTTCCAAAATTCTATTTTAATCCACTCAGAAAACAAATCTAACTGTCTACTCTGCTTCCTTTTTCCCAAAAAAAAAGTTGCTAATGACTAATAATATTTGGTGCCCTTCACATGTATAATGCACCACCGCCCAAAAATACCTTTTAATTCATTTATTCAAAGTGTTTAATTAAAATTGAAAGAGAATTTCATAGATCTTTCTTGGGGTTTTATTCGATAATACTTATTTTTTTTCTTTTTAAATAGACAATATTATGCTTTTTAAAATTTTTTGGGATGAATTATTAATTTATTTATTTATTAGCTTAATTAATTTAAGCTCAATCTATTTTGGTTCATTAAAAATTGGATTAATATATAATTCAAATTAATTTTAAAAAGTTTGTCAAAATATTTTTAATTTAATATGTTATATATAATCATAATAATTTTTTTTATTAGGTATTATAAAAAATCAGTAAAATAAATAAAAATTAATAAAAAAATTAAATTAAATTAGATCTCCATCAATTTGTTATCTTAATCCATTATGATTGTTCAAATTTGGCTCAATGAGCGCAATTATCAACCTAGGATGAAGCCAGAGATTACTATTTTTTGGCTTTGGGGTATGATAAAATAAAGCAAAATGTCTCTTTAAACTGCATGTGCTTCTTTCAATTGTGAAGTAGCAGTTAATCAATGCAACTTTCGACGTTCATCGTGGGTCATCCGGAAATAGTTGCGCTATGTTTTTAAATATAGGAATTAGATTACGTACATCTGACCTCTTCTTATTCCGTAATGGATGAAAGCCTTTGAGCATTGGGATAATATTATTATTGAGCGCAATTACCACCTCTAATTGTGTGTATATGATTAAAAAAGATGTGTTGTAATTGATTATTTGTGCTAGTGGGATGCTTCTTTTTTCTTTTTCGTTTTGTCTAGTTTGCCTTTTTGTATTTCAGTGTGGAGTGACGTTGCTATCAATTTTACACACTTAAAATACTTATAAAATATTTTCAAGATAATTTATTTTTATAAATATTATCTAATCAGTAATTTAACAAAAATGATTACCAATAAAGTAGTCATTATTAGTAAGTGTTGTACTATCAAGTCGGTTATTGATAAAACTCAAAATCATATCCTGTTGAGTTTGTTTTATTTGGCTCATTATTTATTAAACGTTTATTTTATTGATAAACAAACCATATTAATTATATTTTAAAAAATATTAATTTGACTATTAATACTTTACATAGTCATTTGACAATAAGACAATATTGAAACAACATATATATTTTTTTAAATTTTTTAAATTGTACCAGCAAAATTGAATATTTATTTTTACTATAGTCCAACAATAATAAAGGAACAGAGTGTATTTTTCTAATGTTAAATTGGCAATTTGTGATTTTGAGTATTTATGTACGAGTATACGTACAAATTTAAATACTGAACTAATTTTCGTTACATACGCATTATTTGTACATTAAACTTACAAATATATACACACAAAGTACGTAATAATTATGCATAATAAACATTTGTTAATGTGTCATCCCCAATTTATTGTTAAAAGAAGATGCTCGAGAATAATATATGTGATAATAAATAATTATATTTAAAACTCATTCTCCTCGCTTCAAAGTAAGTGATATTTTATATAACTAATTTTTTTTTTTAAATTATCCATGATTTAATAGCTTCATTCATCTTTACTTGTCCACTAGGTCTCTAGGAGTATTAAAGATAGATGTTCAACAATGTTTGTCCAATTTATAAAATCAAGAAATAATTTTACATTTAGTTTCTACTCTTATCATTAATTATAGTCATTTTTCTACTATATTTTTTAAGAAATTATACTTATTATATTCAAATGGTAATTTAGTAAAATTACTCATATTATTTATTGTTTCTTAATCTCCATGTCAAGTCAATAATAACAACTATTGTTGCATAAAGAGAGTATTATTTTTAGAAGTAAGGAGGAATGTAGTAAAATCTAATAGATTAGCGCTTTCTCCCTCTTAAGTTAGTTGTCATGTTTTGATTTTTCGAAGTCAAACTATACAAATTTTTATTAATATTTTAATTTTTTTCAACAAATTAACATGAGAAAAGTTATAATCTTATAATATTTTTTATATAATTTTTAAATATATTATTCATTTAAGTGATGAAATATTAAGTTAATTCAACTCAATTTAACTTTAAAATAATTAATTTGGGACGAATAATATTTCTTTTGAGTGAAGTCCATATCCTAGCTTTAAGGATCAAATTTGACTTAATCCATATCCTAACTTTAAGGATCAAATTTGACTTAAAAAAGGATAATTTGGAATTATCTCATTTTTGGGGGACTTGGCATATAAAGTACTATAACATAGTCTAGGGTGTAAATTTCGATCCAAATCGAAAAATCGAAGCAAATTGATTTTATTTTAGTTTTAGTTAGATTTGGTTTTAATTTTTTAAAAATCGATATTATTTGATTTGTGCTTGAATTTGTTCGAAAAATTGAAGAAATAGCCTAATCGAATCAAACCGATAAAATTATATTCATATATTTTATAATTATACATACCTAATACATTATTTATAAAAAAAAAAATTATTTTTTAATCTACTATAAAAATATAAATGCTCAAAACGAGAACATTTATCTTATTAATTTCATGTATATGAATGTCTATAACAATTCTTGGAGGGACTGTAAATGTCACTAGTTTTTTTCTTCTAGGCCAAAATGATAAATTTTAAAACTTTTTTCATACTAAATTTAGTGGTTGAAAGTTTTATAATATCAGTTGTTCTAACTATTTTTTATTTTGAGTAGATTGTTGTCACTTTTTCTTCATTTTAAATGTATCATTGCTTTTATTTTTATGTATGGTTAATAGCCGAATAATCGAACCAAACTGAACCACAACTGATAAATGTATATTATAATTGAGTTGGTTTAGTTTTGAGAATTTATGAACGGAATAAGTTGGTTTGATTTTGGTTTTAACCAATAACCAACCCATGTTTGCACTTTGTGTATAGAAAAAAATAGTTGATAGAAATCGCTATGCTCCAAATGACGGCTCATTCGATGCGAATTCTAAATAGTCAAATTCTAAAATAAATATCGAATATTGGATGAAAAATAAAAAAAAGAATGAGTCAAGTAAGGGTGAAACAAAACCCTATTCTCCATTGATTCTTGAGGAAATGGAATCAATTAATGCAAGTTGGATTAATCGAATCATATACGAATCATTTTTATATCAGATCAATATGATCAAATAAAATTTCAAGGGGCTAGAAATAAAGACAAATTAAAAAAATTGCAACCCTCTATAAGCATCATAATTAAATCTTTTTCATCGATTGATAAATTTTGAACATCATTATAATAATATTATGCATTAAAAAAGTTTCTTTCTTTATAGATAGATGTCATCATTTATGCTAGTGACTATATTAGTAGAATGAGCATGAGCTAAAAGAAAAATCTTTTACTCATAACTATCACTTTTTTTTTTTTTAAAAAAAGGGACAAATTTTAACGTTCTACCATAAAAAAGAAAAAAGAAAAAAAGAAGGCAGAATCATCATCTTCTAATTTTGGCCCATCACATTATGTTTACCAACTTTTTCCTTTGAAGAATGATTTAGTCTATAATTATAGTAACTTTTATAAGTCTCTCTATATATTTTTCCTAAACTTAATAGTTATAATCAAGTTTTTATAGTGTTCAATGCATAAATCCACTATTAACAATAGATCAAATGTTAGATATTTTATTACATAAATGCTAGGTCAAATAGTTTGGAATTAAGAGGGACAAAGAAAAGAAGAAGGGACCAAAATTGTCATAAAATATTTACTACACATGTGATTTACTGCAAAATCAATAATGATTTTATTTGTGTGAGATTTTATTTTCTCTCCATTAATAAGTGAAAGGTGGTAATAAAGAGTAATTTTAATTTGACAATAATCCTTATTTCAAAGTCAAATAGATACTTGGAGATTTTATTTCTACACTATATCAAAAGATAAATTCTTTCATATCCAAATATGAATTCAATCGAATTTCAATTTAAATAAAGAATATTATATTATAAAAAAGATTTAAGCAAGATTAGTAAATGATCATCATTTAAAAATAAAAAAATAATAAAAGCAAAAATAACACCATAACAAGTCACAAGTCATAGATAAAATGTATCACTAGGAACTGCTCTTAGGAATGCAATAGAGCAGAGCGGAGTGTGTACGAGGCAAATTTAGAGCTATATGGGGTGGAGAGGATTTTTCAAAGTTATGTAAGTGCAAAATGGATTGAAATTATTATTTTAAAATTAATTTGGGGCGAAATGACTTATGAATTCATGTGGGTTTGAGTTACTAAATAGGAATCCGAAGTAAATTAAATATTAGTGATTATTAAAAATTAAAGATATAAATTTTTTATATTAAACTTTAACTTTAGTTTTAACTTCTTTGCTATAATTTAAACTAGATGTGTCCAATAAATAGTTATTGTTAAAATGTTAATAAAAAATAATTAACTAGTGATTAAGAAACAATGATTGAAATGTTAACTAGAAATAATTGAAAAATTATTGAGATATTAATTAGTGAAAAATGAAAAAGTTATGAATTTTATTTTTTTATATTAAACTCAATTTTTTAAAAATTTATGCGAATAGCAAAGTGGATTAAGAATAAAAAAATTGTCATGCAAAATGAGATAAAATAGTTTAAAAATTTACGAGTTAATGAAACAATTTAATATCCATCCCATCCCATTGCTATTCGTATGCCGTATGTATCACCAGCTCGAGCTAGAAGGAAACCTTGTTGTCCCTTGTCATAAGAAAGGGAGAAAAAAGGAAGAAAATACAAAGATTCTCAAAATGCCATTTCATATCAATATAACTTCATTATGTATAAAACTGTTGATACCAAAGTCAAAACTGTTGATAAAAATGCCCGTTAAAGAAAGAAGACAATGTGCATAATATCAGACACCACAAAAGAACAAAAGTAAAAGGAAGTAAAATTGGATTACACTATTTAATTGTATAAAACAAAACGTTCACATGCACAGCATCCAAGAAAGTTTCACAGATTCTCCTCTGCTTATTATTAAATGCAGGGGTCTTCGTTCTCCTTCCAATTCTTGGTGGTGCCAACGAGGGTTCCCATTAATAAAGTTTCTTTCTCAGTGCCCACATTTACACTACTGCGAAAAGGGTTGCTTCCTTTGTGAACTTAACTTCTAGGGGTGCTTGGAAAAAGCAGCAGTCTTTAAGCTTGGGAATTCTCAATGGAACAAATGGGTAGTTTTTTTTGGTGAAAAAAAGAGTAGCTTTATTGTGATTTTGCTTAAATGGGAGCTTCTAGGATGTGGGTTGAGCTCAAAATGGAAAAAGATTTCACCTTTAAGTTGATGTTTGTAGTGCTTCTTTTGCGAGTATTTGTGGCTTGTGGGTTGTCTTTGGAGGATGCAGATTCAGATGCTGTTGTGTATATTGTTACTCTGAAACAAGCTCCTGTTTCTCATTTATATGGTGAGGAGCTTAGAGTGAAGGGTCACCATCACCACCACTCCAAGAATCATGGTTCAAGAAATGTTAGTAGACTGGATAAACCAAGGTATTATTTGTTAATTAACTGGATTTCCATACTTCTTGAAAAGAGCTGGCTTTTTCTTGTTAGTTTGTTTTGTTCTATGAATGATGGAAGGTTTTAGTTGTGGCTTGGGAATCTATACATGCAAGTCTTTTATTGACTTGAAATTAGCTTTTATAATACCCCAAGTGTCTGAAGTTCACAATTGTGTATGTTAAAAGAGGGAATTCTTGTAATTGATGAGTCACACTGTGTAATGAATTGTTAGGTTAAGATTCTGATAGGTAGAAACGTAATTGATAAGATGGGAAATCTTTAACACTTCCTCTCACATAGCTTAATTGTTTGAGCTGTCTAGTTGTAATGGAGAAGTTTAATCTTACTCAATTATCATGTTTTTGTGTTTGCTCATAGTCTGTCTTCTTATTTTATGTGTTTGTGAAAGTGAGAAGCTTTACTATTTTCTATCACATCATTGATCAGCTTTGTTTGAATCAGCCATATTTCACACAAGCATGCCCACAATGCTTCCTCTACATCAAGGATGCATGATTCTTTATTGAGGAAGGTGTTGAGAGGGGAGAATTATTTGAAACTTTACAGCTACCACTACTTGATCAATGGATTTGCTGTGCTTGTTACTCCCCAGCAGGTATATTATTAGCGAGTGGTATTGAAATTTTGTTTCATTAACAGCTTCCATTGCCTTTTTGTTGCTAGGTTTTCATGACACTGTAGATAAGCAATTATGTGGTCTTGTGTTTTTTGGTCCTAATATGAACTCATGCGTATGTTTACATTTCAAGGCTTTCAAGCTTGCAAATAGGAGAGAAGTGTCAAATGTGGTGTTGGATTTCTCTGTCAGAACTGCAACCACGCATACACCACAGTTCCTAGGTCTTCCTCTCGGGGCATGGGCTCAAGAGGGTGGATATGAAACTGCTGGGGAAGGCATTGTGATTGGTTTCATTGACACTGGAATTGATCCAACGCACCCCAGCTTCTCTGATAATACACCTGAGAGACATTATCCTGTTCCACCGCATTTTTCAGGCATTTGTGAGGTAACTCGAGATTTCCCATCTGGATCCTGCAACAGGAAGCTTGTTGGTGCCCGCCATTTTGCAGCATCTGCTATAACCAGGGGGATATTTAACACAACTCAGGACTATGCTTCTCCTTTTGACGGTGACGGCCATGGGACGTAAGTCTTATCTTCCTTATGGATCATTTCTCTGTAGCTTTTTTTCCTTCAAGCACTCTTTACAGAGCATTCCAATTTCTAGAGAACTAAGTCCTATCAATTAGTGCCAACAAAGGCTGCGTTCTGCCTAGTATTTATTTGAATCTTGATTTTACAATTGCCCTTGGTTGATGTGCTCATTTTATGTGCTACATGCTTATTGCCCATTTTGGTTTAAATGTATTTCTTTGCTTAGACAAATAATCCTTCAATCTCTGATAAAAGTGGGAGTTCTTCGATAGAATTAAAGTCTTTTCTCCATTGATTGACTTGAGCTCAAGTAACCAATGGGAATTCAGGATAACCAAATACATTCATTCTCACTAAATGACAGGCACATGAAACCTTCTGAGCCTACCACAAATATCATGTTTTTTCTGAAAATTCATTTATGCTTCTTGTTTTTAGATATCTAATGATCCATTTTTGTTTCTCATGATACTCGTTCATGTAAGCTGCAAAACATGCAATTTCATAAATTCAAAATCTGGTTCAGAGTAGGATATAACTTACCAAACCTGCAGTCTAGACTGATTTGGGAAAGAAGCAAAAGTATCAGTTTTGACTGTCCACTTGCTAAAATTGATTGATTCGAATTTGCTAATAGACCATATTTCCCTATGTATAGCTGTAAAGACTGTATGGTAGTTGCTACTTTATTTAGACTTTGGTGATCTTAAAGTTCTTCCGTTGGACTACAATTGGTGTACTTACAGTTATGGATGTATCCTTGATGACCCCAGAAAGGTAAACCCACACTACATATAGACAAACACACACACATACAGAGAGAGAGAGAGAGAGAATTATACACACGAGAGCGCGGAAATGATGATGGTTCAGACCTTGATATAATTGACATGATCCAAGTACATAGTTGCTTACATTCATTGATTTTTTGAGTTTACTGAAAGTAATATCTACTACCAAGTGGCTTTGATTTTCTTAACCACATGCAGGCATACAGCTTCAGTTGCAGCAGGGAACCATGGGATCCCTGTTGTTGTAGCTGGACATCACTTTGGAGATGCTAGTGGAATGGCTCCGCGTGCACAGTAAGTGCCCTCAGAAGTTGAATCTTTTTTCTTTTCGATTCATGAACAAAATATGGTGATGTCATGCTCAACATGTAATTATTGTCTGTTATTTGGAAACAGCCTCTCTACCTCACAAGGTAGAGATAAGGTCTGCATAAGCTCTATCCTTGCAAGACCCCACTTGTGGGATCATACTGATCATTGGGTATGTTTTTGTTTTTTTGAAGAGATCCTGATAAAGATACCAATGATGTTGCCAGTGCTTTGTATGATGTGTCAATTTATATGCTTATTCTCCTGTCCGCTCATCTTCCACAACTCTCTCTTTGTGTTTGTTAATGGTTTGTCTGGGTATGCTATTCTCTTGAAATATGTGATTCAGTGACTGCTAAAGCAGCACTTGTTTTACACCTATAGCTCCTGATTAAAAGTATAGCCTACGTACCTTTTTTATACAAAAAGAACTGAAATTAAAGTGTCTTTAACAGTTTAGAACACTTCAAATGTCTTTTGAAAAGCCTGTTATTACTAGACTAGAACTCAGCCTGTAGGACTGCTACTGCAGAAATTCGTCTTTACTTATCTTTCTTCCTGGTGTTTATGATTTACTTAAATTCTTCTAAAAATATGGATGCATTATTTCCAATTTGAGTTGGATCCTGAAAATTTAGCAGCTGGTTGCGTTGTGAGCCTTTTGCTAAACCGACAAAAAAACTCCTAATCTACTCTGTCAACTTCCCTAAGTGCGCATGGTTCAATCATTTGAGTTTTCCCATATACTAGTCTTACACTTGGAGTTATTTCCAAAGTACAATATTTCTCTGGCTTTCTTTCCATCAATCTCGGATGGAGCCAAAGATTGACTATTTTTCGGCTTTGGAGTATGATGGAATAAAGCAAAATGGCTCTTTAAACTGTCTGCGCTTCTTTC
>JAOTQJ010000049.1:13000837-13051408 GCA_025642045.1 Solanum sejunctum
GCCGCTTTATGTTTTTAAACATAGGGGTTAGGCTGCGTACATCCGACCCCCCCTTACCCCGCAATGAGCGGGAGCCTTTTGAGGCACTGGGGTATGTTGATGATGATGATGATGATAATATTTCTCTGGCTTCAAATACTATATTCTAGACTGGGATACTGATCACAGGTTGATATTTGCAGCATTGCAGTTTATAAGGCATTATACAAGAGCTTTGGTGGCTTTGCTGCAGATGTTGTTGCCGCTATAGACCAGGTATCTTTTCATTTTTAGTTGGTGAGTAGAGAAGAAAGGGTACAAAAGAAAGGAGTGCATCTGTGTTGTTTGGACTTCATAGAAACGAGAGAAGAAAGTGAAAGAAGTGTTTCGTGGTGTTGTTGCCTTGTACATGATCTTGCTGATTGTTTTCTCTTCATCATCGTAGTAAGCATGAGGAGCATCTTCATAAAGCAAAAACAGAAAGATCTTGATTCGTCAGCATTTTGATACTTACCTATTTTCATTTATAGGCAGCTCAGGATGGTGTGGACATTATCAATTTATCAATCACTCCAAACAGGCGTCCTCCTGGTGTTGCAACTTTCTTTAATCCCATAGACATGGCCTTGCTATCAGCAGTTAAGGCTGGGATCTTTGTAGTACAAGCTGCAGGCAATACCGGACCTGCACCTAAAAGTGTTTCATCCTTCAGTCCATGGATCTTCACTGTTGGTGCTTCAACCCATGACAGGGTTTATAGTAACTCGATAGTGCTGGGAAACAATATCACAATACCTGGAGTTGGACTTGCACGTAAGTCTATATTGTATATTAATTTATAGTTTCATCCACGGAGAATGAAAAATGACTTCTGTGGGGTCGTTTTTGTGTTTGATCAAGCTATAAGCACTTGGAGATGTTAAAGAATGTGCACAAATAGGCCGTATATTTTTCCATTAAGGGATATTTTTCTTGTCAATTTTGAACCAAATTTGTTCTCCTGTTTCACATAGTCGAAAAAGTACTCCAGGTTATGTAATATTTCTGGAAAAGATGAATGAAACTATAAAGATCATTTGATATTAAAAAGACATACTTTTTTTTTTTGGGTGTATTCAGATTTACCAAGCATTAGGCTTTCATGTTCCAAGACATTTTGTCTTGTAGCTGTTGCTTTTCTTTCTTAGTCACAAACTGGTTAGTTTGTCCTGGATACAACAATGAATGTGGTAACCATCTTTTTTTGGACACAAAAGAAGTTTGATTTTAGCTTGCATACTACTTCAGCAATTACTACAATTTAATTGGCTTTAGTCCATAGCCCATTGAGGTTCTTTAAACTTTTTAAGAAGTTCCTGTTGCATTGTTGGCTTCAAAGTTTTGTATTTTGCTGCAGCTGGAACAGATAGCATGTACACTCTAGTTATGGCAAGTCATGCTTTGAATGACACAGCTGCTAATGATATGTATGTGGGTGAATGCCAAGATGCCAGCAGTTTCAATCAGACTCTTGTTCAAGGGAATCTGTTAGTTTGCAGCTACTCTGTCCGCTTTGTTCTTGGACTTTCCACCATAAAACAGGCCCTGGAAACTGCGAAGAACCTTAGTGCAGCTGGTGTTGTGTTCTGCATGGATCCCTTTGTCATTGGTTTTCAAATCAATCCGACTCCAATGAGACTGCCTGGCATCATAATTCCATCTGCAAATGATTCTAAGGTATGCCTAGAAATCTACTACTCCCTCCGTTAGATTTAAATGAGTGTGTTCGGTTGAACATTAAGTTAAGAAAGATTTTTTTTTTTTTATAATTGTTAACATTGTATTCTTTAGCTTTAAGGATATGCTGGAGACCTTTAGAAAAATAGAAAAGGACAATAAGAGCAATACTTACAAGGATCCTAAGAAATCTAAAAGTTGATCAGAATCCTCTAATCCTATCTCTTTACACCAAAAATATAGAGATATAATGCAATTCCATTTAACCTTATGAATGGAATTGTATCTTTAAAATTCCTACTATTCCTCTCTTTCCACACTGTCCACCAAATGTAGTGTGGAATTAAATCCCACCAAGACTTCTACCTCTTGCTACCTCCTCTCCTGATCCAGCAACTTAGTAAATTGGCTGTGTGTTTTGGCATAGTCCATTTCACTTCAGCAAGGTTGAGAAACATGGACCAGACTTATGCTGTGAAAGTACAGTGTAAGAATAGGTGACTGTTGGTTTCCCCTGTCTTCCCACATAAGGAACACCATGATCTTTCCTTTCCTCCTCAAAACTCTAGGTGTCAAGCATGCCTTTCTGATGACTTAACCAGGTGAAGCACTTAAACTTTTGTTGGTGCTGAATTCTTCCATCCGCTTCCACAAACTCTGGTATCTACTCCGTTGCAAGTTGCACTCCTTCTTGTATGCCCTGCCAACTGTGTAGATCCCATCCTCACTGCGATACTATCTTACTGCATCTTTGGTAGTATTGGTGCTTGCAAAATCCCTTACTTCCTCCAACAATTTGGCTACTCTCTCTATTTCCCAATCATTTAGAAGCCTTATGAAATAAAGGTTCCAGCCTTGTTCTGTCCAACAATCACTGATCATTGCCTCAGAATTGGTGCACAGAGTAAATAGATCAGGATATAGTTCCTTTAGGGGGTTTGTTCGATCCATACATCCCACCAGAATTTAGTTTTCATTCCATCCCCCACTTTGATGTGTAAGTTTGGTGCTTGGGCCATAAGTTTCTAATAGCTCTCTAAACTCCCACTCCATATGCATCTGTGCTTACCTTACTGCACCAAAATCCATCCTCTCCATATTTGCATTTAATTAGATCTTTCCACAAAGCTTGCCTCTCTTCAGTATATCTCCACAACTATGTCATCAAAAGGCTATGGTTTTGCTTCCTCAAATCTCTGATGCCCAAACCACCTTTATCTTTTCTATGTAAAATTGTATTCCATTTGACCAGATTGTAACCCTTGCTCTCTTTGCAGCCATGCCATAGGAAATCTCTCCTAAGTTTGTCCAATTTCTTAGCCACCTTAGCAGGTAGTGTGAAAAGAGACATAACGTATGTTGGGAGAGAATCTAGGACTGTTGATAAGGATGTGTCTACCACCAATGGAAATGTACTGTGCTTTCCATCTGCCTAGTCTCTTTTTAGTCTTCTCCACTATGCTGCCCCAAATCTCCAAATCCTTGTATTTATTGCCTAGAGGCATACCCAGGTATGTAGTGGGCAATTTCTCCACTTTGCAGCCCAGAATGTCAGCTAGCATCTGGATGTTTGTAACATCCCTAATAGGATATAAACTGCTCTTTCTCCAATTAACTTTCAAACCTGCAAAAGCTTCAAAAAACAACAAAAGTAGTTTGATGAATCTAAACCTCCTCCTGTGGCTCATAGAAGATCACTGTGTCATCTGCATAAAGGAGATGACAGATCTCTTTACTACCACTGTTGTTTCCACTAATCTGAAAACCTCTGATCCACCTTTTTTGAGTAGCAATCCTCGTCAAACTATCAAAACCCTCCATGACCAGGATAAATAAAGAAGTTGGTAGAGACTTTTGCCTCATAGAGAAAGCATTCTTGGAACTTTATGGGCAGGTCAGGTGGGTCTGGACTCTGGGTCCATTTTGCCACCCCTAGTTAAAACTTCAAACTTTATAGAAGCATGATAAGATTCTTAAAGAAATGCGTACATCGTCATCAGCCTGCTTCAAGTTCTTTCAAAGCTTTGATCCCATGCACCCAAGTGTTTTTTTACTATTTGAATTTACTGATTCAAGCAATTTGGCAGATCTTGCTTCAGTACTACAATTCTTCACTGGACCAAGATGAAGTTACTAAGAAAATTACAAGGTTTGGGGCAGTTGCAAGCATTTCAGGGGGTCTTAAAGCAAATTTTAGCTTATCTGCTCCGAATGTTATGTTTTATTCTGCTCGAGGACCAGACCCAGAAGATAGTTCTCTTGATGATTCTGACATACTGAAACCGAACCTCGTTGCCCCAGGAAATCTTATATGGGCAGCTTGGAGTTCTGGTGGCATGGACTCAGTTGAGTTTGAAGGTAGTTTGACTAAAGAAAGCTTGTAGATTTTCTAAAGCTCTAAAGAGGAAAAAGGGCCCTCCTTGTACATCAATGAAAATAACATTATATATTTACTTACCTATGTTACTTTATCCAATATGTAGGTGAAGACTTCGCAATGATGTCTGGAACCAGCATGGCTGCCCCTCATGTTGCTGGTCTGGCAGCACTGGTTAAGCAGAAATTTCCTAATTTTAATACTGCTGCTATTGCATCTGCACTTTCTACCACAGCTTCTCTATCTGATAAATACGGTGGTCCCATATTGGCCCAGCGTTCATATGCTAATCCAGATTCAAACCAGTCTCCTGCAACACCTTTTGACATGGGAAGCGGATTTGTGAATGCTACTGCAGCGTTGGATCCAGGCCTTATTTTTGATACAGGTAAGCTACTCTTCTCTGCTGTCAAAGTTGAGACCACTGTTATATGAATGACAGATGCTGTGATATATCACCGCTTATGATTGTACTTGTGGTATTGTTAGATAAATTAGTACATCTTAAACTGGTTTAAGCATGATGTTGTGGAAGTCTACAACTTGGTTTACTTGAAAGGTCTGTGTTTGTCGACTAGTACAGATAAAGTTCTCTGCGAACTGCTCAAACTTTGTGGAGAAAATAAATGCCACCCATTCTTAGTCAATTATTTTGAACTGCTACACGTGTTTTATGTAAGATAATGTTTACTTTAGACACATATATAGCAGTGACTCACATACAAATTTGAGAAATCATTGGTACTTTTTGGATTGGTAATTCATGTTGTATCCCTTCATTTTCTGCCAGTCTCTGATATGGCATTTGAAAATTTTCATTGTAGGCTATAGCGACTACATGTCATTCCTTTGTGGCATAAATGGTTCGGCACCTATGGTACTAAATTACACTGGTGAGAGCTGTGGAGAACCTACAGTGACTGGAACTGATCTGAACTTGCCTTCAATCACGATATCGAAACTGAATCAATCCAGAACGGTTCAAAGAACTTTGATAAATATTGCTGCCAATGAAACATATGTTGTTGGTTGGAGTGCGCCTTATGGTGCTTCTATAAAGGTCACACCAGCACGGTTTTTTATTGCGTCTGGGCAGCAACAGGTCTTGAATGTTGACTTTAACGCTACTATGAACAACTCTTCACCAAGCTTTGGAAGAATTGGACTATTTGGAAACCAGGGTCATGTTATAAACATTCCTTTGTCAGTCATACTAAAAATTACATACAACACAACTAATAGCTGATTCAGCTGATAACACTTTCCCCTTTTTTTTTCTTTAATATTGTTGAATGTCCAATTTTTTAATCTGTTAGGCTCTGTAAATGTGTTTGAAATGTAGATAACTTATTTTTTTTATGATAAATAAGCATGATCTGATTTTGTCCAGGAACTTATTATTGTTGTCAAACTTTGAGGAAAAATAATTCTGTTTCAATACTTGCATGGCTGGACAAAATTTTACACCCGACGATTTTGGTATCTGCGTGTATCATTTTATCAGATTAATGGCTGCACACTAGACTAATGAGTCAGTACAGTACTTGGGGGCTTATCAGCTGCTAAAGCCTACACACATGAAGACAAACAAATTGCTGATTTTTCTGCGTATTTAGCCATCAAATAAAGATATTGCTGAGTTTTGTTGGATAAATAAGTCAAGCAATTATGAGCTCCTTTATGTGACATTCTTTGACTTATCACACAGTGTTTAAGAAAAAAAGAAAGATTTTTAAAACTTGTGATCTAAAATCATTCTTAGATATTTATGTGGTTGAAAATCATTTCATTAAGAGTAAAAAGAGAATTTTAAAAATAAATTATTTCCAATTAGAGTAAGTTAACATTCTTTTGTAGACGCCACGTAAAATAGGATAGATGGAGTACTATTTTGCTCCTTCACAACTATCACATTAGAGTTGGCACACTTGTTATATAGACAAAACAAGCATGCACTTTCTAGTACCAGATGGGCAAACATATGTTAGGCCATCTTTACATCAATGCTGGAGGAACATTAGGAGCAGAGGAATCTCCAGAACAAGTTCTTAACCATACTGCTAAGATTGCCCAACAATAAATTACATTCATGAACAAAAGCTTCCAATCTGCAAAGCAATCCACGGAGGGAGGTTTATGAGATTTTTCTGTACAGGGTTTTCCTCAGACAATTTGTCACGATATAGTTAACAAATCTATCGGGATAGCAAAGTAAAAGCAAGACTCGATGTTCCAGAACATAAACTCAGCACACATGAAGCTTTGACTCATTCCATCAACTAGCGAAAGTTTAAGTCAGATCATCCTCATCCAAAGGCTCTTCATTGTCTTTCATGGCTTCATTCTTGAATGCACTAACATCCCCTGTAGGCAATTTCCTTGCAATCTTGATGATCTGGTTGTATTGCAATTATGTTAATATAGCAAGGGAAAAGAGATTGCACATAGATATCACACAAATGATGCTTCTTGCTTACACGTCTTAGTTTCCTTGCATTATCGTCCAAGTGAAAATTAAATATTGATGCTCAGTGTTAAGTATTAAGCCTTGACAATGAAACAGCTATGCAGCCCAGACAAGGGAAAAAATCAGTGTAAAATTAAGTTAGAGATGAATGACTCTTTGACTTCTGGAAGCAGTTCTAAAGTAAGCACAGAAAATAGTATGTCGAGTGAACAGGCTTAGGATAATAAATATCAAAGGAATATACAAGTTCTTATGTGTTGGGACGATTGATTTAGCTTAAAAGACGCTCTCAAAATCTTTTAGCTAGAAAACTATGATTAAGGAATTTCTAGTCTAGTTCACATAGAAGCCTGGTGACCATCTTTACCAAAAAGCCTAGAACTAACCTATAACTGCCCACCTGTTTTAAATAAAGAAAAAGCTACCAGCCTAAGCACAAAAGCCAGCCAAATAATTGAAATTTTATACGTTTGCAATTCAATATTGTCAAAAAGAGCTGTTCTTGGCGATGCAAAATTAGTAAGTGTACAACAGTAATTCGCACTCAGACTCTGGTACTGCATTACTAACCGTGTGATCAAGATTTGATACAGTGCTTGATTGTGCCACACGTTTAATATTCTCAACATCACCTTCAGCATATGCAGAAAGAAATTTACCAGCACAGCGACCTTGATCGCTATTCATAAAAACTTCAACCCTGCAAAGAAGAGTCACCACCCATATTTTTAGTAGAATCACTTAACCTGATAAAATCATGAGTAAACTAAAACTACAATAGAGATCATTAATTCCAGAAGCAAACATGATCTTGAAATATAAAATTGTCCATATAGATTCATCAGTCTAGAAAAGATAAAAAAGAAAAGCTGAATAGGTAGGAGGTGCACAGATACCTAATGGATAAAACAAACATACGAGGATATTTTAGACCAAAATAGAAGGATATTACACAAAGGCAAGTTTCTGGAGGTCCATATTTCTTTTTTCTCTGCTATCATTGTTTAGTAGATATTCAAACAACTAATTCTTCCCACTTATGTGTGACTTAACATACTAATTGTGTGATTTCTGCAGTGTTACAGAACGAGGAGAGAACTTGCACAATTGCTTAAAGGGCATAAATTTACCACTCTATAATAAAGGGAAAGAATTTTGAACCGGGGAACAAAAATTTGCAGCAAGCACATTTATTCAGATACAGAAAGAAACTCATATATTAACTAGGAGTAAACTAACCTCTTGGTACTAACCCATCAGTCCTTTTCAATAGAACTTGTGCTATGACACAATAAAACATCATTTACCTTATCCATGCATGTGGAAGATCTGGGGTGTGATTTTAAAGAATGAAAGAATGTGAAGTCCAACAAGCGAAATACAAGCTAAAGAGTATCTAAGCAGATGGACTCTGAGGTTCTAGGGAGATGATGAGGATATTATGATCCAGAGATGCCTAGTTATTGGCTAATCTCTTTCAAAAAAATTCACCAAGCCTGACTAACCCAGTTGATTGAAGTATATGATCTGGTATTCTTAGACTTCATGATAAGGAAGTGGATTCAAGTAACCAGGCCAGACAAGGTTGAAGAAAGTTTCCCGTCAAAAGGCAGTGGAGAAATGCATTCAAATGGTAAAAATATCATTCACATCATTGTATGCCTCGCCTCATCAGTGATTGAGCCACATTCACTTGAAGGGTGTGAACTGATACACGTTCGTTGGAAAATTACGCTGTTTAGCTAGGTAAAAATATTTCCTTAAATGTATATACATTACACACACCCTTTTTTGCTTTTACGTGATTTTACCTTAGGACACCCCTTAGACAAAATTCTGGCTTCGCCACCCCTCATCCTTGGATCACTTTGTTGAAAAAAGTCAAAGAATGCTTTGGAACTGCCCATTCTTTTGGTTTCTCCATACAATACATTTTCTTTCGATAAGTTAAAGTGTTCTTTTTTTCACATAAGACATATTCCTTGACCCCTAAGCACCATAAAGAAAGATGTGTAAACGAAAAGGGGGATGCTAAATAGTGAACTCCAAAAGATAAAGATTGTATTGCACTACAAAGTACAAACTGTAACAGATATAATGGGACTGGTAACATATCTGAGAACTGGTTTATAATGCATATGTATTGAGAAAAAGTAGACATTTTAGGTGTAGTAAGACTGAAAATAAACTAAACCAAGTTTCATGCATGCAGTTTCTGAAATGGACTCGCTTTCGACTTCCAATTTTGGTGATGAAAAAGTAAAATACAACATTACACGGAGAATTAAACAAAAAGTCCTGTAGCGCTTAGTTGCTTAAAGTCATGAGCATAAAGGTACAAACGAAGGTAGACTCGATGTATTTGAGCTGATGAAATATGTAAGTAACTTACTGACAACAATCATTGTAGCACTTCTCCGCTTGCTTAAAGTCGTGGGCGTATAGGTACACAATGATTGCACTAAGATAAGCCTGCAAGGAATTGATTACTTTTAGCAATTACTGAAGGTTGAAATCTTCATTAAGCAATAAGGATTTCAAGCATTTTTAACACTATATTTATCTTTATAGATAAAGGTATTTTAATACTATATTAAAAGTTAATGCCACATTAATCTCGAAGAGACAGTCATGAATGATGACCCAGATATGAGACCGACAGATTGTTACACAAAACCGGGGAGATCAATTCCGACACAACATTCATTGCATGTGTTTACCAAGGACTAGCGATTCTCTCGGAAATCTGAGAAAAAACAAAGAAAGAATACAAACAGGACAAATACAATAGGCCCCATATGAACTGAAAACGTAATCACATCCTCCGGGGACAGCTTTCTCCTCAGTAGCTTGAAGAATTGGACAAAATGAGAAGATGATGGTGACAACGCCAAGACGGAAAGTGAGAAGTAAACAGCGGAAAGCAGGAGAGAAGGAAAAAGAAAGAGGCTAAAAAGATATGGCAAAAAACATGCACAGAAATCTTAGCACTATATCTGTTCACATAAGTTCAATTTTTTTAATTATATTCACTATTAATTGGAAACTCAGGAATCAAACAAAAAGATCAAAGTTCCCTAAATTCTGAACTAAAACCAATCCAGAAACTGAATAGATCAGTCCAAATAATCTTAGGAATGCTATCAGCATTTTTGTTAGAACTGAATAATGCACACCATTACAGATCACTCATTAATAATGTCTAAATTAAAAAATAAGCATTAGACATGACATTTAGGCATAAAAGAGACACAAGAGTAGAAGAACCACAATACAAGCCACATCAATATGGTTGTCATTGGCTCCATATGTAATCAATGCACGGACAAAAAGATGGTGCGAGAGAGATCCTGTAATGGTTTGGGAGCAAGCAAATAACTCCAATTTAGTATTGTTCGAAAACAATGCAAATAGTTTTTGCTAATGAAGAATTGCAGTAGTAATCTTTTGAGAAGGAAATTAATCCTTTAAAATGCGGAAACCACCGAATAAAATTTCTTTATGTCAAACATTTTGCCATGAACAAACATGGACTTTACTATAAATTATTTTCTTCCAGGAAATAAACAAGCTAATGCCAAAGTAGTGTTAAGTAGATGGAAATTGTGACTAAAGGGCTTTCGAACCTTGCACTGGCTATGTGTTGCGTTGCACTTGTCCGCAGCTAATGCCAAACTTATTAGGAGAGATGCAGCGTCTTCATATCTGCATGTGGTGAAATCAAAGTCATCATCACTTGCTAAAGTGAGAAGTGTACCGCATGAACTGCTTCACTTAGGAACTTAGACTATTAGAATGAGACTTTTAGTTATTTACTTTAGGTTTGCAATACATCTCTCACGCATGTGTCTAATACTCTTTAATCTACCAAACACATGAAAATATTTTGACATCATGTTGTATTTGAGGCTCAAAACGAGGAACTCTAGTGTATATATTATTGGTGCAGAATGTTCCATCTAAAAGTTAAAACATTTGAATCTCTGACACTTCTATTTATTTGTTTTAGGTTTACAACAGGGAGACCCAGAAAACTTAACATAGTTCATATATTTAAAAAAGTCAACTTGGTTGTGACTTTTTTAGCTTGATAAGTAAATGACTTTTTTCATCAGAAGGAAACAAAGAAAAGAAAAAGAAAGGCATTGAAATATGCTAATTAATACATTTGATATGCTTTCTAACTTCTAAAAGTAATATCTGCCTCAAAGGTAATTCTTACTTTTCAAGCTTCAGGTAAACCCTTGCAGCATCACGATATAGATCAAAGGCCATTTGTTCCTTCCCGTCCTCTTCAAGAATGGCACAAGCTTCAGTATACAACTGAACAGCTACATCAGGTGCTCCATCTTCTAAAGCACTATAACATCAAAACTTTTTAATCAGATACGGTACACTGTTTCACACTCAAGCGAAAGGAGAAAGTATCAGACATATAAAAGGAATCTATAGTTAGACCATGATATTATAGAGAACTGTTAGATCCATCAAAACTATCTCCCTCCCTAACGAGTATCCCATTGAACAAGTTTCGTAAAGGACAAAGATAGGCATAGGGCAAATCAGGCATGAAATTTAGTCTTATGTCAAACATAAGCCTGGCACTGTAGGATTGTGCCATTGGTTACCCACTTTATCCATTCTTTGTTTCACAAATATGTAAAGTTGCATTAACTTTGATTTAATATACTGTTAATTTCATTTTTAACGATAGTGTAACTTCTATATAGATTTAATTTTTTTATGAACTCGTTTGACGCCACATTTAGCTTGCGTTTGGACATGCGAGATGAAGTCATGATTTCAGATTATCGTTTGGACATGCAATTCGGGATTATGATTTAAAATCCCAAATTCTCCAAAAAAACATATCTAGAATTCCAACATCATGTTTACAAAAACTATTAAATCTAAAACTTGATCCATAAGTTTATATTTTTAAATATAAAAAATAAAAGGTCCATAATTTTAAATTTTGCAAAAAAAAACAAACAAAAATTTATGCTCGACGTGAAGAAATTGTTTGTACCATGTGAAAAGTTACTGCTATTGCTGACTAGTGGATTTTTTTATAAAATTATATGTTTTTGAAAGTTTGTAATCACAAATATTTATTTATAAAAGGAACATGGAGAGCGATTTACTAATCTGGTACCTTAGGATGTTCTCATGTCTTGTCTATTAACTATGATCTGCTCATTTGGTAAGATTGTATAAGAACCGGAGAGATTTTGATAGTTTTCATAGTTTGTTGGGTTTTCATGATTTTGAGAAAAAAATACAATATAAGAAATCCAAATTGCATGTCCAACATCTCCACATAAAATGTGATGTAAGTAATGATACGGTTTAATGATTAATATGGTATAATCAGATACAACAAATCTACACCTCAATCCAGTACTAGTTACTGCTGCTATATCAATCCTGTACATTTTCTGCTCCATTTAGGCCCTTTTTCCAAGATTAAACAAGGAGTTCTCTAGAAGTAGGGATTCTCTAAATCTGTATTCAGATAGGACTTAACATCAACTATTTCAGAAATTATAATTTATATAGCATAAAACACTACCACCGCAATTTTGATAAATGCAGCCAAATAAGTCAGCCACATACCGTGCACCTTTGCCAAGTGCGTCAGATGCAGGTTGGGGCCTCCCACATTCATTGTACAATTCAGAGGCCCTTCTATAAAAGTCAGCAACTTCTTTCCAGTTGCCTAGTTCCTTTGCCATAGTAGCAGCAGACTCCATATGCTTAGCAGCATCCCAAGGCCTGATTTACTAGTCAAGGATCCCAAAAGCCAAAATTGACACTCGAAGAACAAGAAAGATCCAAAGAAACCAATTGGGGAAAAGGATACGAGGAAAGCATCTCTTGTCCTTTTGAAGCTTTTTCAAATGCTTCTTTTGCTTTCTCATAATTTTTAGCAAGCCTAAATCCATTAGCTGTAATGAAAGAGCATAGTATCTGTCAGGTAATTAACATGCTAAAATTGTCCCATTTTATATAACATTTGTTTTATTCACAAATATTGTACATACCTGCCTGCTCATACAAACCAGTCGCACTTTTCCAATCAGTACTCCACCTGGTAAAACTTAGTTTTGTCCTATATAGATAGGGAAACATATAAAATTACATAAAACTTAAAAGGTGTAATGGAAGGAGGATTGAATAACAAAGGCTTCATTCCCTCCCAAGACCCCACTTGTGGGATATCACTGGGTATGTTGTTGTTATTAAAGAAACAGAACATTCTTCCAGCATACAAGATCTCCAAGATAGTATTTTGCACCACTGTAACTACAGCTAATCTCTCAGAAGTCAGATCAATGAAAATTTTTAGCTTTCAAGTCCCTAATCAAGATACTGATACAGAAAAAGGAAATGTTAAACATTAATAGAGACCACAGTTAGTAATCAAGATCCTCCAATCATTGATCAGAACACTATTGTTACTGGTTGGTGTATAATAACTCACAGAAAATCAAATCTAACCAAGAAAATAGAAATTATCCAAGTTCAATCAAGTGCTTAATCATCACACAAGGAGAACAAAGCAGGCACATTTCATTATCACTTCCATTCAACAACTTCAAAAACAACAGCAAAATATGGCTTTTATCGACAGCTTAAAACAACTACATATACATAGATTGTGTCTCTGTGTCTGTAATATACCATCTTCACACCAGCAACTCAAAGAAAGAGGAAACCTCTTTTCACAGATTTGATCAAACAACCTTAACATTCTTTATGTAACAAAAATTGTATCTTTAATATAAAAACAATTGTATCCGACAAAAATTGAATCTTGGAAACTATTTAGAGAAAATAGTTATACTATAGATAAAGGGCCTTTAATACAGAGTTTATTGAGGTGGGGTTGGTGTTCTTACAGTTTATCAGCCTTGCTGATCAACTTTTCAGGATCGGAACCCATGGCTGACGTGCTGTGAGTTCCTTTCTTGCTTTTCCGGTCAATCTCAGAATCCGGTTTTCTTCCGCATTTGCAGGGACCCCAATGAGGAAAATGCAACTTTTGATTATTGCGTGATTGGCCCGAAGGTATTTGGTGTCGTAACTTTTGACCCTAATCAATACTCCCTTTTGTCTTGAATTTGTTAAGTAACAATAAAATGGGAAAATTAGCAGCTTCTATTTCATCGAGTACAAGCTGTTAATCGCCAACCATGAAATGGATGTTCCATTGTATACTGCTTTTGCATTCTTAATTAAATTATTTTTCTTTTATTTACTTATTCTATTTCACCTATTATCAGGGATGAAAAGAAAATTCAAGAAAACAATGAGACTAGGATGTAAGTTATTAAAACTAGGATAAATTATGTAGTTAAGCAAATAGTTGATATATTTATATTATACCGCTATAGTTTGAAGAAATTATAATTTATAGTTATATTTAGGATTTTTTTTTATTTTCTCTCTCTCCTCTTCCTCTCTCAAATCTCTCTCTGAAATCTCTTTCCAGATATACAAATGCATATGTATATTAGTTACATATATACAAATATTTGACAAATATACCTATTCAATTGAACAAGTATATATATACAATTCGCCTCTCTCCACTCTCTACTTTCTCTCCCAATCTCGCTTGCCAGATATACAAATATATATATACACACATAAATTGATAGCAATACATATACAATTTAATAAATATACATATACAATTCATCTCGCTCGCCTCTCCTATCCTATGCAGCTATAAATCATAATTTCAGCAAAATATAACTATTTTTACTATTTTTTTGTCTTATTATGTTTCAAATATTTATTCTCTTTGGAAAATCCTCAAAAAATTAATAAGGCATGACGTAATTAACAAGAAAAAAGAAAAAGACACATCCGTTAAAAGGTGTAAATTTCAAATTACACAAATTACCCTGTTACAACTTGTTTTACTCATTAGTCATTACAATATGGTTTTTTTGTATTTAATAATTACCATTCCTACTTGAGAGATAGCTCTAGATAAGGATTCATTGACGAAGAGCTGTATACTATACGTAAAACAATATTCAATAAAAGATTAGTTGCAAATTAATTTATGTTTTTATAATTGTAGTAATTACAGGACCTAGATGAGATAATGATAACAAAGTTTCACTCTTCATTTTGGATTAAATGTCCAGAAGAGACCCTTTAAGAAAGGCCTTGCTACATACAGTTGCTTTCATTAGTACACAATATACACTACACTCTGGTCTCTAATAAGGAAAATTGTTTTACCCTTTTCGGAATACAATAATATGTGCTTGTTTCCTCTAAAGACACAAAAAGAATTTCTATTTCCCTGGGTTAAAGAATACAACAATGAAGTTCAAGCATCTGACTGATCACAAATTGATTATGAAAATTACAAATTGTTGTTATGGACTCCTCCCCGCAAAATTTGATTCCGCTGTGGTAACAACACAAACATCCTGTAAGAAGACTGTATATCTGCAAAATTGCAAGAGTCAAAGAGAGATACTAACACGATAAAATTCCAAAAGATATTTGCCTCAAATATTAAAGATAGATTTTAGATCTTAAACTTCCATTCTAACGGACTGATATTACCTAGGCGAGCGCAAGATTATATTACTCAATAACTTATTACAGAATACATATGAAGGTAAAACAAGAACTCAAGACTATGTCTGAACTGAGAAGATACAAAACAAGAATAATCAACTATGCTTCAAGATAAGTCTACAATCAATGAACTTCTGTAAATTCCAGTTTACTCCTTGATTTCTATAGATCTGGAACACATTATCCACAACAACATTTCTAGTCTTGTCTAGTTATTAATCGAGATGAAAATACCGCCATTCTATCACACAATGGTCGCAAGTTCCAAACTTGCACTATGTTACATCACTTATTTGTGCAGCTTCAGTGTGATGCATATTAAATAAATTGATAAATCCAGACATACCTCTAGTCAATTATACAACGTTGCAGCATAGTCTTCACGCATTTGTCAGATTGCTTGAGCGAAACCTATTTGATGAAATACAGGCTACTATACAAGGCTATTGACCAACTTCCTCACCAAAATTGTTTGCCACAAATTCATCAAGTTGCCCCCAATTAGGAGGATTAGATTTGCTATCTGAAGGTAATGATCTAATACATGCAAGAATATGCTGAGCATCGCAGTACATTCTGTTGCAAGAGAAAATAAGTTATAGTCATAACAAACAACAGATGAAGTGAATGGCAAACACAGGCAATAAGAAAAAAGAAATTTAAGCCTTCAACTCTAGGATATATTTGTGCTATTAGATGCAATCAATTTGTTGCTTTAAGTGACAGATTAATGCAAATTGGGAGATTATCATATCATGTGTTAGCAATACTGTTCCATTAAATGTGCCCTTTAAATAATGAGCACAAAGTAACCTAACCACACGCGATGGATTTTCTTTTTTTTTTTTGCGTGTGTGGTTGTCAACCAAAAGCAATTGAAGCTTTGAAGGAGAAATAGAAAACAACAAAAGAAAAGGGAGGATAAAATAGGGCATTTTGCTATGTGATTACTAGGAGTCTGTCCTCAACATGAACATTTCCAAATATTCATCTTCTTTTTTACTGCTGCTTGAGTTTGTGACTCTTCTTCTACTACTTGTATTTTTTGAAATTGATATTAATTTTCATTTTTTTGAAATTTCTTCTTCTACTACTTATGTTTAAAATGCTTTCTTCAAATAAAGACTCCCAAATGATATATCTATAATGCCTTATCAATATATTAGTCTATTCTCCAGTACCACCTTTTTAATTTAGATATAAATGCAAAGGAACGTAGTTGTTTAATAAATTTTGTGCATCTACTACTTGCCTACAGTTAGATATTCTAAAACACCACTCTGTAAGTGCACGTACACGCGCACACGTACACACACACACTCTCTCTCTCTCGCCATTATCAGGATTCTAGCATATTATTAAGTTGATGCCCTGGTGCTCTTTCTTGCCCTCTTGTATCCTAGATTCAAAAGCCATAGTACTTTTTTTCTTCCAGAAGGTAACAATTTGTATTATAACCAGTGGGTAGTACTGAAAACCCCTTTACAAAGAGTATGAAAATGTAAGAACAAAAACAGCCTCAGTACATGACGTAGGCACTATAGGAACTTCAAATAGGCATGGTATAATATGGAACATATCTTCTATACTAGCATGGAACTATTTTTTGACAAGAAAAAGTAAGCACCTCTAGGAAGTTGAAAGTGATAAATAAATTAGCCCTTGGGAGAAGAAAATAATAATTCATTGAACAACTCAGCATTACATTAATGCACCTGAACAAAATTTCATTTTATACACTAAAAATGAAGCCGTACCTCTTCTTAGCTCGTGGACTGCTAATATCCAAGTGTGAAAATGCTTCTGAAATTTGGGAATGGAAGATAATAACCACTTGCCTGCAAGTAAAACATTCTTTTTAAGCAAGAATTGATATACCACACGTCAATTAAAATGCAAAATTCCTTCATGCCATATATAAGTACAACATTCCAACAATATAAATCGAGGAAAACCCTATGAAAATATGAACATATAGTAATGAATAAACCACCACCACCACCACAACAATGATAAGTGCTTCTAATGGAAAACTGAATGGATTTAGAGTCTTTGAAATAAAGAAAGATAGAATAGATACAAGCAAGAAAATTCAATGTTCAATCTTACAAGGATGTTTTGACTTCACCAACACTGATCCTAGATTATGAATGCAGGAGGATAGGTAGTAGATTTTGCTAAGTTGCTCAGCCTTGGGTATGGGTGTCCGATTATGGGTGCGGATCTAGAGGTCAAATGTGATTCCTGCGACTATGACAGAGACAGGAACTGCATGCTGTGGCATGATATCTTTCGAGAGGCTTTAGAGCATCAATCGGGGGGATAGAGCATGTTAGGGTCCCACATCATCTATTTTTGACACTTTAGGTTTTTGTGATGCAATAGTGACAGTTGAATTCTATATGGTTTCAAATTACGTAGGTCTCAAGATCATACTCAGAAAAATCAATAGTTACACTCAGAACAGAAAGTACAATTATTAGGCTCCTTGCAGTAAAATTTTTCTCTTCTTTTGTTCCCCTCTATTTGTTGAAGGTCACCAGCATATCCTTAATGTTGAAGAATACGACATTACCATTTAAAAAAAAAGATGGGAGTTTTCTGTATCACTTCCCTTCGATTGTCATTGGGTGCTTCGAACAAGGATCTGGCAGTGTGGAATTTGATGAAAAAAAAGGTTTTGAAGAGATTAGAACGGTGGGAAAAAAAGGGGGAATACGTGTCAAAAAGAGGGTAAAGAAACTTTAATCAAGAGCATGTTGTTGCATCCTTGCAGGCACCGACCATAGTCACCAAAAAATTGGAGAGATTCTAGAGGATTTTCTATGAGATGCTGCAGATGGAAAAAAAACCACTAAGAGAGTTGGGAGGTCATTATGATTTCAACAAGATGGGGAGAGCGTAGAGTAAGAGACCTCATAGATTATAATAATGATTGCCTACAAAGTGAATATGGAGATGTGTGATGGATATGTGGTTATAACAATGAAGTATGATAACGGGGGTGGGGTGGAGGTGGGGGGTTACTAGGAATATTACATTGAGTGTGGACTAGGGCTTATGAAGGGAATTCAATAGCTACATTAGATTTAGGGATTATGTGATCGGACTAGGTTTAGTTTCTGGGGACATAGATGGTGTCAAGAGAACTGTGTTGAGGACTGCCTTTCCTAATATATGTAAGTATCGAGCCAGAGTGATATGACAGTTCAACAGATCTGATGATTGTGGGATAGGGAAGCTCGTTGGGATCTAAGGTTCAGAAAGAGGATCGGGAAACAGGTGCATTTCAGAACATAGTCACTTTATAAGTTGAAAGAACCGAATACTATGTTGGACACATGGAAATGGGGAACAATTCGAGATCACAGGCTCCCAGCTAAATCATATTTATGAAAACCGTTGGTGAGATCCATTTAGATCCCAATGGCACCTACAAAGGTGTGTTTCTTTTTCTTTCTTTTTTTTTTTATGATGAAGATGTTTTATTTGAAATGCATCAAGGAGATGCAAATTACACAAAAACATGGTTAACTCCTGAGAACAAAAGCACCTATTTAAGCGTCATTGGGATTAGAATCACACATGTACGTAGTGCTATATGTGGAGATGTGGGGAAGAAACTGTGGACCACCTCGTGTGGCATTGTCAGACAGCTAAAATGTTTGTGGTGGGTGATCTCAAATTAGTTTGGGATACGACGAGAGATGCCGAGCACTATAAAGGAGACAATGTTCAGTTGGCTTTCAAAAGTAGGATTAATAAGACCAGGTATTTGAGCGTTTGAGAATGATTTGTATATTTGAAGAACAAGAACAACCTCTTGTCTCTAGTTTGTTTTTAGTGCATTCTTGAGTTCCTGGTTTGTATAGATGATCGGCTATCTTTGTAGTGAGCCATGTTTTGTCATAGATTCTCTATCTTTTGGTATACTGTTAGCGTACAGGGACTTCCCCAACATCAATAAAATTATTTACCTTAACTTACAAATGAAAACAATGATGACAATATTAATAACAACTTGGGGGGCTAGGGATCAAGAATTTTAAACTTCAAAGCAAGGCTCTTAGAATGAAGTGGCTGTGGAAGTATTTCAATGATTATCAGACTCCGTGGAGTAAAGTAGTCAAAGCTAAATATGAGAATGACAATTGGCTGACCAAAGAGGACACCACACCTTATGGAGTAAGCTTGTGGAGATCCATCAGAGTCATATGGAATAAATTCAAGCGCACCACCAAGATTGAAGTAGTAGAATAGTGAAAAAACTGATTTCTGGAAGGATGATTGGCATGAAGAAGGCATCATTGAACTTTCATTCTCAGACATACACAATCTGGTGCTCCGCCAACAAAGTACTATAACAGAGTTATGGACTCCTCAAGGCTGGAACTTCACTTTAACAGAGTTATGGACTCCTCAAGGCTGGAACTTCACTTTCAGGAGGCATTTAAATGACTGGGGAATTCAAAGAGAGAATTTTTCAGCACAATTGAACTGGCTGGTGGACTGGATACTGGACAAGACACCTTAAGATGGCAGGGAGCCAAGGAGGGGGCCTACAAGGCAAGTATAAGCGAAAGGAAGACGAACCATTCTAATCATCAGCCAAGCAATTGGCCCTGGAAGCAAACATGGAAAGCTAAAATACCTCATAAGGTTGCTTCTTTTGTTTGGTTGCTGGCCAATGAAGCAGTACTAACACAAGACAACCTGATGAGGAGAGAATACCGTTATGCCCCAGAAGTTTTTTGTGGCGAAATTGCAGAGACAGTAAACCATCCTTTACTTCATTGTCAGGTCACAGGTCAGTTATGGAGACTGTTCTTAGTCTCAAAAACATTTCATGGTCCATGCCTTGAAAAATGACAGAAGCTTTGGAGAGCTTGGAGGAAGTAGGAGTACAGGCCAAGAACGTGAATAGATGGAGAATTGTCCCTCCAAGTATTTGGTGGACAATCTGGAAGGAGAGAAATCTTAGATGCTACGAGAGCATAGAGTAATAACATGCAGCAAGCCAAATTGAACTGTATTTGATGATGTGTTTTTAATGTAACCAGCTGTACTCTAATAATATTGTCTCTATAATTGATGTTTTAGACTCCTTATAGTATCAGGACAGTAGATTATAGGGTACTCTTGTATATATGGTTTCAGTACAACCTATGTACTGTTTTGTTAATTAGAGAAATATACAGTTACCAGATTCAAAAAAATAAAAATAAAAATGAATAACTACAACAACAACAATAATAATCTAGATTACCAAAAAAAAAAATTAAAAAATAAGAACACCAGTAAGAATAATAACAATCAAATAAGGCATCAAAAAGAGATGTATCATACACAGAGATAAAGCTTAAGGTATCAATGTTAAGCAAATATACATGCTAAAGCTGAAAATTGAAGAAAGAAAAGGAGAATGCTGTGATAAATGGGTATTTTCTCTCCAACTTGTCTTTAAGCTCATGTATTTGGCTTGTTTAGTTGAGAATGGGTGCATTCTTTGATAATTCGTAACATGAGAGTGGGTGCATTTCATGTTTTGCAGTATAATGAGATATAGAGTTGATCGGGGAGAGAAGCAGAAACCAAGGTGAAAACGAGACAAAATGGAGACCAAAAATGAAAATCAGAACTGGCAGCAAAGTACTCACCGACTGCATGGTCAAAGGTCACGATCGCTGCTAAGAGTTACATTATGCATCACGATCGCGTGATCGCATAAGTTTAGTTAACACTGGCCTTTCAGAACGCGTGAAAGACTTCACGAATGCGAAGAGCAACTGCATCAGGCGTTTTGGGCAGAACTGGAAATTCACAATTTGATCCTAAATCACACAATACACTCATGCATGGCCATTTTTTGGGGAGCTTCCATTCATTATAATTTTGAGCTTAGGGCTTTGGCCTATCTTTGAGAGCAAGTTTCCACAACCAACACCGTTAAGAGTGAAGATTGAGAGCTTCAATTGTGATGATTTTTAACCCTTTCTTAACTTTATATCTTGTAATGAATACTTCTAAGTGTAGTTGTTAATTGTTGTTTTGGATATTGCAGTAGTGATAAAAAATTGTTTGGTTAATTTCTATCTCGTTCTTTTGCACTTGATTGAATATTTCCTTACCTCTGAAATGGGTCTTTGATTATCTAGTCAATCTCATGCTTTAATTGCTTTTCAAATGAGTTGATCACTCCTAGGACTTGCCCATTTACTTCAATTGGCTTGAAATAGTCAACTGAAGTTGAGAAAGATTAATTGATGCTAATTTGAGGATTAATCCCTCAAATATTGGATTTACCTATTAATAGTAGAATCCATGCATTGTCTAGAATTGGATTGCCTTTGTTGCCACTTAGCTAGATTCGGGAGAACTAGTTAAGAAATATTGGTCTCAATCAAAAGAATAGGTGGATAATTGAGATTCCCAGGCATCTACAATTTGACCCATGATTAATTGAGATTGTATGCAATTCATTTGCAATGATCATATAAACGTGATTGACTTCCAATTCTCAAATCTCCTTGGTATTGTTGCTTGAAAAGGTCATTGATCTTGTTAGCCTCTATCTCTTATCTTCAAAACTCATGTCTATATTTTTATCGAACCCCCCCCAAAAAATCCTTATGTTATTTCGGGTTCAAACTAGTGGGTTTGTAATTCTTTATCTCTATAATTGCCTATAAATTGTTCCTTGTAGGATTCAACCCTCTCAAACTAGTGGGTTTTTGTAATTCTTTATCTCTATTATCGCCTATAAATTGTTCCTTGTAGGATTCAATCCTGACCTTATGCATTGGGTTTTTATTGCTAGAGACCGCCTATGCTTCATTCATAAGAGTGTAGTTGAGCATTATTATGCTGTGACAATAAAAGATTATTTTGAGTTCCCCTAAAACACTAAGGCTCTTTTGCTCTGCCCAGGACAAATTCAGGAAAAAGATTGTAATTTCACCTGAAAATAGCTTGAACATCCAACTCATGCAGGGTTCTAGATAAGACACGTTGAAGAAGGCCAACTTCCTTCAAACAAATTAAGACAACAAATCAGTTAGACACAAATTCCTGTGATAGTAATGTTTCATACAATTTTAGAAAATGAACTGCCATAAGAAGAAACATCAGAAAGTAACTTGAATGCAACAACTATACAGAGAATCAAAGTAAAACTGTAACCTCCAGACTAAGAAGAGAAACATAAAGGGTAGAGATTGAAAACAGGAGCAAACTAGCATAGGTTTTACATTGTGTCAAATATCAGAGAAATGTCATATTTGAAATTAGTTACTAACTCAGCAATAGCCAGTTGCCAGTAAATTTCAAACAAGGTTGAACTTTTGGTCATTAATATTTCAGGTCAATTATAACTGTCACTTGTCAAGCCCAAATCTTTTACAATCAAGAAGGGTTGGAGTATAACATGGCAAGTTTTACCATTGTGTGTCATACCTTTTTCCTTTTCTTTGTTTTAATAAGGTATATAATTTTATTGACAATAGGAAGAAATCTTGTATACAGGCGTATCTCATGTGGTTTCTATATATGGAAGGAAAGAAATATGATGCACTTAAACAGAGAACATGACACATAAGTTGGAAGAATTTGATATGCCATTCTGGTCCTATCAAGAAACGATTGGTGCACTCTGTTGTGTTGTTAGATACATTGGAAGATCTAAATTCTAATCCTCATTTTGCTTGTATCTTTCTTAAAATGATGCTTGTATGAGTACGGTGGCTTAATCATTGTTCTAGTTAAGATATTGTTTGGTAGCATTTTCATCATTTTACGTTTCCTGAAAATGATGTCACAAATTGACCTTGGATTTTCATCAAAGGCCAATTAAAAGAGGCTGAATTTATCTTCATCCCATCTCTTTTCTCACTTTAGGACACAGAAATAAGGAAGAGGTGGAACAAAGATGGGAAGTAAGAATCAGGCTTACTACTGCATAACTTGTACTTAGTGATAGAACGAGCAAACTGACATAAGAGGTGGAACAGAGATGGGGAGTAAGAATCGGTCTTATTACAGTATAACTTGTACCTTAGTGATAGAACGAGCAAACTGACTTGGCTGTGTATCAGTATTTTCCGGCCTATTCCAATCCTCAACAATCTGTGGCAACCCACGAAGGTGGATCAGCAACCTTTCCCTCATTATCTGCACCAACTTTGAGTGTATCTCATCTCGGTGAACCTTATAGTCCTGCATTTCATGCAAAGATCTAGAGTTAAAACAATATTTACCTACCAAAACCTTGGATTGTGATAGTCTGATAATCTCTGCAGTCAGCACAGAAAGCTTTTGGATTGGGGCCTATGGCATAGTAGTGCTTGATTTATATACAGAACTAGCAAACATATTCCTCAATGTTTATGCAGTAGGAATGCAAATGGACAAAATGCAATTATCATGTGATAGATAAAGGAAATAAATTCACGAAAAATGCCATGTATTATTACTAGAAAATGCATGGTTGGGGATAAGCAGAAGCCCGTGGTTATTAGAGGAAGAGGATTACTAGATAGAGGCTAAATAGTTTTATGCAATCTCTTTTTCATCTACTTTTTAGTTTTGGCCATATATCGCAATCTAATGAAACAACAGTTGGCAAAAGATATCCCGAGCCTGAATTAGTGAATTTTAACAGTGGGTCACATGATCCTTCATTTTATTCCAGTCTTTGCATTTATGTATAATTATAAGTCATGGCAGCTTATAAGATGCTTTAATGTAATATATACAAAAAGAAGAAACTAAACACGGCCATCTCTCCCTACTTGGAGTACAAGTGCCTACTGAAGATAGTGCAAAAGATCCTGAACTTCTGATTCTGTTCTAGGCTTCCAGTGAATCTTATAACAGCTGTAACTGGTCAATTTATATTTTATTTTTGAGAAAGATTACAGTTCTATTCATCAGTACAAAGATTGTACTGACATTTGAATACAGCGAAAGAAAAGAAGTCTATGCACACTTCAGAAGGCTTCCAAAAATCCAGGATGGAGTCAGCATCCTCTATACAAAACTTTGTACACAAAATGCAAGTTCGGAGTGCAGTTCATCTTCACTTTCTGGATTGGATTATTCTAGTTCTCAAAATCCCTGCTTTTTCTTTCTTTCCAGATGGTCCAAAACATGCAAACTGGTATTCCCTCCACCATTTCTTCTGCTTTACATTCCTCCCAGATTGCTCCCAAGCAATCAAAAGTTCAGAAGTGTTGCCAGGCATAACTCAGGTTAGCTAGTGCCAGAAAAAGCTGCTACAGCTGGGAAGTATATGCACAGAGCACAAGAAGGTGATAGTTGTCTTCTGTTGTAGCTTTGCAAAGAAACATCTGGATATCAACTGCATACACCTTTTCTGAAGGTCATCAATGGTTAAACAAGCCTTCCAAGCACAAGGTTGGGTGAGGGTACAAGGCATCACCAACTATGAGAAACAGTTCACTTTGCAGGGAACTTTTGCCTACCAAATCTGCTTCCACAGCCAGTTGGAATCCTGCTGACCCTCATTACTAAAGTAAGCATAAGCACCCTTAACTGTGAACATCTTCTTCCCTTTGTCCTTCAATACCAGAACATCTTCATCTTCATTGAGTGCTCTCAGCCCTTCTAAAGTCCGGAAAAATGTAAACAATCTTTCCATCTCCCAATCATTTAGACCTCTTCTGAGTCCAACCATTTGGTTCAAGACTTCACCAATAATAGCATCGGTATTCTTGTCCAGTCTATGCGTTTCTAGAAAGCTTTACTTCAAAGCTGTCCAATCCATTTATCATTCCAAAAAGCATTTTTTTCTATCATTCCTGGGGGAAAGTTCAATATTTCTTTTAAAAATATCCCAAAGAGAACTGAAGGATTTCTATAAGTTTACTCCCTAAGGGGTGTTGACTATGTTGGTGCTCCATTGGTTATTAGCTCCATACTTTATATTGATGACCTCCTTCCACACACTTTTTTCTTCTCTAGCATATCCATAGCCATTTTGCCAGTAAACTCATGGTGTGCAACTCAAGTCTCTGGTACCCATATCTCCCTCCCTTTTGTTCTTGATGACTGCTTTCCATCTCACTAGTTTGCACCCTATCTTCTCTGCATTACCTTGTGCTAGAACTGTCTCCTCAGGTGTCCATCCTTTACCCAGGTTGGCACGGATTTGAAATAAGGACATGACATAGGTGGGAATGCATCAAACACTGTGTGGATCAAGATAGTACTTATCCCCAAAGGATGGATATTGAGCCTTCCAGGTTAGTCAATTTTTTTCTCAAATTTGCCTAAGACTTCATTCCAAAAATCCCGGGCTTTGTTTTTTGACCCCAGAGACAGCCAGACCAAGATATTTGGTAGAAAGTGATCCTACCTCACAACCCAGAATTTCAGAAGGTATTTGGCTATCTGGAACCTCATTATCAGGAAATAACAGCCTCTTCCCCCGGTTCAGATGCAAGCCTGAGACAGACTGCAAGAGAATCAAAATGGCTGAGGTACAAAACTGTGTGTTTGCCTCACAGATGACCTGTGTGTCATCAGCATACAACAATTGGGTGATTACCAGGTTTTCATTTTGTTTGTTCTTCACTACGAATCCCCTAATCCATCCATCAATAGCAGCCCCTTCCATCATATCATTGAGATCCTCCGTGGCACTTATGAACAAGAAAGGAGATAATGGATCACCTTGCCTCAAGCCCCTATGTGAGGGAATAAACACTTCAGGACATTGACTTACAAGAATGGAGAAGCTGAAATTACTGATGCCAAATTTTATCCAGCTAATCCATTTGATGCCAAAACCCACATCCCTAAGGATGTTAGAGAAGAAATCCCAGTTAACATGGTCAAATGCTTTTTGGATGTCAAGCTTGCATAAAAGACCAGGCTCCATGCTCTCAGAATGGAATCCACACACATTAAAAATTAAAGCTGCATAAATTATTAACGTAAAAATTAAAGCTGCATAAATCATTTGTTACTTGCTTACTAGTTTACCAACCACCTTTCGTAGTCTCACTGTCAGCAGTTTCAAGATGATCTTGTACACACTTCCTATCAAGCTCATTGATCTGAAGTCCTTAAGCTCTTTGACGCCATTCTTCTTGGGGGTCAGAATCACATAAGTGGCATTGAAGCTCTTGTCAGAAAACTCTTGTGAGGGAAAATTAGGATGAAAAAACCTCAAGAAAACCCCCATGGAGAATCCATCAGACCCAGGTGTTTTGTCTGCATCACACATCTTTATACATTCAAAAACCTCCTGTTCTTCAAACCCAGTATGTAGCCATTCTTGTTCTTCCCCAGATATGGACTGTTAAGTTTTCCAAAGTGAACTGACGTGTCCATGATTCTGTCTCTGAATAGAGATTTTTGATAGAAGAAAATGATCTTTTGTTAATCAACTCAGGATCATTGCAGACTGCTCCATCTATCAAAAGCTCATCAATGTAATTATATCTTCTACATGCATTGGCCATCTACTGAAAAACTTAATGGTCTTATCCCCCCTGCTTCAATCAAAGGAATATGGACCTCTATCTCCAAGCCACCTCTTCAAACTTTGCCCTATCCTCTACTTCTATTGCCAGCTTTGTTTTTAGAAGTAACTCATCATCAGTAAGATTTCTTTTCTTCTCGTAGGATACCAAATTTAGCAATCTTGTTGAGAATATCAGACTTCTTCCTTTCTGTGCACAAAATTATTCAGCGGTTCAGCCCAATGCTCTCTAAGTTTCCACTTTTTCACAGAACGTCCCCTAGATCTGGAAGCCACATGTAATAAATGGCATAGCAAACTCATTATTGACAAACTCAAAGTCATCCTTCGAAGCATGTTCTTCCTCATTTCCACCCAATCAAACCGAGTTTCTGAAGAAGCTATGTTTTCAGTAATATTATATGATTTTTCTCCAGCGGTGAAGTAGATCTTGTTCTCCATTTTTTTGAATCAAAACACAACCAGTTGTTGCTGTAATGCTGGAAGGTCGGAGTAAGAGTCTCTAAGCTTTACCTGAAAATCGTGTACGGGTATATAGGAGCACTTGCATATTTCTGGTGATATGGTCAATAAGGACACGATGTGGACGGGTTGGAGTTTATAGTACTCAGGTGGCTCGAGAGAGAGAAATGGCATGGGTATTTTAGTAGACAGTGACCTTAGGGAGCAAGTGGTGGAGGTTAAAAGGATCAATGATAGGTTGATGACAATTAAATTAGTTGTTGATGGGTTTAATATTGAACGTTATTAGCGCTTATGCACCTCAGGAGGGCCTGGATGAGGAGGCCAAAAAGCTCTTATTCAGACTTGGGTGAGGTCGTTAGAGGTATATAGAATACTGAGGAGATATTCATAGAGGTTTTGGTTTTGGGGAGAGGAATGGTCGAACTTCACTTTTGGATTTTGCTAAAGATTTTGAGTTGATAATTGCTAACTCGTGCTTTCCAAAGAGGGAGAACCACTTGGTTACCTTTCGTAGAATGGTAGCTAAGACCCAAATAGATTACTTACTCCTTAGGAAGGGTGATAAAGGCCTCTATAAATATTGCAATATTATTATGAGAGAGAATCTTACTATCCAAAATAAGTTTTTGGTGATGGACTTGGAAATTAAGAGGGATAGGAGGAAGAAGACTTTAAATGACTGACCGAGGATTAAATGGGGAGGCTTGACTCCTCCTCTTTCACAGGAGATGGATGGGAGAGAAGTTGAGTGGTATAGGGCCTAGAGCATTAACAGGGATGTCATCAACATGAGGGCTAAGAAAACTAGTTGCATTAGGAAGGCAACTAAAAAGATGCTACGGGTATCAAAAGGTATATTTGGTGGCCATCAAGGAGATTGGTGGTAGAACGAAGAAGTCCAAGGAAAAGAGGGAGCAAAGAAGGTTGTGCATACAAAGTTGGTGGAGTGCACAGACGAGGAAAAAAAATGGGCGCTTAGGGAAGTTTAAAAGACGACAAAGACAAAGGCTAAGTTTTTTTTTTGAAATTGGTAATGTTGTATTCTTCAGCATTAAGGATATGTTGGAGACCTTCAAAAGAGGAACAAAAAAGAGAATTGAGGGCAAAACTACATACAGAGAGCCTAACAAGTCTACAAGCTCTAATTCCTCTATATTTGCTTCTTTACACCCAAAAAAAAGAAAAAAAAAAGGAAAGATACAATACAATTCCATTTAACTCTATGAATGGAATTGGACTTATCTTCAAAACATCTACTATTTCTCTCTCTCCACACAGTCCACCAGACTTCTCTTCTGGCTTTTGCTTCCACTTCTTCTAATCCAGCAACTCAGCAGATCGATAGTGTGCTCAAGCATGATCCATTTCATGTTTGTGAGAGTAAGAAACAAATTCCTCAACTGAGCAGTGAATTTACAATGCAAGATGACTATTTGTCTTGTCTGTTTCCCCGCAAAGTTGACACCTGGATACTATAATTCTCCCCTTTTTCTTCAGAACCTCATGTGTCAGACAAGCTCTTCTCACAACCAGCCATGTGAAGCATTTTACTTTTGTTGGTGCGATGTCTTTCCAAACATTTTTCCATAACCCTTGTTGTCTTCTATTTTGTTGCATATTTGTTGCTTCATAGACTCTTTTACCAGAGAAAATCCCATCCTTTTGTGCTTCCAACTCATAGAGTCTGGAACTAAAGTAGTTCCTAGTCCCCTATTTCATGGAGTAGGTTGGCTACTCTTTCCACTTCCTAGTCATTTAAGAGTCTCCTAAAAGATAGATCTCATCCCTATTCAGTCCAGCCCTTTTCGGTAGTTGCTTCTGGGTTGTTACAAATGGTGAACATGTCCGGAAAAATATCTTTCAGGGGGGTCTGATCTCTTCAGAACTTTGTTTTTCTCCCATCTCCCACTTTGATTACCATGTTCTGTTTTAGCATCGGCCAGAGATCTCTGATAGTTCTCCATACCCCAACCCCATAAAGTGAAGAGCTTTCATTACTACACCAAGGGTTGTTCTCACCATATTTGCACTTAATTACATCTTTCCATAGAGCTTGTTTTCCATCATTATATTTCCAGAGCCATTTCATCAGAAGACTATCATTTCGTTTCTTTAGTTTTCTGATGCCCAAACCTCCCAAGTATTTATTGTTCAGTATAGTTTCCCATTTCACCAAGTTGTATCCATTGTTCTCCTTGCAACCATGCCAAAGGAAATTCCTGCTAAGTTTGTCCAGTTTTTTCAGAACCTTCTGGGGAAGGGGGAACAGAGACATTACATAAGTTGGCAGAGAATCAAAGATTGATTTTATGAGGGTGAGTCTTCCTCCTAGTGATAAGTATTGGGCTTTCCACCTTGTCAATCTTTTTTCTGCCTTCTCTATTATGCCATCCCATATCACACTCTCTTTTTGTTGGTAGCCAAGAGGCATGCCCAAGTAAACTGCAGGCAGAAGTTTCACTTTGCATCCTAATATATCTGCCAAACTTTGGATGTTTAGCACCTCCTTAATTGGAAAAAGATTGCTCTTTCCCCAATTTACTTTCAGGACAGAAGTGGATTCAAAGAACAGAAGTAACAATCTTATATGGCTTATCTATTCCTCAGTAGGTTCTCAAAATAGCACAATATCATTTGCATAAAGTATATGACATATTTCCTTGTATTGGCCTCTAACATCTCCTACTTGAAAGCCACTTATCCTTCTGTCTTGCATTGCTCTCCTCACTATCAAACCCTTCCATTGCCAACACAAAAAGAAAGGGGGGTAGAGGGTCTCCCTATCTAAGACCTCTACCGGAAGGAAAGAAACAACTGGTTCACCATTCACCAAAATGGAAAATTCGACTGTAGTGATGCAAAAACTGATACAGCCTAACCGTTTTTCTCCCAATCCCATTTGTCTGAGTATGCTCATCAAGAAATTCCAATTAACATGGTCATAAGCCTTTTCTATGTCTAGCTTACACATGATACCTGGATTATCTCCTTTCATCCTGGAGTCCACACACTCACTAGCAATGAGGGTAGCATCCATAATCTGCCTCCCTCTTATGAATGCCATTTGATGTTTGTTGACTAGCCTATCCACCACCTTTTTCAGCCTTTCAGTCAGTAGCTTTGCTATCACCTTGTATATGCCCGTGATCAGACTTATTGGTTTGAAATCCTTTAGTTCCGATGCCCCTGCTTTCTTCAGGATGAGAGCCACATAAGTTGCATTGAAGCTTTTCTCAGTCCTCTGATTAACATGAAAGTCATGTAAAGTGTTCTTAATATCCTCTTTAAGCAGATCCCAAAAAGCAAGATAAAAAGACATTGGAAAGCAATCTGGTCCAGGAGCCTTTTCCATTGTACATAGCTTGATATTGTCCAGTATTTCTGTCTCTTCAAAATACCCATGTAAACACTCTTGTTCTTCAGTTAAACATATGGGATTGTCAAGAATCAATTCTGGCCTCCACGCTTCAGGCTCCTTGTAAAGATTTTGGTAAAAGCTTTGAATGACCTCCTTAATTTCTACTGGATCATTGATGTTATTGTCACCCACTGTCAAGTTGTCAATGGAATTAAACCTTTTATGTGTTGTGGCTATTCTGTGGAAGTACTTAGTATTTTTATCCCCATGTTTCAGCCATTGTATTCTTGATCTTTGCCTCCATCCTCTCTCTTTTCTTCTAGCCACCTCCTCAAAATCTAGAGCCAAGTTGGTTTTTTGAAGCATTTCATCATCCGTAAGATTTCTCTGCTCCTGGACAACCTCCAAATTTGCAATTTGGTTGATGATATCCTCCTTTTGTTGTTTCCAGTTGCCCCTGTTGGTTTTACTCCACTCTTTCAGTTTTGCTTTTAGCAATTTCAACTTTTCTGCAAGAATGTAACCAGGTCTGCCACTGACTTTGAAAGTGTGCCACCACATTCTCAAATTCTCCTCGAACCCCTCAGCTCCCATCCACCAATTTTCGAACTTGAAGTAAGATTTCTTGAGATTCATACTACCACAAGTCAACAAAACTAGATTATGATCTGTGCTAGTCTTGGGAGAAGTTCTTGTTTGATATTGACAAACTGTCCCTCCCATTGAGAGGATACAAGGAATCGGTCAATCCTTGAGGCTGTTCTTTGGTTTTCCCCTCTTCTCCACGTGTAAGACCCTCCAAATAAAGGAGGATATATGAGCTCCAGCTCCTCAATGCAATCGGAGAATTCTGTCATGGCACCATTAATTTTGTAACAGTTTGTTCTTTCATAAGGGTATCTGATGACATTAAAGTCACCACACACTACCCATGGTCCTTCATAGAGACTTCTCATGGCTCCTAATTCACACCATAGTTCTCTTCTTTCTAGTCTAATGCATTTTGCATAGACAGCTGTCAGGAACCAAGTTAATTTTTTATTTTTACCCGTAAGTCTACAGGTAATACACTGGTCTCCCTTCTCTACTAGCTCGCCCTCCCAAATCCTCTTATCCCAAAGAATGATGATCCCTCCACTGCTGCCATTTGCTTCCAAGTGAATTTCACTAGCCCACCTATTACTCCAAATGCTCAGACGCAGGACGCTGACATTGTCTTCTAGCTTGGTTCCACCAATCTATAAACATCTGCCCCCCATTGATTTAACACGTTTCTAACTACTCCCCTTTTTCTGTTATTATTTAGCCCCCTCACATTCCAAGTCATTATTTTGACCATCATTATTCCACAATGTGTAAATTTCTCCCTCTCATCCTAGGCTTTCATACCAAAGATTAAATTCTTTAGTTCCTTTGGCATGTTGTTGTTTCTGTTGATGGGGGAACTGCCCTTTGCTTGCTGGATTTCTTACAATCTGTTCTGTTCCAGCTTCATGAGCAGAGAATAGACTCATTTTCATAACCCTTGATTGAAACTCCGAACAGTTGGCTAAGTTTAATAATGTTAAGGTGTACTCTCATTGTGACCTGAGACTCCATGAACTCCTCTAAATTGTTGTCATCAATGGAAAGAGGTGTTGGTTCTTCATAGACCACAACTTGTTCATTTGTACCTTCAAAACTTGAGTTTTCCTCCCTTAACCCGCCTTCTTTTTGAGAATCCACTCTATCAGGTTCCACATAGTTCCCCAGAGAAGCTTCTTCCTTTTGAAACTTTAGTTTAGACCTGTAATAAAGCTTGATGGGATTTCTGCCATTCGCATGCATATCTCCACATCCCCTCCAATAGTGGAGTGATACAATGTAGTGGCTTTATTTTTCTGAGTGAATATATTGAGTAAAAGGTTCAGTGAAAAGAGTGGGATTTTAATTAGAGAGCCCAAAAGAGTGGGCTCTTTAATAAAATGACCCAATTGTTGTAACTCTGTAGAAATATGCCCAATAGAGGGTGCCAGACGGTAGCTTCCAAACGCTTGTAGGTCGAGCTAGGGAAGAAAGGTGGGGATAAAAAATTGTATAGGCTCGCGAAGGCAAGAGAGAGGAAGGCTCGCGACTTGGATCAAATTAAGAGCATTAAGAATGAAGATAAGGTACTGTGGAAGAGACCTCCACTAAGCAAAGATGCAAAGCGTACTTCCACAATCTCTAAAATGAAAAAGGAGACAAAGATACAATGTTGGGTGAATTGGCACACTTTGAAAGACTTTGAGACTTTGGGTATTGTAGGTGTTTTAAGGTTGAAAAGGTTAAGTGTGTTATTTGTAGGATGCGCAAGGGTAGAGCAATTGAATCCGATGAAATTCCGATCGAATTTTGGAAGAGCACAGAGAAGGCAGGTATGGAGTGGTTGACTAGATTGTTTAATGCTATTTTTTTAGATGTAAAAATACCTGATGAATGATGGTGGAGTACAATGATCCCATTATACAAGAACAAAGGTTGAAATTCAAAACTGTAACAATTACGAGGGTATCAAATTACTAAATCACACTATGAAGATCCGGGAGAATTGATAGAGATAAGGGCGAGAAGAGTAGCGTAAATTTCCAAGAATCAATTTGGATTCATGCTAGGACGAAGCTGTCCATCTTGTTCGGAGGTTGGTGGAGAAACATAGGGAAAGGAAGAAAGACCTACACATGGTGTTCATTGACCTTGAAAAGGTCTATGACAAAGTCCCGAGGAATATCCTATGGAGGTGTTTGGAGGCTAAAGGTGTCTTGATGGTGTATATTAGGGCTATAAAGGATATGTATGATGGAGCTAAGACTCGAGTTAGGAGGAGACTCGAAGTACTTCCCAATGGAGATGGAGTTACATCAAGCATCAGTTCTTAGCCTTCTTCTTTTTGTTGCGGTAATGGATGAGTTGACTCGATCTATCCAGAATGAGGTTCCTGGTATATGTTATTTACGAATGACATAGTGCTAGTTGACGAGACACGTGACAAAGTTTGTTTGTTTGTTTTTTAGAAAAAGGTAAATAATTTCATTTCAAGGAATTCATCATCCCAAAATGAGGTTCCTGGTAATGGATGAGTTGCGGTAATGGATGAGTTGACTCGATCTATCCAGAATGAGGTTCCTGGTATATGTTATTTACGAATGACATAGTGCTAGTTGACGAGACACGTGACAAAGTTTGTTTGTTTGTTTTTTAGAAAAAGGTAAATAATTTCATTTCAAGGAATTCATCATCCCAAAAAAGATGATGAATGGAAACTTACATCTCATCCCAGGGGTTTCCTATGAAATCTACTAAGTCTATAATCTCCACTATCAAACTACCTTTACAAACAAAAACCAATAGACTTAAACAATTCATTTTGATTCTCTGTAAGCTTGATTTTTGTCCCTCAAAACATCTTGAGTTCCTTTCTTTCCATAGAGTCCACCAGATGCAAGCAGCGATGGTTTTCCACCAATACTCTTCTTTTTTTCTGCACCTAATCCCTCTCCAGCTACTTACTAGCTCCTTTGTTGTAGCAGGCATCACCCATTTCACTCCCAGTATAGCCAGGAACATGCTCCATAAAGTCCTAGCTATTTTGCAATGTAGGAATAGATGATCATTGACTTCAGCATTCTGCTAACACATGACACACCGACCCTTTCCGCAAAACTTCTTGAGTTAAGCAGGCCTTTCTACAAACCAGCCAAGCAAAGCAGGCAACCTTTGGGGGGCTTTTAGTTTTCCAATTCACTTTCCAAGGCCACCTATCATGTACAGACTATAGAGAATTGAGATTCCAGTAGCAGGATTTAACTGTAAATATCCCCTTGGCTTGAATTTTCCATCTCACTGGATGTGAGTGAAGTGTTTCCAGCAACCTAGCAAATTCCCTAATCTCCCAATCATTGAGAGCTCTTCTGAAAATCAATTCCCAGCCTTGTGGACTCCCGACTTGAGCAACACAAGCCACTTTTTGCAGACTTAGATTATATAGTTGAGGGAAGGAAACTCTAAGGCTGTCTTCTCCGGACCATACCGCATTCCAAAAGTCAATCTTCAAACCATTGCCCAGACTAATTGAAATGTTCTTGTTGAAACTATCACATAATCTTCTTATGGTTTTCTGAACACTGCATCCAAAAGTGCCCTGAACTTCCATAGTGGTCCACTGAGAAAGCAAACCATACTTCCCCTCTATGTATCTTCTCCACATGGCCCTTTCCTCTGTATAGAAGTTAATGCTAGGTTGGAGGTATGGAGCCAAACTCAAGAGTCCAAGGGTTTCTGGTTAGTAGGACCAAAGCAGAATATTTGGAGTGCAAATTCAATGATGCATTGGATAAAGCAACGTGGAAGTAAGGCTTGCCATGCAAACTATTCCCAAGAAAGAAAGTAGAAAGTTTTAAGTATCGTGGGGACATCAACGATGATGTCTTACACCACATTGGGACAGCCTGGATGAAATGAAGACTTGCCTCTGGAATCTTGTATGATAAAAAGATACTGCATAATTAAGGTAAGTTCTGCAGAGTGGTGGTTAGACTAGACCATCCTTGTTGTATTGAGTGGAGTGTTGGCCAACACATGTTCAAAAGATGCATGTTGCAAATATGAGGATGTTAAGATGGATATGTAAGCATACTAGGAGGACATGATTAAGAATGAGGTCATTCGAGAAAAGATGGGAGTGGACTTTGTGGCACACAAGATATGGAAGCCAGATTCAAATGGCTTGGACATATGGAAATAAGGTATGTTGATGCCCTAGTGAGGAGGTGTGAGAGGTTGGTTATAGTAAGTACACAGAGAGATAGAGATAGGCCATAAAAGTATTGGGAAAAAGTGACTAGACAAGATATAACACAACTTCATATTAACAAGGACGTGACTCGATACATGAAAGAGTGGAGGTTGTGTAAAAGCATAGAAGGTTAGTAGGGGTGGAGTGTTGTTTTCCCTTCCGAAGGCTTAGGCTTGTTAGTGCACGTCATAGTTTAGTCGTGTTCATGTAGTTCTTGCCATATATTGTTTATTGTGTTTTCATTATCACACTATTTTGTTGTTATTGTTGTTTCTTTCTTGTTGACCTTACAATGCCTTTGCATTAATTGAAATGCTTTATTCATTATTTTCTTCCTCTACTTGGGTTTGATGCGCTTGAACCGAGAGTTTTTTTGAAAACAATCTTTTTTATCTTCACAAGGTAGTGGTAAGGTCTACATACACCCTACCGTCCCAGACCGCACTGAGTGGGATTCTCCGGGGGTATGTTGTTGTTGTTGTTGTATGGTCAATTAGGAGACATCAATCAAGTGATTCTCAAAAAATATCCCAATTGAATATATTCTCTCTTTTCTTCACAAAGCATCCTGTGAGTACTGGCATATAGAAATATTCATAGCATAAATAATACTATGAAAAGGAAACCCCTATTTCGAAAAGGAGAAAGCTTCACGGAAAAAAAATTGTATGAAATAGACTGAGAACAGAAATATATCCATCAGGTTACAAGTGGATTTAAGCATAATGCACCAAAAATAACATGTAAAGATTTCAATACCTGTGCTACACGATCAACCTCCACAATCAGTAGACCCTTGCGCATCTCAGGCACTTTAAGGAACAGAATCCTCTTGAGTTCTTTGACAAATACAAAATTTGTCAGGAGAAAAATTGAGTTCTAAAATCAGAAAATACTCAAATTAAGGTATTTCAGGCTCATTCTCATTGATGAGTATGCTGAGACTTTTATGTAAAGCTGATTATAGATCCATATGCCAACACTGCCTAAGGTAACTACTCAAGTGAAGGTTCCCTATACCGACACTATATCAACAAATTGAGTTTAGTAGTTAAAACATTCTTGGTCTTTATTTTCAGATAATGAAAATTTATTGAGTGGTGGTGCTGTGGTAGTAGTAGTTTTTTTTTTAACTTAAATCTAGAAACTACAGAAATCAGTAATCTTAGCATGGTTTTACTTAAGAAAGAAAGTCCAAGCATGAATTTTTGTCTCTTCAGCCACCTACAGGATAAATGCACCCGTAGACTAGGAATTGAGCAAAAGGTGGAGCCAAATAACCAAGGCACTTCACAACTGGTAACCTTACCATCATTACTTACCGGGAATGATGGTGTATGTGAAACTGATGACTTGACTTGCCAAGGCCAAGTGTTTAGAAGTAATAGACTTCAAACCTGAAACCTGTAAAACTTATTCAAGTTAAGGCACAGTGATATTGCATCCACTACGGAAAATATGATGGGGGGAAAATAGTTGGTAAGAAATGCACCCATAAAGTCAATTAAAAATCAGTAAAGAATTACAATACAGTTGGCTTCTAATCTTTGACAATGTTCCAGGAATAAATCTTTTGATGCCCAAACATTTACCACCATACATTTTCTGGCAAATTTATCACCTTAAAAATCCAATTATTCCAACAATTAAACACAAATTCGGGGTGTTTAGCTACGGGTTAGGCATAACCCAGTAGCTTTGGCTCAAACCCCGAATTTGTGTTTAAAAAATTTATTTGATATGTACAAATAATCTTTTCAGAACCCATAACTTAAAAATGCTGGCACCACCTCTAATATCTTTGGCTACTAGCTTTTTTCCAAAAAAAAAAAAAAAAAGTGCACATGGAAAAACAACAATTAGCTAGAGAAAATATATTCAAGAAACCAAAACAGACCTGCATTGCTCCAGCACCAAGGACAAGCTGACAAGTCCTTGTGTTGAACAATTTCAGGATTTCAACAACACGGTGTACGACTTCTGAAGATAGGCCCGGCAAACTATTATTCATCTCAATATACTCTGACAACATCTTTACCAAAATCAAGCCGCTGAAACACAAGAGGAGAATTGTCATCTTTGAAGGTGAATTTAACGTAAGAAAAAGGAAAACTGGGAAGGACGATCCAGTACTCCTGAATCGAATTCCCATATAAAAAGCCCCCAAAAGGATTAAGAAGTCATGTTATCAGATAAGTTCTCTTTTCTGATTCATAGGGAAAAACAGCCAAGAAAAAGTCACACAAGAAATAGCTCTAAACAAGTAGCCTTAATTCTTATGAGCCTAAGTGACCAAGCCACCAAGGGCAGGGATGAGAACGCATTGAGAGGAAAAAAAAACAGAAAATGAGTCATAAAAATCTGAGAGTACTAGCTCCACCAAAGAACAGACAATTTCATCAAATAGAAAGGAATCACTAACCAGTTAACCATATGATACCCAACACCTCTGAAGAAAAGCAGTCTAGTCGAAGATCTTCCACGCTCTCTTGAGTTAGTTTCATTGCTCTGAGAAGAATTGGTTTCAAAATCAGCATCAGTGCGTTCAGTTTGCCAGCTGAATCATGAAGTCCTTACCTGTGGTGTACTCTCTGAACGTGGAATAGAATCAGTGTGCTCTGCATTTTGTGATATCTTTTGAGCTTCTGTCGTACGGGAACCATCACTGCTCAAGACCAACTTAGGGATGCTTGGTGCAATATCAGCTGAAACCTCATCAGCAAGTTCACGGGTCTCAGATTCCAAGCAGAACAGTGATGTGACAATTGCCTGGAACTCATCAGGGACATCAATCTCAGCCCAATTTTCCTGGTCGAGAATGGCCCTCATCTTTGCCATCTGATTCAACCAGCAACACATTCAGTCTATAAATGCAAGAAGTAATGAGTCAATGTCACAGAACTGGAGAACGAACTAACCCTGGATTCATGTTGGAAATCAATAAAGGCCTTGGCCTGCGATTGCAATGTTCCCCGAATACTATAACCCAATCTTCCACCAATCTGTATATATTGGCAAAACAGGCCTCAATACAACTAAAATACAGATGCGGAACCAGTAAAGTATTTACAAAATAAAAAATAAAAATAGAGCATTTCACCTTCTCAGTTGCTGTTATAAATTCTTGAGTGATGTTATATATGTTCAGAAACTCCTGCAACCTCAATCGAGGGTGGATAGGAGAACGCACTCCAAGGACCTTTGCCCATCTGCCATGAGCAGCGTCACAAGCTGCAAAAACAGCTTCTGCGTTCTCTCTCAATACATCAGCTCTGTCAAAGAAAAACAGTGGGATAAACATTTGGATATTCTTTAAATACAACTTACGCAGATGCTAAAAGTAGAAGCCAACAACTGAAACACAAGACAGGCATCGCACTGGCCATTGCACCCAACCTCAACGTAACACCCATCACACCCAAGTTGGCGTAGCGACCAAGTGGTTGAGGAGGAAAAATTGGTCTAAGTGTTGGACGCGAGATTTCTGGTAAATAAAAGAGAAATCCAAAAGACAAACTAAAAGAAGGCATCTGGAATGTGAATAACCTGAAATTTCTCGATAAAGTTGATGATGGTGTACCATCATTCCCATTTCCATGAACAGAAGATACCTTGGCAGAGTTCCTTTGCACGGAAAGTTGCAGCGAGGAAATTACCTGATTGTCTGTTTCATGAGCTGTTTCAGAAGCTGCTGCTCCAAGTGCAATTGCAGCAGCAACTGAGTCAGCAGCATAATGGCCATCAAGATGGCATAAAATCCACTCAATGGCTCTTTTAACTTCAGATGCCTGTGCTAAGTGTGCCTGCATTCACTAAAAGAAAAATATCAAGTTATATCATACCAAATTAGATGGAAAAAAGGAAAGGGGGGATTCAGGAGGCAACTGAGACCAAGACATAAGCAATTTATACTCAATCAGACCTTAAGGCTCAAATAGAATGAGTCCCATCAAATAGTGCAGATTCATGATGAGGCTAAATCGGTTGACATTAATTAAGGTTCAACTAATTTGACATTAAATGAGATATTTGTTTTGTGCCCAAAATAAGAAATAGAAGAGAATATTCAATGAAGCAGGCTGAGGCCTGTCTGGAATGTGAGATGAATGGTCTGCAGAGATCATTTAATTAGAAAGAGGATTTACTCATCTCAAAAGTAATGCATGTAACATTGACCAAATGGTTTTACCATGGCTTTTGACCAAAAATGTTCATAGAACTTAAAGCAAGAGCTCTTTGGGTCCGAAGCCTAAAGGGCAACTTTTTTCATCAAAATTTCCAAAAGGGTAACATAAATTTCAAAGAAACCAAATGGGTGAAGGCATGGGGAGAACCACACCTTACAATAAAATGTTAGCTTACCCCTCGCATATTATGTGGCATCAATCAACCAATCAATTAGGCCTTAATCCCCAACTAGTTGAATCAACCATATGAATCCTCTATATCCTTCCCATTCTATTCATGTCCATTTTTTCCAATTTAATTAGCATATTAGAAGTCATTAAAACATAAATCCCCTAGATCGAATTGTTACTGTCTCCAAAAAAAATCCCCTAGAACTTCCACTAGTCCCTACGTAGACAGACAAGTCCTTTTTTTCAATTCTACAAAGGAAAAAAAGGAAAGTAACATATCACAATTGCAGCATATTCCTGATTAAAGGAAAAGATACAGTGAGGTACACATTACCTGCACTATCAGGAAAACAGCCTTCAAAAGATGAACAAAACATTCAGGAGACAGGCTTCTCAATCTACTGGCAAGGGATGAGCTTCCACCTGAGTCAGCATACAAATGATATCAGGAACTATAGCATGAAATCTACCAGCCCACTTCTTTGCATGAACGATGAAGTTGCATCTCCAGTCCTTAGCCATCTTTTACATCACCCTATTCTCTAATTACAAGAAAAAGAAAGAAGGAAAGAACCAATCTTTTGCACACCAAATTCATTTGCATCTGAAGCTCATTCTTATAAAAATGAGAAGTGAACCTAATAATACAAACCCACCATCAGCATCAATTGCTCGTTCTCCTGCAATAAAATCTGAATCCATAGGTTGGGCACCAAGCACCCGTAGCAGTTCTTCAACTGCCATCTTAATGGCAGTTTTCATATCAGATGTAAGAGTGTCACGATATATTCTCAATACAGCAGGGAGTTTTGCCTGGATATTACAACAGTCAAACATGATAAAATATTTTACTAAAAATTCCCAACACTCTAAAAATGTAAACAGAAAACATATACATAGACTTTACAACTACCAGCATAAAGTTTGTTACATTTGGCATAAATTGCAGCAGGATTGGCATTGATGTGTAGTCACGTTGATGACCAATAATTAATCAATCACAAGGAGACACAAAACAGAACATAGGAAGGGCAAAAGGCATTGTAGTCCTCTCTATTCACTAATCACTATTTCCTATATCTTCAGCTATGCTCCTCCTTTCTAAACACAAGTACATAAATAATAAATTAAGACAATGTTCACCAACACTTGTTACTTCCACAAAATATGTATACTCCATTTAGCATTGTATCCCTGCTGCATTTGATTAAACCATGGGTAGATCATTACTTCAGCTCTTGTACACACAAAAGTGAAGAATTTGGAATAACATCAATGTCAAGCTAATTTGTTTTTAAGAAAGACAAATTCAATGCCAAGCCAAATTTTCTCAAGAAGATACTGCTTTATTTGGATAATCACACCTCCAACCTTGATAATTCAGTTTTTAAAATTATTCATTTCTTCACTCAGTGAAAAATTAGAGATACTCACGGTTCGAAGTAACCCAATAACAAAAGGAAGTAGTCGGTCTCGCAAATTACAAGAGTCTTCTTCATCCAATTTAACCTGAAAACATAACATCAATGTTCAGATGATTGACCGTCAAGTAGCATGATGACTAGGTTCACAGTCACAGTTAACTAAAGGATGATTAAAAAGGAACAAGAAAGAAATTCACTCAACACTTAGAGCATTGAGCAACAGAAAAAACATAAATTACATTTAGAATAATGCATGGAACATATTACTATATCAGCAGAAAAATTTATACTCCAGGTCAACCAAAAAGAAGATGAAAGATTCAGACACCTAAAATATTGTCTGTTATCTTCCTAGCCCTTCAAAAACTAGTTTCATGAACCAAATAGGACAGATACCGCTAAGGTGCTAACAGGAGAACTTCCACACCAGACAAGTGCCACAATTCAGATCTATGCAAAGAAGATAGCGAGATTAATTTGTTACTTTGAAACTTTTCATTGGACAATATGGGTGGTAGAACTCAGAGCATTACTTAAGTGCATTAAACCACTAGCCTTTGATGGTAAGCAGGTTATCATGCATCAAAGCTGCTTTGTTATTTTTAGCTTTAGAGACATCACCCTTAGTTGCTGATGACCTGTCCACCTCCACATAAATGGAAATGGCCTACTTCAAGTAGTACAAGCCTCTTATGCCCTTCCTTTCTACTTCATAGCTCTACTTTTTCTTTTGTTTCTGGAAAGGAACTGAGGTTGAAAATAAGCATTAGTTTGAAGGATCCCAAAGATAAAGAAAACTAAACTCATTCCAAAAAAGGAAATTTGCAGTAAAAGAGAATGACTAAAGTTGGGTGCAACATGGCAATAGCTAATGACACAGAAGCCATGGTTGACTTTTTGAGCTCATTACACAACTTGTAATGAGGCTTTCATCTCTAAATAATTGCTAGCAGTTTTGCTGCTCATTAATACAATACCCTTTACCCATCCAAAAAAAAAAGGAAGACTGAAGTTGTGGTTGCCAAAGACAAATAGGGAACTATTACTTTTGCAAATCATGATTTTGTAAGTGCTGTGAGATTATAATAGGTTTCTGCTTCTTACAGTGGACAAGGGCATATAGAAGACATATTGAAAATACAGTTTAGGCAAGAACAGTAGTCTGGAGGATAGACAAAATCGCCAGCTATCTAAAACAACACCTACATCCCTTGACATTTCTTTTTTTCATTTTCAGTTTCAGACAGTCACATGCGTCCCTTCACATTCCAAGAGCTTGCAAAGGAGCCTGCCACTTGGCAATTTACAGCAAACATTTTCATGAAAAATGTCCTACTGCTAGTAGAAAGAGAGTGGCAGCACCCAGAAAAAAAAACATAGGTTTATACCAATACCCAGAAAAAAATTCGTAAGTTTAAACTCAATATTGTCTTCAAATTATTTTTTCAACAGGTGATACACATAGAGTAAAGCTGTTTTCCCTCTAAACTGTCTAATACCACTATTTTCTCCAAAAGTGTAGCAATTACTCAATTTGATTCATGCAGTGAAAATATCTAAACCAAGTACATTAGTATACAATTACATAAAAACATGCTTACTTCGTGGCCTTCTCCATTCATGGATATTGTCGCATGCACTTTAAATTTTGATGTACTTGAAGCATCCACGTTGCCAGTTCCATGTATAGATATACGCATAAATTCTGCTGAAAGAATGCTACAGTACTGGATCCGGTAAGTTACAGTATGTTGTACTAAACTTTATTTTGAGAATAGTCTAGCATTATAAAGCCTAAGTTCAAAAGATGTATTATAGAAAATATAAAATAGTGGAGCACTGTTTCGGTATAATGGTAACATTTTGCTGCCAAAACATTAGAAATACAATTCGGAATCAATAGACTCGATGGAACTAACAACAAAGCAGTGCACTGGATGGTTATGCCCTAAGCATAGGTATTTTAGCTAATTAGATAAATCTAACATGTTAGCTGTTAGAGTTTATCGAATTGGATGGAACAAACAAACTAGTGCACTGGATGGCTATGCCCTAAGCTTAGGTATTTTAGCTAATTAGATAAATCCAACTTGTTAACTGTTAGAATTTTATCGAACTAACTCAAGAATGAACGCGTGCGCACACCCCTCCATAAACTTACAAAATAAGTATTATACGACATAATCATCCAAGAAACCCAAACGATCATCTATGCAAACTGGACAACTTTGGTTAGTTCTTTGAGCAAAGAAAATGAAAAACAACTACTTTGTCACTACATAATACACATGAGACAATAGTTTGTTCAAAAAGTTATCATTGATCCAACAGAATCCGAAACGGGTATTAATAGCACAACTGCCTTCATAAAGATATAAGCGGACATTAGCCATCACATTTTGCTACAGCAAAGGGAAAGAATTTGGAAGAAGGTCAAGCGCACCAAGTGCGAATGATAACTAGAAATACATAATTCTAAAGAGTCCGAGTTTCCAATCGGTGGTTTAGCTTTAATTCATTTTGGACTTGTTTGGAAAGCCACCCTGGTAATTGGATTTGGTGTAATTACACTGTCTGGCATGTTTGATTAGCCAGGAAATTACTTGGTCACCAGATAATTGGGTGTCTAGCTCGTTATTTTTTAATTTCCTTCTTCTATCTCTATTTTTTCATTTTAATCTATTATTTTTATTATTCTAATATTTTCTAAAAATGTATTTTTTTTTTAATTTTGTATAATTTATCTTTCATTTTCTTTTCATTCTCAACATTTACTTCATGCGATTCCATGTAATTTTTAATATTACCTTTTATTTTATTCTATTTTTTTTCATTAGCATAATTTTGCTAATGTTTTAACTTATAAATTAAATGAGAATTCATTATTAAATAAAGTTATACACTTAATTTTTCTTTTAAAATCATATTTATGTACCTTATGTTGAAATTTGACATAAGAGTTATGTTAAATTTTTTGTATGAATTTAGAACTTATGTTATATTTTCAGTTTCATTTGTTTTAGTAATTTTGATTGATATTTTATGTTACAAGTCAATTATTTTAGTAGACTTCACAGGTTATCTTTTTGTCAAATGTTGTAATAATTTTATAACATTATATTTATACTATTACAAATATTTTTGTCAAACATGATTTCAAGATGTTCAAAGAAATCTTATATTTTTAGTTTTTTTAATTAATTTTATTAAAATATACTAATTTAAAAATATACGCCAATTTTTTATAATTTTAGTCAAGATGTATATTTATTAATGAATATGTTTCAAAAGATAATATATCTTAAATATTTTAATTGTAGATAATTAAATTTCATCTAAAAATTTAATATAATCTTGAAATAGCACTTGTGCAACCAAACAGTACACTTGCAATTACAATGTAAAATATTACTTTATGGCAAACAAACAAGTCATCAGAATCACCAGACTGGTAATTACTGTCCCAGTAATTACACCAACTCCAATTACAGGTGGCTTTCCAAACATACCCTTAGCATTATCAAGACTCAAGCACCATAAAGGTATTCTATTAATAATGTGAAACCTACACAAAGATCCAATCCGAATAGTCTAACCTGTTAATGGAATCAATTGAAGCAGTTAACTGATCACGAACATGATGAAAACAATGTAGACCAGCTAATTCATCTCCATCCTGCTAAGCATAAATGAACAGTGACACTGCAGTAAGTACAAAGGTCATACCAGCTTCATCTTCTATAATAGATTTTTGCGCCAGACAATCTATATAGTTGTGTCAAATATTTTTCGTTGAAGCAAATAATCAAGTTTGAAGCATATTAACCAAATAGATCTATTTATACACAAGCAAAAATATTAACCAACTGGACCACAAAATAGTTTGCTATATTCCACTTCAAGTTGCAGCAAGGTAGCGACCTGTTTAGCCTCAATGAACACAGTGATCACGGTAAAAACTGGTTAGGTAGTGTTCAATACCTAGAAGAAACGAAGAATTAAAAATGAGAGGAGAAATAAAGACTTCTTTACCTACCAATAAATGTTGTAAATCATCTATAACATCTAAAGCTCCGGCACAATCTGCAGATGCAACAAGCTGCATAAATATGTGAATATGTGTCAGATTATAACCATTCAATAAACCAGTAACTTTTGAACAAGAGTAATTATTAATATACTAAAACAAACACCAGAAGGTCTGAAGAATCAGTAACTTGTCAATATGGAGGATAAAACTGAAACATTAAAGTTTTTGAGACAAAAAATGATGAAGTGGTAGCTTACAACCCACAGGAGGCAGGGAGCGTATTCCTCAATAATATCTACTAACTGTACAGTTTCCCAGTGAAGTCAACTAAAACTTCTACTTCCCTAACATATTTTGTTTACACTAATAATAAGAAGGGCTGAGGCAATTCATCTTGCATTTCTTTCCTTCCGTACTATCCACCAAATGCATGCTGGGATATTCTTCAAACAGTCTTTCTTTGCCCCTCTCATCCAACTCCTTTCCAGTTTGGAATTTCAAAGGTAGTCTTGGACGTTAACCAACTCACACCTAGTATACACAAGAACATAGTCCACACATTTACAATTGTTTTGCAGTGCAACAACAAATGGCCATTGATCTCTGCTTGTTGGCCACATAGAGACCACCTTGAGCAGCTGGGAGGGAACTTGTTCACATGCTAAGTATAGGAATAGATGGAGAATTGTCCCAACTTGTATCGAGTGGACAATCTGGAAGGAGAGGAACTCCAGATGTTTTGAGATCTTAGAGAATGATTTGCAGAATATTAAGTTGAACTTCATCTTACCGCTATGTTTTGGTGCGATCAGATATATTCTAATGCTATTGTGTCTATCATAGATGTTTTAGATTCTCTATAGCTAAAGAGGGAAGAGATGAGCACTCTGTTGTAAGTATGGTTTCAGTACTACCCAAAACTGTTTTGATCCCTGATATAATACACAGTTACTGATTTTAAGAAGAAATAAATTACCTTCAGCAAAAGATGTAAACCTCTTCTTTGTAACACTGCATGAGTTAAACGGGCTCTTCTAATCACCAACCATGTAAAACAAGAGATCTTTTGAGGAATTTTGACCTTTCAAAATTAACTTCCAAGACCAAATCACGGTCAATGACCGATTATTATTCATCCCTAGTAGCAAGACTTCACTGTGAAGACTGCTTTACTATGCAGATTCCTAGTAGCAAGACTTCAGTGTGAAGGCTGCTTTGCTATGCAGATTCCAAATTGGTTTGTCCGGACCAATAGAAGTGCCTGAGAAAGTATTCAGTACTGAAGCATACTTGCTACCCTATCAGCTTCCCAATTATTTGGAGCCCTTTTGAAGATTAGGTTCCATCCTTTAGGGCTTCACATCTGACAGACAGTGGCTTTTTTTTTTTTTGATAAAGAACAAAAAAACTTTTAGACTATCTCCTCCTAACCAGTGTTCATTCCAAAGTTCTGCTTTCATACCATCTCCCACTTTGATGAGCATGTTGGAATTGAAGTTGGCATCCTTTTGATGGTTTTCCACATACTACAACTAAAAGTTCCCAAAACTTCCTCAGTGGTCCAGCGATTCAATAGCCCATATTTATGTGTAATGAATCTTCTCCATAAAGCCATATAAGCCATATCTTCATTGTAAAATCTCCATAATCATTTCTGAAGTAGAACAGCACTGAGGAGACTAAGGTTCTTTATGCCCAAACCTCCTTGAGTTTTACTTAAGTGTTAAGACATCCCACTTCACCAGATTTTATCCTCTCTTCTCCTTGCTTCCTAGCCACATGAAAGCCATCCTCGGTTGATTGATCTTCCTTTCAGTGCTCTTGGGTATAGGGCACAAGCTGATTATATATGTGGGGAGGCCATCAATCATTAATTTGTAAGTGTCAGTTCACCTCCCAGAGATGGGCATTGACTCTTCCATCTTCTTAGCCTTCTTGTCACATCCCTCCAGCACTTCACTCCACATTCCTAGCTCATTGTTTTGTGCTACCAATGCTATTCCAAGGTAGTTTGTAGGTAGGGAAGCTACTTGGCAGCCTAGGTTTTCAGCTAACATTTGCATATCATCAACTTAATTGACTGGGTAGAGGGAACTCTCTGTCCATTAACATGTAACCTAGAGATGCCTTCAAATATGGCTAGGATTGTCCTTAAATATGGCTAGAGAATCATCTGCATAGAAGAGGTGAGTACCATTCATTGCCCCTGATTGTCTGGGCACAGAAACCTTCCCTCCACCCATATGCATTAGCTTTCCGGATCATGTAATTAAGGCCCTCCATGGCTAATATAAATAGAAAGGGTGACATAGGTTCACCTTATCTCAGTACTTCCTTTTATGATTAGGGAGAATTTCACACTGGATATGTACAAAACCCATGTCTTTTACGTATTTCAAGTAAGAAGGCCCTGTGGACATGGCCATTGGCCTTCACAATGTCAAGTTTACAAAGAATTCTTGGTGTTTTCTGCTTCACCCTAGAGTCCACCAATCCATTTGCCAACAAAGTTGCATCCATGATTTGCCTGCATTGCAAGAAAGTCATCTTGCGCTCATCCATCAGCCTTCTCATAACAGTCTTAAGCCTTTCAGCAAGAAAGTCATCTTGCGCTCATCCATCAGCCTTCTCATAACAGTCTTAAGCCTTTCAGCGATAAGTTTGGAGATGATTTTGTAAACTCCTCCTGTCAAACTTTTTGGTCTGAAGTCTTTTAACTCCTCTGCTCCATAGTTCTTTGGATTAACCTATAAAGATATCATTTAAAGGACTTCTCAAAAAATTCATTTTGATGAGTACCTTTGACTTTTAACTTTTCACAAACCAAAGAATACATTTTTAAGATCCTTCTTTTTCAGTTTCCAAAAAAAAGAGAGAGAGAGATCCTTTTACTTATGTATTTTTTTTATAACCAAGAAATCCATACATGGCCCACCCTTTGGACCAACCACAGCCTTCTAAACTCGGTGGATAATGGGTCCGCTCCTCTACCTTTCTCCACTTAAATACCAGGTTCGCTTTGCATGGTGTGGGGCTTGAACCTGTGACTTCATCCACAAATCCTCCATCTTTGCCACTTGAGCTAGGCCTAGCGGGCCTTTCACTTATGTGTTTTCTTTCCATCTATGCATTGCCTTTGCTCTAACCTTCCAATTCTTATTGACTGATCAAACATTTCTTTATAATCATAGAATGTATGAGCGCCCATTTGATGCTAATCAGTGTATTATTCTACCTCACTACTCAAACGAATTGTATTGAATAAATTATGAAATAGTTTACAAATAGGCAATGTTCCTTTTGGCCTTAAAATAAGAGAGCAAAGGTTCTGTATAAAAGTCGCAATTTCGTTTTGAGAATTATAGTCTTAATATGCAACAGTAAACAGGATACCAAAATGGACTAGATGTGTCTGCTAATTACTCTAATAAGTCATGGGTCAAGGAGACAAGGTATGAGATTATATGTAAAAAAACAAACTTTTGGATCTGCTCTCTTACATATAAAACTTAATCCACTTTCTCGAACCAAGGATGACTAATTCCAAAACCCAGACTTAAGTATCACCATCATAAGAATTCAAATTGCCAGAAGAATAGATAACTTTTCTACCAGGCGGTTACTGAAAAGGTAAGACCTAATAACTTGCTAGCTGTAATTCCACGACTTCATCTCTGCTATTTTACAAAAGCTGTGAATCCTATAATACCTTTACTTTCTTTCATGGATCCCATAGTTGACAACAAAGCAAAATAACAGTTCTCTTCAATACCTATTTGTATCAGCCTTGTACTAACAGCTACATTTATGACAAAGCATGAGTTGCAACAACTTCACTCTATATCAGTAGAGATAGCACTTTCTGCTGTGATTGGGTCTATTCACATTCCTTAATTCGTAGAAATCACAAGAAATGTTCCCGAGTTCTTATATCATTTTGTTAACACAAACTAACATAAGATATACATAATGGAAAAATATCAAAGAAATCAGTACATACCAACTTGAGAGTTGATATAGCTTGATTAACATATAGTATAAGCTTCAACTTGTCCTGGTGAGCAATCAATTCACTCCTCTGAACATTCAACTCCTGTACCTTTCTGGCAGACCCCACCAAATCATCATCCAATAGCCTTATAGTCTCCTTCAACTCCCTTATCCTATCACACCCTTCAACAATCTTCGAATTTAAATCCTCTAACTGACCTTGTGCCTCGAAAAAGGAATTTGATCGCAAGGAAATCTCCCTTACCAAGTGCAATTCCACTACATCCAAATACTGTGATAGCTTCTCCTGCGTAACCAAGTTTTCCGCAATGGTCCTAAATGGGCAGGCAGCTTTAAAAGTAGCACCATCCTCTAACTTAAAATCCTCTTTGAAGTATAACGCAGGGACTTCCTTCAAGCAAGCAACTAGAGCATTTTGTTCTTCTTGATCTTCCAGCGACTCAGACCTCGCGTGCTGTTGAATGTCGTGGAAACGAGCATATGGCTCGGAGATGGAAGAGAGATAGGATTGGAAATCGGGGACCCGGGTGTCGGATCCGGGTTTGGGTAGAGTTGATAGGGGTAGGAAGTCGGGTGTCGGGATAGATGATGAAGTGGACCACCACCAGAACCCATCGGATTTTCCGGCATGTGGGTTGTTGAGAATGGAAGCTAAGCTTTGGCTATGGGAGCTGCTGCTGCTACTGCTGGCATCGGAAGTTGATTTGGTCAAGAATGGAGTATTGTTGCTAGTACTAGGACTGGTTTCGAACCTTCCCGAAGAACGGAAAGGCTGAGAATCCATTTCTGTTACTGCCAAGAAGATCTTCGGACCATATATGTCTGTAATTATTATAGTGTTAAAGTGCGTGTGATCTCAAATGAAATAGAGAGAATTGGGATTTCTGGATCTGCGCTCTCTGCAACGGAGGAAAGTGCCACCAAAAGGAAACAGCAAGGAGGAACCGGTTGAGGGGGAGAAGTGAGAATTACGAAAAGTTTGGGGCAAAAGGAGGAAAGAAATGATATGTATGTATATGGCTGAATGAAATACTGATTACAATTTTTTTCTTTTCTTTTTAAATAAATATAGAAAAAATTTATTAAAACAAATATCAAATACGTCAACTCGTTTGGGCTTAGTGCCCAAATTTGAAATCACAAACAAAACAAAAGAGTCCAACAACAACAATATACCCAGTGATATTTCATAAGTAGGATCTGGGGAGGATAGATTGTACGCAGACCTTACCGTTATCTCATAGAAGTAGAGAGGTTATTTCCGAAAACCCTCATCTCAAAACTCATAAGCAGAAAGACTAGATATGACAAAATAAAATGAAATGAAAAAAAATGAAATGTAAGGTAGGAACAACAAGTGCGACTAACAATGCATAATATGACAGTAATTAACTATGTTAAAACTAACACATATACGCTAGTTAGTGGGAGAACAAATGAATAATAATGTTAAAAGTAATACA
>JAOTQJ010000049.1:13051508-13094947 GCA_025642045.1 Solanum sejunctum
AATTGGTTTTCCGAGATAGAAACTACTTTACGCACCCTCCTCTCCACAACTCTCTCCCATACCTTCATAGTGTGACTTAGCAACTTGATACCCTTGTAGTTGTTGCAGTTTTGAATATCTCCTTTATTTTTGTACAATGGCACCATTGTACTCCTCTTCCATTCATCAGGCATCGTGGCCGTATCCCTAATAGTATTAAACAGTTTAGTCAACCACTCTATGCCCTCCTTGCCCAAGATTTTCCAAAAATCCACCGGAATCTCATCGGGTCCGAGGGCCCTCCCCCTCTTCATTTTTACTCATAGCCAATTTTACCTCCTCCACTTCGAACAGATTGTCATCCCCAAAAAACATGGTGGTCCTCGAAGTGTGCCAACTTATCCAACTCGATAACTCTATCTCCTTTTTCATTTAAGAGTTTATGAAAGTAGGTTTGCCACCTTAGTTTAATGGAAGTGTCATCTACTAACACCTCACCCATCTCATCCTTGATACACTTCACTAAGTCCAAGTCTCGAGCCTTCCTTTCTCTTACTTTAGCGAGCCTATACAATCTCTTGTCCCCGCTTTTAAAGAGATCTGATCCATTAAAACATATACATAATACTGCAACACTTCCTAACATGTAGGGTTCCTATTTGCTATCCTTTTCGTTTCCAGAATACTCCCCTTAGTTGTTGCCGCCTTGGGGAAATCCAATGGTTCATATGGTTTTGCTTTAGATTTTCAATTTTATTCATGTGTTTCTTCTACTTGAATGCTTCTGTCTTGGCTTCAAAGAGTAAGTTTTTCACTTTCTCCCCTTCCTTATTTACGGCATCTCACTCTTCATTTTGTCAGATGTATTCTTAGGAACCTCAAGATGTTGTCTCCTCTTTTTGATGTTGGATCTACTTGTTGGGGACTTAATTCTTCACTTGGTAAGAGTAATAGATCTTCTCTCCTTGTCCCTTGCCATTTTCACTCGTTTGCTGACTTCCCTTTTTTTTGGATTAGGTGGTGTAGACATGGAGTGTAAGAGAAGCTTCAGTCCACCACACCCAAACAAGTGAAAAAGGCTTCTTTTAGGTTTTCAGTTCCAAATCTGTCCTTCTGCATCATTGAGTCCTTTTCTGTATGTTGAATGTTCATAGGCTAGATAGCAATCCATTCGTTTTGTAATTATTCTAGCTTTGTGTATTAAGTTTGTATAGAAACTTAGCTATAACCTTTCTTCTCCTTTCTCCTCTGCACGACGATACTTTCAGGTAAGGACTCTACATCTTATCTCTATTTATGACTTTTCTGCTCGCTATGTTCATGCTTTTGAAATCGTTGAATATGCCCTATCTTTGTCTATTGTTCTACTTGCTAACTGATCTGCTAAGCTATTTTCTTCTAGAATTTTCCACATTAAAATAGAATTAGTTTGAATTATCACTTTATTAACATTACCTTCTTTAGCATGTTTGCAAGCCTCCAAAATTGCTTTTGCTTTTGCTACTGTAGTTGTTGTGTTCTCGATGCATTCACATTTAGCATAAATGATGTCATCTTCCTTGTTCCTTAATCAAAATGAATGTGAACTCACACTTGGATTTCCTCTAAAAGCACCATCACTATTGTACTGGTGAAAAATATCACATCTCCTTTATTATACTTAGTTTAGGACTGTGGTTGTTTAATTTTTCTAAAATTCCTAACCAATTGTCTGAACATTCGAATTGTGGTCTTCTATCTTTGATCAGCATACTCATACTTTTGACTTATGTTTGCATCCATACTTTCTTTTATTCCTTTTCTTTCATAATTCTCATACAATGAAAGTTGAAATAGCTCTAAAAATATAACTTGATGTCTTTTCGGACCTTTGCATCCACCATAGCATAATTATCTCTCTTAAGTGATGGTCGCTTATGTTTATACCTACAAAAGAGGAAAATAGGACCCTATCTTGTTAGCTGTAAAAGAGTACAAGAACAGGTGGGATAATGTCTCTTGGTCTGGTCCATCACAACACCAGCACCTCGATGGACCTTGTATCCCCCATCCTCTCACAACATCATTTCATCTTAAATGGAATGCCCTTTACTCATATCCATTTATAATTCTATTAGTATTTCCCTTATGCTTCATATATTGCCATGCAGATTTAACTGAAAAATTTTTCCTTGACTCCAGCATATAACATGGTTTGTCAATTCCTCTCTCATTTAGTGGTTTGACATTCTTCATGATTTGCTCTATAACTATCCGGGCAAAATATCTTTGCAAAAGTTGTTTATTCCATAGTTCATTATGAGCATGTTTCGCGGCCTTAGCATGCCTCATTCTTGCTTCATATTTTTCCCCATCAACAGTATACAAATCACCTAATCTTGTCCAGTTGTCATGCCATATATTCACTGAGCCTTTCCAGCTTTCCATAATATTTGATGCTCTAGTACTCTCTGGCTTGAAGCATTTCTTCCACGTTTGAGATCCTCCACTTTTTTTTTCAACTATCGTTGGGCATTAATTTTTTTGCAATTTTTATTTTGCATATACATGCTCCAAATTAAATTGGTGGTTCTAAAGTTCTACCGTAACTTGCAGAATAATGCCAATGATAAATCTTTTATCAACCTAAACCTCAGATCCCCATCTTTTTCTGGAAGATAAAGATTAATCCATTTTGTCTAGTGCCTTCTTTTTCCTTCTGTACAATTACTTCAAAAAAATTGTGTCATCGTCTTCTTTGATAATAACTTAATGTAAAATATGAATGTAATAAAAACATGTAAAATTTACAATTGAGATATGCAATGATATTGAAATACTATAATAATATATTTTTTCTTTTCTTGGAGAATTTTTCTAATCGATAATCACTACTATAAGCTTTGGGATGATATAACGTCTTATCTACGTTGTCAGAGTCATTCAATATCTTGTTAGAGTAAAGAACAAACTCAACCTATAAATTCATCAACAAGGTCTTCTTAGAGGCAAATGAAAAGCCTTACGAATTGAGCTATGATCCTATTCTATGTTGGTGATATATTTTATGAAGTTAGAGTTTTGAGCTCTACCAAAATTGATTCTTAATAATTTTTCCAAAATATGCTTTATACTCAATAACTCTAAAGGTGTTCTACTTAAATTGAAAATTTAATAGTTAGAGCCTTGGCTCAACATACTTTTTAAAAACTAAACTTTGCTTTCACAAATTTATAATGTTTTCTTATAGCTCTTAATGCTTTCTTCAAAAGTAGTCATGTTTTTTACTATAAAAATAATACTTAATGTTCTGTTGAAACTCTTTTTCAACTGATGGTTAAACTTAACCTATGAAACTCATGCATAATGACAAAAATATACTGTCCTAAAACTTTTATATAATAATGCACTTAAAGGCAAAATATGTTTTCTTGAGACTCTTCTTAAAATTCTTGAACTTCATTCATGAAAATAATGGATATGGAATACTATGACAAGTTTTTCAAACAACTTTTGCTAAGAAGGATGCATGTGGTATAATAAGCATTAACCATAAATAAAATATGAACGATAGTGTGAAGTACCATAATTCTGATAATAAAATTAAGAATCAGTAATAGAAAGTAAAGAAAATTCCAAAATTATAAACTTTAGGATAAAATCTTAGCTTTTGTGAGACCCCGTGTTTCTTGTCTTTCATAATATACATAGTGTGGTATGTTATATAAGACATATATAATATTGTATAGTACTGAAGGATAAGAACACTACACATGGGTGGTAATATCAAGGATTTGAAGTTTTAGGTCAAAAAAATCTCTTAAACACATATTTGGAGTTTAAAAAATAGTTTGAGTAGCATCTCGCACTTTCATAAGGTTTAAATTAAGTTTCGCCTTTTGGATGGGACTAAGAATGTATAATTTACTAATGATGAAGTGCTAAGAGGCATTTTGATAATGGTCATATGTTAAGTTTTGGTATCAAGAAATTTGCAAGACAAAGGTTGATCAAAGTTATCGTGAGCTTCTCTAAGAAATTTTTCTTAACTTTTGATCAAATGTCTTAGATAATATCTCTCAAAATATAAGAAGTTAAGGTGGTCATGACCTATCAAATTGAATGTTTACGAGACTAGTTTTCAACGCATAAAATTGCGTATTAAACCAACTTTGGAGTAAAAAATTATGATTGTTTTACCATGGATTATCTGAGCAGGAACCTAGGTCGCGAACCAAGTCAAGTTAAGGAAACTTATAAATTGGCAAATCTGACATTTTAAAGCCCCAAACAATTTATTTCTATTTCAAAACAGTGAAGGAATTGAAGAGAGGGCTCTTATGAGATTCTTGAGCGATTTAGATATGTTTTTAGCGATTTGTACTGTTAAAGTTTGCCCCTGTGCCTAGGAATGTGTGCTTTGCACTTTGCATTTATTTTTCCTCTTATGCTATGTTTGGAGTTTTTTTTGGAAGGTAAAAAATTGGTGTTCTTGTTGGCTATTCTAGATTACAATTGGTTTGTTCAGGTAATAATCTTGAAGCTCTTTTATATGATCATTTTTACGAAGTTCTACGAACGATTCATCGCATTAAGGCTATATGCAAATTTGTCAACTTATGCTTAATTATGGATTGTTTATAGGTGTGTATAAGTTGTGTGTATATAGTGTTTGTGAAATTTAGAACATAAGGAACAACTTCTATGAAGAAACATTGGGTGTGCGAACATTCATTGGAGAGGTATGTTAAGGCTAATAAGCTTTATCCCTCCTTTGTGCATGAAATATGAGAAATTCCTAAAACGTCAAATATGATATTTTACTTTTCTATTGCTGAAAAGACCTATTGTAAAAAGCATTGGGAAAACAACTAAATTATTTTCTTGATGATATTAGATTAATATCTCATTTGTTGATTAAACTGAATATTTGGTATTTACGTATCAATTTATCAACAATCCTAACTGTCTCTCCATGTGTTTGATGTGTTCCTCTTCTTCGGATAGTGTCACTAAAAAAAAAGGAAGATTATGAGAGAAATTTAGCAGTCATAATTAGTCCTCCTTCAATAAAACTGCATTGAAAGAATTAAGAAGTAACACATTGATTTTCAATAATCTCAATTATGATACTTCTGTTGAAACTACTAAGGCACTTGATTTTCTCTAAATATTTTCTTTTACTAATTAGCAAAGAACCAAATATAAACATTATATGAAACTCCTTAAGCTCCTTATGAACATTTTTAGAATTAAGGTAGCATTCCAAATGTTAAGTTTCTAACTTATTCGGAAGACATATAAGATTTCACGGGTCATGTGTATATGCTATGACGGTGATTATGACGTTATGAGAATAAGAGTACCAATGAGCCAAAATTGGCTAAATTCTTGCTATGGTCTACTATGTGCATTCAATATTCATATCATACAGGGCATGTTATGTATGGACTTTGAGCTATAATCGAAGGCAAAGAGTTTACTTGCCCAAATGACTATATATATGTATCTTATATATATGGCTACAGGTTGGTAAATATGATACTAGTTAGCTACCGAAAAAGACCACCATTGCTATAGTAGTTAGTTGGGTATATCATGTATTTGCATCTATATATATGTATTCACAACATGTGATTACTTGAGCATATCAAACATATTTGATCGCTAGGAGGTCAAGTGTTGGCCATGAAGGTTATTTGAGTTTTGGTTATATTTGGTATCTCTATTACCTTTTTACTACAGCTATTTAGGATTTTACTTTCTGCCTTACATACTAATACACTTTTATTCGTACTGACACCCCACTGCTTGAGGATGCTGCATTTTGTTTCATGTGTGCAAATTCAGGTAGAGATTCTGATCAATCCCTCCACTAGGACTCCAGTTCAGTCATCAGTTGATAGGCTTCACCTTTTCCAGGAGCTTTCATAAAATGTCTACTTTTTATTGTACAGTTGGGTATAGTCGAAGCCTGTCCAGGTAGTGCTAGTGACACTTTTAGAGGCTATAGTGGACATGGTATTGTGGGTTAGTTCTTTTGCAACTTTTAGTCTCTAGCCATGGGTTTGACATGTATATATATGTGTGTGCATGTACCTCTTTTGTTGCAGCCTCTTTGGCTAACTAGTACTTTATCATTTTGGCTTATCTACCTTGGTGCATATGACTTATTGTTGACCAGGTCATGATCTAAATGGTCTAGGATTAGTTTTTAGATGTTATGTTGCTCAATCTTTTGGCCCGTAGTCTAATTAGCTAGCATGTCCAGTTGGCTTACTCGACTAATGACTTTATCAAGTGTCAATCGCGCCTCCCCTCCTTTGGGGGCGTGATAACTTTGATCTTACTAATTGAAATTATGGATATAGGACCTGCGAATGGAATTTATTTCTCAATATATGATAGCCTTATATACCTTGAAGAAAACTTTGGGCTCGGAACCTTATAGCTTGAATTTGAGAAACCCTTTTATGGAGTTCTTGGAGTTGGAGGGAGGATACTCTTATATTTTACATGCAATTATAATTTATTGCATCTCTTATGTGCAATTGTAATTTCTTTTCAAATCGGATGGACTAGTTTGTATTTTTTTAAAATAATTTTCAATAACAACGAGGTGCCTTCAAACGACGCAAAGTTGTTTTATCACATATCTTACTTGCGAATATAATTTTTTTTCAAATTGGATGGATTAATTTGTATTTTCTGATAATTTTCAATAATAACGAGGCACATTCAAAGGACGAAAATTATTTTATGGTATGTCTTGCATTAACACGTAAGATATAATAACAAGGCATCTTTCGTTATTATCATATATCTTACGTGTGTGTTACTGTAAGATATATGATAAAATAATTTTCGTCCGTTTGAAGGTGCTTCGTTATTATAAAAAAAAATACAAACTATTAGTCCATCCAGTTTTTAAAAAAATTATATTCGCATGTAAGTTATACAATAAAACAACTTTGGTATGTTTGAAGGCACCTCGTTGTTATCGAAAATTATCAAAAAAAGTACAAAGGAGTCCTTCCGGTTTGAAAAAAATTATAGTTGCACGTAGGATAAATGGAAATTAAGATATAACTTGAAAAGAATCTAGAAATTGGAGCCTTTAGATCATGTGAATTTAGAGAAATTTGTTTTTGAAGTTCTTTATCTTTGGAAGGAAAAATAGAGGTTTTAGAGTTACCATATGAATAAGGATGTTATTAGGTTACAAGACGAGGCATCTTCAGCTTTTAAAATCATATATCTTATGTGCAATTATATCTTATGTGTTAATGCAAGATATATGATAAACAATTTTCGTCCGTTTGAAGGTGCATCGTTATTATAAAAAATTATCAAAAAATACAAACCATCCAGCTTGAGAAAATATTATATTTGCACGTAAGGTATATGAAAAACAACTTTGGTACGTTTGAAGGCACCTTGTTGTTATAAAAAAATATCAAAAAAAAAAAAAACAAATTAGTCCAATTTGAAAAAAAATTATAATTACACGTAAGGTATATGAAAATTAAGATATAGTTTGAAAAGAATGTTGAACTTGGAGCCCTTGGATCTTGTGAATTTGGAGAAATTTATTTTTTGAAGTTCTTGATCTTTGAGAGGAAAAATAGTGATTTTTAGAGTTACTAGCTTTTATCATATATCTTATGTGCAATTATATCTTATGTGTTAATGCAAGATACATGATAAAACGATTTTGTTCGTTTGAAGGTTCTTCGTTATTATAAAAAATATCAAAAAATATAAACCATCTAGTTTGAGAAAAATTTATATTCGCATGTATGATATACGATAAAACAACTTTGGTACGTTTTAAGGCACCTTGTTGTTATCGAAAATTATCAAAAAAAAAACACACAAACTAGTCCATCCAGGTTGGAAAAAAATTATAATTGCACATAAGATATACGAAAATTAAGATATAGCTTGAAAAGAATCTTAAACTTGGAGCCTTTAGATCTTGTGAATTTGGAGAAATTTGTTTCTTGATCTTTGGGAGGAAAAATAGGGATTTTTAGAGTTGCTATACTGATAAGTATGTTATTAGGTTATAAGACAAGACATCTTCAGTTTTTATCATATATCTTATGTGCAATTATATCTTACGTGTTAATGCAAGATATATGATAAAATAATTTTCGTCTGTTTGAAGGTGCCTCGTTATTATCAAAAATGATCAAAAAATACAAATCATCCAGTTTGAAAAAAAATTATATTTGCATGTAAGATATACGTTTGAGGGTGATTGCTGATGATGCTTCACATTTACGTGCAAACTGACACAGGGAGGGATATAGTACTAATGCCTTCAGTCACAACTGATGTTTTAACTTGCAAAGAGTTAAGCATATGAATCAATGAAATTGTTCGGATAGTGTTTCCTTCAAGGTAATTGTTCTTTCCAGAGTTGATTTTTATGACTGACTTATTTTCATATGACAATTATAAGATGAGATCTCATCATAAACACACTCTGGAAGCATAAAATGCATTACTATATTGGGAGTTCTTTTGCATGTTAGTTTTTATGACATAAGTTGGTAAAGTGATAATAGTAATGTGTGTTTAACATGTAAGTGATTTTTGAAGAATTACTGGACTAACTAGGTTCTTATGCCTTCTATCTTGTCTTGAGATGATAAAAGCATTGAATCCTAATTTCGTGTTAGCGTTCTCCTTATGTTAGTCTTGGTTTATGCCCAAGAGTATGAACTAGCGGTTATGAAGTGTGTTTTGAACTATGATACTGTAGGTGCAAGATTTCTGTGGAGGTAAAAATAGTAAGCTGCATTGATAATGAAAGAAAATTTTATACTACAAGTATATATAACTTTATATAGCTCTAGTTTGAACTACTTCCCTATTAGTATTGACATCCCTGAGATTTCCATAGCAACAAACTCTCCACTCTGTTTAATACTTTCCTTCATTGTTGTGTTCCCTTGCTGGTGTGATCCAAAAAGCTCATAGCCCTTCAATCCTCTCACATTTTTCAAGCCCAATAACGTCACCTTTTCAAGTTCATATCCTTGATTCAGCGCGTATTGTCCATTCACAACCTCTGATTTAACCACAATTTTATTGCCAATGATATTGCTGTTAAACTTGACCAACGTCCACCTCCCTACCTCTATTCCCATCTGCACCTCATTGTCGTCGTCCACAAATGGTTCTCCTGTGCTATTTTCACTGCTGCTCATCACGACAAGGACCTTGAATGCAGTCTTCTGAGCAGCTTGTGTTGTCATTGCTTCCCCTTGCATGGCCAATATGTTCCCTTCGTGAATGTGTACGTTTATATGATCTGGTGGTGCGTCAAGTGTCATATATGTTCCTTGATTCAAACTCACGAAGCGAGAGTAATTGAAGAGGTCAAATCAGTTTCCAGCAGGGAAATATGCATCAACTGATGTTGCTCCTTGCTTAAGTACAGGTGAGATCATGACACCTTTACCAAGAAGGAACTGTGTGCTGATATCCTATGTTTTGGCGTCTTGAGCGAAAGAGAAGAAAAGAGGCCATGCAATGGGAGTCCCTTTTGTATGTGCCTCATACATAAGCATGTAAAAGTACGGAAGTAACTGATATCGGAGCCCAAGCACTTTCTTGGCTGCCGCAGCAACTGACTCCCAACAATAGAGCTCTTGAGGGGTACTGTTATTAGTTGAGTGGTCACTTGCAAATGGATAGAATGCTCCAAGCTGCATAGAGCCAATCTCTCTCCATTACTAAGAAGTAAAGGTAAAAAAAGTTTCTAATATTATGATAATATTCTGCTTCTACAGCATCAAACTTACCATTTGGTCAAACCGAGAGGTAGATACACATTTTAGCTTCTTTTAAACACGACATTTTAAAGTATGCTATTTAAGAAAGTAACAACTTTGGTTTGTTAAACTTTATCACTCGATGCCTATAGAAGTTCAACCAAACTAGCATAAATTTCTTGATGCTATTTAAGAAAGGAACAACTTTGGTTCCTTAAACTTTATCACACGATGTCTACAGAAGTTCAACAAAACTAGCATGAATTTCTTGATGGCATTTAAGAAAGGAACAACTTTAGTTCGTTAAATTTTATCACATGGTGCCTATAGAAGTTCAACCAAACTACCATAAATTTCTGCAAGCATCCTCTAGATTCTACATTGTTCCCAATATCATGCTCCAAAAGGAAAAAGAATCTGCCGTTACTATTAATATTGGTGTAAAATTACAGCATTAGGGGGGGAGAGAGAGAGAGGGAGAGAGGGAGAGAGGGGGAGAGGAGGGAGGGAGGGAGGGAGGGAGGGAGAGAGAGAGAGAGAGGGGCAGTGCTGTTGACAGAACTCCAAGCATGAACTTACTTGAATCCAGCATAAGCAAAGCTCTTCGGTAGTGTTCCTTGAAAAACCACATATATCAGCACCAAACATTGGAATTCCAAACAATCCAAAGTTCAGGATAGTAGGAATAGAGTATGTCAAATCATTCCAGGTAGCAGCATTGTCTCCAGTCCAATGTGACATGTATCTGCCAGAGCCAAGAAAAGTTGATCTTGCAAGAAGGAATGGCCTTCTACCAGTAACATTGACCAAAGCGTTATAAGTGGCTCTAGATTCTAGTAATCCATAGAGATTATGGACATTATACTCCATTGCATTACCAAAATGTGTAGAAGTGGCTGGAACTGTTCTGTAATTGATGGGCAAGTGATCACCAGAGTCGTTTATCTTGTAGGGAGGGTCATCAAACGTAGCTGATGGTGTAGGGGGGGGGGGGAGTTATGAAGTTTGACAACTCATTCTTGTCAAGCCAGAGGCCATCAAAAGGTACGAGATCCTGGAATTTCTCAATTTCATTTCTCCAAAATATTCCAGTAGCTGGATTTAGAAAATCAGGATAGTAAACATTCCCTGGCCAAATAACCACTTGATAGGGCATATTATCCCGTTGTATGAAGATATCTGCTTCCATTACTCTCCTATAGGTGTCATGTGTATTGTTAATGCTAATTCCTGCAGTAAAAAGAAAGAAAAACAAAATAATACTTCTTACATGATGATGAGTCATACTCTTATCTAATTTATCTTGGTAAATGGAAACTTGGTAGGACTTGCTGACAGAGAGAAATTACCTGGATCTACCATTAGTACGTATTTTTGATCGTTCTAGTGAAGTTTCCTGAGAAAAGATTTCACCCGTTCCAATTGGAAGTTAACTGGATCGAATGCGAAGTCCTTAAAACCATCCATGTAATCAATATCAGTCCACATACCCTCTAGAGGTATCCTAGCCTTTGCATAACTATCCACAACCAGTTCAACATCATCAATGTTCTTGTAACCCCACCGGCATTGGTGAAAACCTATATCATATCAATACCATTACTCTGAAATGTGAGAGTGCTTTGATGCGTAATAGCAGTTTCCTAAAGAATAAAGGTAGAAGCTGAGAATTGAACAGAACAATTTTAGCTTTGATCAGTATAATTCGATAGGGGTGGATGAATTTAGCATTCCTAAATTTCTTCTTGATGCCCTTTTCACATCGAAGTTCAGCACAACTCAAAGCAGTGCCGCCTTTGAGAATGATGCAACTTATAGTAAACAATATGCCTTTCTCATAGTTTCCTTTTACAAGGAAATGTTCCTATGAAAACTAGGCGATTTCTTCTCATATGTCCAAGTCTTGGTGGATAAAGTTATATGGTTCCTACATTGGTGTGATGTAGCAAGTACTCTGTGGAATTAGTCAAGGTATGCATACACAATAGTTATCCAAAAAAGAAATCGATCCTCCATTGTCCTCACTGATAACTAGTAGCAGGTTAGCTAGGTTGAGTAATGCAACCTACATAAGATAAGATCATACATCATAGATCATAGATTAAGCTCTATTCAATGCTTTCCTCCACATGTATGTCTTAAGTTCCTCTGAATTTACCTGTGAAATTAGTCGAGGTATGTACAATTGAATGAAAAAGGAGAAAAGAAAAGAGAGTTGTTACTAAAAGACCAATATGGCATAGCAGCAGGACGACCAATAAGCTGAGCATACTGATCCACCACCATTTCTGGCGAAGGTCCGGCAAAGAAATACAAATCAATTAACCCTCCAATAACCTTGTAACTAATCCTATCACCGGTATACACAATATGCATGCCATTGCTACTAAGAAGCAAAACCCCATGACTAAATCCGGTGGTCGTTTCCTTCGCTAGAGCCAACGACCGGACGTCCATATAAAAAAGATGGGATCCATAGAGATTAAGGTCCACGGTCGAACTCAGAATGTATGCATTCCATAGAGTCAAAGTCTGGTTGTGTGTGATCTAAAATGAGCTTTTGGTGTGCTCTTCGAGGCCATAAATATTTGCTCTGGTAGGTAGTAGTGAGGAGGAGATCTGGCTGTACTGGTCTTTGAATATGAGGAATGTCTCGGGGTTTTGGTGCTCCGGGCGATATGTCAAAAAGGGTATCGCTGGTGGAATGCCGGCGGACGGTGAAGTTGAATGGGGTGGTGTTGTGAAGGGTGAACTCTAGGTCTAAGTTTTGGTTAGAGAGGGTGTTTTGGGAGTGGTTTTCTGATGAGGAGTGGGAGGTTGACGATGGCGGTGGCGGAAGGTGGAGAATTTCTTTCGGTACTTCCCATCGTTGATGGTTAGCGTCTGTTATTCGTATTTGGAGATGGAAGTTTGTTTGTTATTTTTTTGGTTAAACGGCTTGGCATATAAATTATTTATAATAACATCAGTTAGCCTCTATGAGGCTAATTTGTTGGCAATCTAGTGTAGCCAACTTTAGGTCCTTATAGTTATACAAAATCAACTTAAAATATTCATAGGTCATATCCCGGCCAACATAAGAGTTAGTAGAGATTATCTTCCTATGATAAAGAGTCCCTTCAGAGTCTGTCAGGAGTAAGTCTTGTGCAGACTCCGGAGGAGTTACAAAAACACGAACATCACCAAGTCGTCCCTGACTAGCGCCTTCTTTGGCCATGCGATTAGCTAGTTGGTTCTGCTCTCTGAACGGATGTCGTAGCACCCATTCTGTCAATCTGCTCAACCAATACCTGCATTCAAATTTCAAGTTAGCATAAATAGGATTACCTGTGAGAATGCAATCCAATGCATCCGACTCAATTTCCAGTCGTGTGATATTGTGTTGCACAGCTAGCTTTAGTCCACATCTGAGGGATCTCAATTCCGCTTCCAGCAGTGTGGTGAGAGCAATCCTAGTGTAGTATCCCAAATCCCAATCCCCTTTGTCATTTTTGGAGATCCCTCCCAAGCCTCCAGGCCCAATTGCATGCCGGGCCGCCCCATCTGCATTTTGTTTCACCCTCTCGTTAGTTGGCGGGTTCCATTTAACTTGAACATATCTTGTGGGCTGGGAAAGCTCTTTTCTGGAAGTGGACATGGCTACAAATTCAATTACTAGGCCATAAGTGATGTCCACATTGACCGTGTTAGCCTTTTGATCGAAGATGTTCGAGTTTCTATTCTTCCAAATCATCCAGAGGCAAAAGGGAAAAAGAGTGTCCCATTTGGCCAAAGTTGAGCAGTATTTATTCTTGATTCCTCTCCAGCAGTCCATCCAAGATGCCGAATCCAGAGACCTGTCATCGATTTTGTTGTGAAAGTGTCCATTGCGCCTGACTTCATCCCAGAAACGAGTGGAAATGTGGCATTTGAAGAAAATGTGAGTGATATCCTCCTTGTTGTAACCACAGATTTGAAGTAGGGGCAATGTTCAACCCAAGGCTATGAAGCCTATGATTCGTTTTGATCCTTTTATGGTAGAGAAGCCAAAGGAAGTACTTGATTTTGTTGAGGATGTGTTTTCCAAATAGCTAGAAAATCATGTCTTTCCCCAATTATTTCCCCGTTGTCACTCTCACTTGTCAGGTGACTGTAGGCTGCGGCAGTGGAGAACACCCCATTTGGGGTCAAACCCTAGACTATCCTATCTCTAGTGTCGAAACAGTCAAAAATATCAACATATTTGATAACTTCTTGGACTTTCGGAGGGAGCAAAATTGAGAGGCTCTTGAAGTCCCAAGTATTGTGAATTCTGAGGTCAGCCACAATGAGATTATACTCAGCTTCCTTGAGAGGCCCATAAACATAATCTCTAATCCTAGCAAAGTAAGGGAGCCAGTTATCAGTGAAGAATTTGACCTTGGTTCCTCGATGTACCACCCATTTCGTGGCCCTGGAGATATTAGTCCAGCCATCCTGGATGTTTTTCCAAGTTCTTGAGACGTAGGCCCATCTTTGGCCATCAACCGGGTGATTCTTGTATTTTTGGGTTAACACTGCTTTCCAGGTGGCTGGGGGGACCTTGGGCTACCCTCTAAGCTAGCCCGCTAAGGATAGCTTTGTTCTTAGTACCCATCTTCTGGATACTAAGTCCACCCCTTTCCTTACGTTGTGTCACTTGGTCCCAACTAAAAAGGTGCATTTTCCTTCTTTCTTATGTAAAGCCCCAGATAAAATCCCGGACAATTTTATCAGGGGTTTTGGTAATAGCTTCCGGGATCTTGATATAGCTCATAATATGGGAAGGAATGCTACAGAGAGTTGCTTTAGCTAATACTGTTCGGTCGGCCATGTTCAAAGTATGAGAGTTCTACCCCGTGACCCTTTGTCTCATGTGATCCACAATGAATTTGAAATCACTGTTAACAGGTTTCTTATGGTAGATTGGGAATCGATAGGTTCCAAAAGTGTGTTTCCCTTCTATCCCAAGGATGGAGGAACACTCCTCTTTAACTCTACCACTGCAGTTTTTAGAGAAGACAATTCTAGATTTTGTGTAGTTGACATTCTTTCCAGAGGATAACCAGAACGCATGCAAGGTACTAGGAATAATGTTGCAATTCTTGGGATCAGCCCTGGCAAAGAGAGTGAGGCCATCCGCGAAGAAAATGTGAGAGAGGGTGGGGCCCTGATTGGAGATCTTAATGGGGTTCCAAATTTTGGAGGCGATCAGCTGGTTTATGGTTCTGGACAGTCTCTCCATGCACATAATGAAGATGTAGGGGAACATAGGGTCACCGTGCCTAATGCCTCTGGAAGAGTAGAATACATCAGTACGCCTGCCGTTGACAAGGATCTGAATAGAGCTCATGGTGATACAGGACATTATAAGCTTGGACCAGTTTTTAGGAATGTTGAAGAAGTCCAGAGTATCCCTAATGAATGACCATTCGATTCTGTCAAAGGCCTTTTCCATATCAATCTTGATAGCCATGTTGCCCGATTTTCCTTTCATTTTCAGAAAGTGAGATATGACTTCCTGAACCAGAATGGCGTGGTTAGACACTCTTCTATTTGCCAAGAAACTAGCTTGAGTATCACTAATGAAGGTAGGAAGTAGAGGCTTCAGACGGTTGGCTATGATTTTGGTGATGATCTTGTACAGAGTATTGCAGAGGCCAACGGGTCTGAAGATTTTCAAGTAACTGTCATAGTTGGATTTGGGTATCAAGCAGAGGTAGGTTTTGTTCAACCCAGAAGGGATAACAGAAGTGTGGAAGATGTCCCTACAGAGAGAGATGGTGTTGTTGCCTATAATGTCCCATTATCTTTGTAAGAATAGGGAGTGGAGGCCATCGGGACCTGGGACTTTGGTAGGTTTGAAGGATTTAATAGCAGCAACAATCTCAGAGTCCCTTAGTGGGAGATCAAGGGTGCTAATAAGAGTAGGGATTTCAGTGTTTCTCCATGTGCTACTTATGTGCTCCGAGGTATAAAGATTACTGAAGAAGGATATAGTGTGCTTCTGGATAGCTTCCGGGCTGTCAAGGGTTTCCCTCGCCTCAGTTTCGAGGGTAACAATTCTATTCCTTCTTCTCCTAGTCAAGGTAGTCATGTGGAAAAAATTGGTGTTAGCATCTCCTTCAGCTAGCCACGAAATCCTGGATTTGGTCATCCAAAATTCCCTTTTTGCTAGAAGTAGATTGTCATATTTTTCCAAAAGGCTCTTCTCAAGGTCATAAAGAAAATCACTATGAGGATAGGCAGGAGATCTTTGGATTCCATTGATTCTACCTAGGGTTCTCCGCATATCCTTAAAGATGTTCCCAAAGACCTATTTATTCCAGGAACTAGCATGTTCTTGGAATTTCTGGATGGAGTTCAAGAGGTCACTGCCTGCAGAAAAGGAATTCAAGACTAGGTCTCTAATCAGGGGGTGATTACACCACATGGGCTCTATTCTGAACGGCTTTGGGGCATTATGAGCAATTCTAGCCGTAAGACTAACTAGGAGAGGGCAGTGGTCAGACTTGGTCCGGGGTAGGTGGGTAACTAAAAAGTTGGGATATTTTTTAATCCAAAGGTTATTAGCTACGCACCTGTCAAGTCTCTCAAAAATTGGCTGGGATCTAAACCTATGTCTCTTATTCGTCCAGGTGTAATTTTGCTCTTTAAAACCTAGGTCCATAAGTTTACATTCCTGCAGACAGTTCCAGAAATGTTTGGACCTACTTCTACTGGTACTATTGCCCATAAGTTTCTCACTGTCACGAAGGACCTCATTAAAATCTCCAGCTACCAACCAATCAATATCCGCAGATTTAGACAAACAATAGAGCTCATCCCATAATTTCAATCGATTATTTAAATCCAGACTAGCATAAATAACAGAAAATCTCTAAGCATAGGAATCTGGGATTACCTTAACCAAGACGTAGATGCCCTGTGTAGTGACGGAGAGTCCATCCAGTTTCAGTTTGTCATCCTTCCATATCACCACAATTTCACCGGAGAGACCCTCTGCTAGAGACTAGATAAAAACATCAAATTTCAATGCTTTGGTGAGGCGTTTATGTTCTATCATTTTTGTTTCCAACAACACTAGCATGACAGGGTTATGAGTCTTGACTAGTGCTTCACAGTGCCTGCGGAAAGCGGCACTATTTGCCCCCTCGCATTCCATATTACAAAATTCATCATTAATGGTTTGGGTACTTCTTTCTATATTTCCTTCCTTTTCCTTGACACCTTCAGCATAATCGGGTTCAAAGTCACCGCTATCGGGATGTCATTCTGTTTTCTTCTCAAATTGAGTGTGCATCCATTACTTGACTCGGACATTGCACTATCATCACTGACGGCATCGTCATATCCAAGTCTTTCATCAGTATCTTGTTCAACAGGTGAGTTTCGGGAGTTTGTTCTTCTTGTTTGCTAGCAATTCTTCCATGTCCCGATTAGCTTGCCTAAGTGACTCTAAGACTGATGTTCCTGGCTCGTTGCTTCGGATGTTTCCCATGGTTTCGCCTTGGTTTGTTGTCATGTTCGACGATTCCATCTGGACAAATTGGAGACGCTGGTTGATGGGTGAGTACGAGTAAAATAGGAAGAATGGAAGTGAGTAAAATGTTTGTCCCATCAGTGCACCCAACTCCAGCGTTAATCATGCTCATGTGTTCCGCGAGACCTGTTTGCTTCAAGGGTTCCTCTTATATTCTCATTCCTATTACTTTGATTGTGTGATCGAGTCCCTCCTTAACGATTTGTGCTAGATATGTTCGGATTCTGCACCATTATCGTCGTCAGACGGTCTCCGATCATTGCTTGGAACACTAGTTGGCGATCCCTCAGACCTAGTTTCAACCACAAGGTGGGTTGGTGTCCCGGCGACAATGGTTCTGACAGAAGCACGATTGGAGTTCAGTTTGTTGCTGGCATTTAGTGTTGTTGGCTTTCCATTTTTGCTCATTGGAGGTTGAGTAATGGTGACCCATTCTTTTATAATGGGAGTTTGTATATTGTTCTTATTTTGCAAGTTTGTTGCTTCCACTGATGAGACCTCGATGGTTATTTCATCTACACCACCATAATGATTATTTGTAACAGTGGGATGAACATTTTTAGTCGAGGAAGAAGCAAACTTTTTTCCATTTTTCTCAGTTTCAACATTTAATTTGAATGTGGGAGAGTAGTCAACGGCTGCCTTGGAGGTTGACACGAATTGAAAAATCTTTCCAGCCAAATCTTTTCCAAACTTGTCAAGATTTGGAATTAAATTCTTGGTTGTTGAGCATTTGTTGCCATTAATGGCATTCATTTCCTGGACGGCTGGGTTGGTGAGTGGACGTTCTCCATTTTTCCACGTGCGTGATGTGGATGCTTCCTCGTTGGGCCGATTTGCTTTTCCTTTCATTCTTCTTTCCTGGAACGGACCACTAATGTTGGGCTTACCCGCATTTCGGTTGCCCATTGGCTTTTGGGCCTTCTTGGTCTGTTGGGTATATCCCTTCCCTCAAATATTGGTCCTGATTGTTAGGCTAATCCTTTGTCTACTCTGTTGCGCCTGGGGAATTTTACTACTTCCCAGTCGTCATTGGGATCAGTTGGCTTCTCCAGCTTTCGTTCCGGTGACTTAGTGTCGTCCTTAGTAGCTTGTCTCTCCTAGTGTTCGCTCTTGCAAAAGCCAATTGTGTGGCCAATATTGCCGCATCTGGTGCACAATATACTATCTTCTTCATAGACTATTTTTTGTTTATGGGATCCAATTTGGACTTCACTTCTCAAGGGGAAGTCAATCGAAACTTGAATACAAATTCGTGTATACCGTCCCCTAAGGGTAGCCGATGTGCAAGCATCAATCTTGAGTAGGGTACCAAGCATCCCTCCTACCCATTCTAGAATTTGACTGGAGAAAAACTCCGTAGGTAGATTAGGCAGTCTTGCTCAAATGGCCGTGTGAGTAATTTTTGCATTTTGAGAGACAAAATTCGGCTCCTATTGATGCACTAAGACGAAGTTCCCTGCCACATTCATGTATAATTTTGTTCTTGTTCTCCTTTGCTCGGAATTTAACAATATGGTAATCGTTGCTTAGATCAATTAGAGTTAAAGGTTCCGAAGGGTTCCATAGATCTTGTAACTTATTCCTCAGGTAGGCATATAGTAGCCTTTTACCAAAGACCTTCGACCAGGGAGGCTGTCCATGGAAGGTAGAGTCTTCTCTTGTCCTCTTTCGTTAGATGGATGATTCCTTCTTCCTTATCATCCTTCACTCCTAAGTTCACATCTAGGTCCAGTTTTTGGACCTGGATGGAGGTGTCCTTTCCATTAGAGCTTTCTCTCGCTTCTAGTAACACCTCCTTGAAGGTAAGGTTCGTCTTGGTCTGTGGCGGGTTTGTCTGGATCCGTTGGGATCCGGCGACTTTGGGGGGTATGGTGGGAAAGTTGGTGGTTGGTCGTTACCCAGTAGCACCATGTTAGAGAGAAAAAGTTAATAATCTACACAAATTAAGTTTTTTTGAGACGGTCGTTTGTTTTCAAATTGTAACGAGGGAGAAAGAAAACAAATTAACTGCGAGTTTAGATCAACTTATTTTAAATGTTTAAATAATTTTAAATAGTTATAAAATATTTTGATAAAATTAAAAAAATACTTATAAAGTTCAGAGTTAATTGAAAATTAGAGATTGAATTGACTTATTTAACTGCTTAAATAATTTTTAAATAGTTATAAAATATTTTGATAAAATTTAAAAAATACTTATAAAATTCAAAGTTAATTGAAAATTAGAGATTGAGTATAAAATTTAACTAGTGCCCGTTTGTATTAACTTATTTTAAGTGCTTAATAATTTTTAAATAATTTTAAAATATTTTGATAAAATTTAAAAGTACTTATACATTTATTTTTAAGATAGAAATAATAAAAATAAGTTAAAATCATAAGTTCAAATTCATAATCTATTTATAAATCATAAATTCAATACGGAAAAATAACCTGGATGAGGATAAGATTGTGAATGTCACCCAAAAACAGAAGAGTTGTTGATGAGTTGAAGATCAGCAAACAATTATCAACAGCAACAAGTTTGATTGAGTAACCATAGCCAATTACTTGCTGCTGTTGAGCTTCTTTCTCTTTAATGGATATGGCAGAACAGAGTGAAAATACTGATAACTGGATTTAAAAAAAAAACACTAAAAATGTGTTTCTGTGTAATTCTGTAGCTTTCATTTTTCTCAATCTATAGAGGAACACAATTAGTGCCATTAGCAAATTTATATATAAAATGGTCACTTTAATGTTTGGTTTCAGTGGAAAATGTCATTTTCTACTTTAGTTGGGAGTTGAAAATAAGCATAGATCTGGAGATTTTCGAATAGGGCAATCTTTTGAACTGCTGCTGAATCCATGAGTAAGCAAGAGACAACCTGACGAACTGAAATATCTTAGTAACCAGAGAAAAAGAAAGCAGAAGCGATTTCCATAGTAGCGGCGAGCGAAATGGGCCTTGTTGGTGTTGAAAAATGTATTTTTTGTTTGTCTTCTTTCCTCGTGATCTTTAAACGTGTCCATAGTGAGCGTTGATTTAATTTGGATTGCGCATGATTAGGGGTCGACCTATCTTTTGTCAGAGGTTTCATTCAAATCTTCTTTACAAAAAATATATTTTTTATATATAATTTAAATAAATTTTTATATGTATATAGTAGATGTCGGACCTCCTTTAACTTGTTCGTGTGGCTACTTTTTAGATTTTAAAATTCTCTTAGTGATAATTATTGCTCTGTCACTGCGCATGATAAACTTATTTGAAAGTGTCACTCTTAACAATATTCAAACTCAAGATTTTTTATTAAGTTAATATTTGATTATAAATTTTCAAATATTTTTAATAAATTGTTTTTGGATAAAGTTTTACTTTGGTTATAGAATTTGGGGAAAATATTTAATTTTTCTAAAATTTGAGTTATATTTATAACTTTTAAAAATTACTAAAAATATCCATAAGTCTTATTATTATTTTATAATAAATATGTTGCATGAAAAGTCATGACAATGAACATATCTAATATGAATTTGAAAAAGAAAATCACTGATTTATATGAGAAAAATTACTATTACCATTTGTAATTGAAAGTTACTTCAAGAGAAAACTTTGATAAAGATCGTAATAAAATATGATGGGTGTCTTATAAATTTTGTACGATAAAGTAGGATAGAAATATAGTGTAAAACTATAAAATGATAAGTGTTTTTATAAAATCCAGAAGTTTGGGATAATTTTAAATTATTAAGAATTTGCAAATATTATAATTTAGTTCAAATTCTAGTTTTTTCTAGAATTTAGAAATTTGAATTGTTTGTCAAATATATTTACCAAGTAATAGCAAATTATATGACCAACCACTAATTTCTAATTTTTAATTCTTTTTTAAATATATTTACAATCAAACAATGCTTAAAAATAGAGCAGTCACCTCATAATTCTTTAGTCTTCATTTTCTTTTTAATCTTTAGTTGGTTATTGGCTTCGATTCAAGTATTGTTACGCAAAAACTTCTCAAATATTTTACCCTTTTCTATTGTTTGCCTATTCAACGCTATTCAGATTAATAAATATTTTTCCTAAATAATTGAAAATATTTTTTTGGAGTGATTTTCTTTTTTTAAAAAAAATCAAATTGTTTTGTAATATTACTCCACAATCCAGCAGATAAAATCTTATGAAGAAAATGCTTCCTCGATACAAAGATGAAATACAACCTCCAATATACTTATCAAGTCAAAATTGATATGGTTTTAATTTAGACATTTCCTTAAGTAGTAGGTTTTATTTTAATTTAGACATTTTGTGCATGAATTGTCCTCTTAATTAGAAATTGTCCCCTTCTTGTTCATTCTCATTTTGTTGTCAATAAAGTAAACAATTCAAAATCAATAATGTTTTTTGTGTTTTTGGGATGAGCATTTTGTGTACGTTGGGTAAATTCTTTACTGTGCAGTCACTCATAAATCAGTGAGCATTTTATGCACACTGGATAAACCCTTGACTCGTAAATCACATATGAAATATAAAATATATTAGGTAAATTTCACATGAGCTACATTAAGAAGACATTAATGGGATTTGAACGATGACCTCCCTTGTAGAAGCCTCCCCTCAAACCAGTTCAACCACACCCGAAGATGCTATTCAAATCAGTAATGATATATCGATAATACAACAACAACAACAACATACCCCAGTGCCTCAAAAAGGCTTCCGCTCATTGCGGGGTGAGGGGGAGTCGTATGTACGCAGCCTAACCCCTATGTTTAAAAACATAAAGCGGTTGTTTCCAGGATATATCGATAATGATATATTAAATTAATATGGTTCACTTAATTTTCAACCTTACACAAACTAAGATATAAAAAGTGCCTAAACCATACATAATGATTAACGTCATCTATTTCGTGCTTCTTCCTGATAAATATGTTAGCTATGTTAACATTCAATTTTATTCTAAATTCTAAAAATCATACATCAGGCACGTTTTCATGCTTTTCTTATAAATCATTTTATAAATTTACTTTTAATTTTATAGATTTTTAACATAAAATTTATTTTACATCTAAAAATGTATTTAAAAAAACACCTATAAAAGAATTTAACTAATTGAGTATCACATAACACATCTAAAAGTTTCACATTCATAGAACACCGTATTAAATTCAATTTATGAAAAATAACAAAAAATAAAAACATATTAAAGAATAAGAAGAGAAAAAAATTAATGAGAACCAATAATTAAATATTAATTTTATATTTTTTCCTAAAATTTTTACACCTGTCATATTATTAAATACGTATTAGAAATCATACTTTTGAAAATACTACTAAAGCTAACTTAACAAAGCTAAGTAACTTCTTTAAAAAAAATAGTTCAATGAAAATAGGTATCAAAATACCAATTACCTATAATTAAAGTGATCATCCGAGCTTTTTAACTTGTGTTTTGAAGAAAGACATACCTTCATCGTTTTCAGGAATATTGATGTTGTGCGAAGTTAAATTCTTGAGTTTTTCAAATTGGCACAACGTGAGACGCTGATAATTTATTTGGAAACATCATAGCAACCATGGAAGAACGAATAACTGGGGAGATGAAGAGTTAACTGCATGGATTGATTTACGTGAAGGGGAACCACTCGGGTAACAGAGAAGGCACAGAGGCCCTAAATTGAAGAGGCGGCAGACGAAAATATAGGAATATCTCACACTGAAGAAAGACGTATCTTCGTCATTTTCAGGAATACCGACGCTATGTGAACGCAAATCCTTGAATTTCCAGACAGGCGAGACACCGATAATTTATTTGGAAATATGATAGCAACTATTGAAAAACAAATAACTAGGGAGATAAAAAGTCAGCAGCATTGTTTGATTCACGTGAACAGGAACGACACAGGTAACATAGAAGGCACAAAGACCCCAAATTAAAGAGGTGACAAATGGAAATACGGAGATACCCTTCATCATTCCTGGGTATGTCACATCGTACTTCGTCGTTTCCATGTACCGATGTTGTGCGAGCCCAAACCCTTGAGTTTACTTTCCAGATTGGCGCAATGCGAGACACTGATAATTTATTTGAAAACATCATAGCAACGCTAGAAGAATGAACAACTGAAGAGATGAAGAGTCAGCCGTGTGGATTAATAATCATGTAGATAATTAAAAAGTACAGATGCCCCAAATTAAATATTCGGCAGATGAAAATATCTTTCGTCGTCCCTGGATATGCACATTTATATATATTAGATTAGATGATGAAAAAATTGAAAAGAAAAAACAGTATCATTATTTTCCTCGTAGCTTAAGCAAGAAAACAAAGTTATCAAACCCAACAAGGGCAATATTGTCTTTTTGATCTTCACCTAATCAAACCTGAGAGGGGTAGTTTGGTCATTCATCTGTTCACAACGGCTACTTATTTAGAGGCCGTTTGATTAATTATACAGTCCACTGCACGCTCTACTAGAAGAAATAGAAGTCGGCCGCTAAAAGTTTGCCACACTGTGCTTAACTTTCTCACACATTCCAAAACCCAAAGGGAAAAGAACCCATTTTTATGTTACCCATTTTCATGATTGAGGTTTTCTTCAACAGCCATTAGGTTTCTTTGTCCGCTTCCGTTTCAGGAAAATTTTAGGGTTCTTTTTCCTTTTTTTGTTTCTTTCAAGAATCACTAGGAAAAGAAAATGGAGAAGTTGAACAGCATTTTCAAGAAGAAGACTTCACCAAAAGGTAAGATTTTTTCACCCATTTGTGTTGTCTTTATTGGTTTTTTTCTATTTTTGATTTGAGTGATTTGTAATTCATTAACAGAAGCTTTGAGGACCAGCAAAAGGGAAATGGCTGTTGCTACTAGAGGTACAATTTACTGTCTTGGGGTTCTTCTAAGATGACTCATTAGCTGAGAATTTCATTCAGTTTTGTTTGATGAAAGAGTTGGTTTTGATTATTTGAATTATTAAGGGATGTTACAAATTTAGAAAGAATACACTATAAGCTCATTTTGGAACTCCAATGCGTAGGCGTTTATGCCCATGTTCCTTGTTATGAAGAAACATCTTTCTTTTGGGATGCTGTAATAGTGTTTTTGTTCTTTTAGTTTGAGTTTAGATGTACATTGAACGACATTCTCTTTTCGTTGTTAAGCTAGAGATGCTAAATTGTTTGATGTCTAGAAATATATGCTCCACCAAAGAGGAAAAAAGAATCGCACTTCGTGAAATTTCTGCCTTTGATATTTGGAAAGAGAAAAGATAGAAGGTAAACTCAAGCAACATCTCAATGGACTACTAGGTATTTCAACTTAAGCAAACCTTTCTGAAATATTAGATTAAGGTTGTTGTGCTTTTGCTCTTTGCAGTTTCTACTTTGCAATAAGAATAACAAGGATGAGTGATTGTTGAAAAGTTCTAATTTTTATGTGAAAGAGGTTATTGAGATGTACTGGCTGAAGGTTCATTAGTAATTAGACAACCAAAATCATGTAATATCTCTGAAGGATTAGGTAAAAATAGGTGGACGGCTCAATTTCCTTCTATTTCAATTCTCTGTGGCACTGGTGTCCTTCAAAACAACAACAACAACAACAAGGGTCTGGGGATGGTAGAGTGTGCACAAACCTTACTACTACCTCATGGAGGTAGAGATGTTGTTTACCAAAAACCCTCGTGTCAAGTGTGTCTCTACCTCTACAGAAAACAATAAACAATATGGCGAACTGGTGTTTCGTAACAGGACATGCTATTAGGAAAAATGGCCCAATTAGTTTTTGGGATTAAAAGGTAGTTCAGGTGCATTGCAAATGATAGGCAAGCTTAATGTAATTTACAACAAAATAATATAACCTGCTCTGCTTGGACATTTTGGCAGAGTTGGCAGAAGTGCTGTATTGACTAAAAACTAGCCGTACTTGTTTCCTTTGCAAGTGACTAGCTGTCTGAACTCTACTACTTGTAGGTTTTGTTGAGTCTTTTATTTACTTTCGTTTCATTGTTGGATGTCATTCTTAAGTTTGAATAAAGTTATCAGGGGCAGCTATTTTGCTATTAGGAAACAAATTACATATTCCAGGTTTTATATTTTGAACTGTTGATAAACACTCGGAAATATGATTATTGTTATGCTGTTCTATAGTGCACGCCATTGTCTTAAACATTTTTTGGAGTTAAAAAAACATTGTCCAGAAACTATCGTAGTTGGATACATCGTTTCAGTAAACAAGAGGACAAGTTTTTGGTCCTTGTTATTTTTGTGTTGTTATATAAAGGTTGTAATATGATAACTTGCATTGTCTTCCTCGATTCTTACTTGCTGCTTTTTTACTTTTCATTAATTCTTCTCTTTGTTTGTTCATGTATAACTTTAGGCATTGAACGGGAGATTGCATCCTTACAAATGGAGGTAAGTTATTAGGAAAATGTTCATAGACATGAGGCAAGTGTGTTTGTTCAGTAAGTTCAGAGTATTCTTGCAAAAACTTTAAGTCACGAAATAGTTCAGGGTATTCTTACAATCTTATCTTTTCGTCTTTGTAAATCTACTTTTTTGTGAACTTATATAATTGTTATTTCACTATCTTGTAGGAGAAGAAGTTAGTTGCGGAGATCAAGCAAACAGCCAAAACAGGAAACGAGGCAAGTGTTTGTTCATTAATTTTTTTCTCCCTGACTGCTTCACCTGGAATTGTGATCATTGTTATAGATAATGGCTTCTAGTGTGTGCTTATTTGCACTGGAAGCTGCATGGTATGAATATATGGTGTTATTCTGAGTGGTGGAAACACATCAATCTGATGTATCTGTCTAGTAATGTGAATTTATAAAAGTTAGATATTAGAGAGAATATAAAAGGTCTCTGGATAAATCTTTTATTCTATTATACGAGTTGCAAAGTGACCTAGCTCCAGCCTAGGTTCATTGAGCAAGAAATTCTATGTTTTGATGGGAAAGGAAGAAGCATCTTCTTGTATTTGTAGGCTTACTGGTTAATAAGCCTGTCATGATCTCTGTGGTAATCTTTGATGTTAAACCATGGCCTTGTGCCATATATGTAAGTACCTTGGATCTCTGACATCATGGATGCATAACCCAACTTTTGTTTTTTTTTTTCCTTGGACACGCTTATTGGATTGGTAGGTACAGTCTTTCTTCTAGGCTTTTGATTGAACTTTAAGGCTTCTTGAATTGTCTCGAATTACCTACGGAGTTTGAGAGGTTCACTAGACTTTTGATTCCTTCTCCATTTCTGACAGCTGGGAAAGGTGCCAAAAGTGATTTTAGCCCTTATAAAAAGAAAACGGATTCTTGAACCCCTTTCACTCTACTGAGATAAAGATGGGCTGTCAAGAACGTAGAGGAGGATGGGCAGTTGGTCAGATCTGATTATAAGTTCATAACCCTAGTCCATTCCCATTTTGGGCGGAACAGATAATAGACACACTCAACCCACCCTCAACCAACCATGTAGTTAGTGAAAAGTCATTTTAGAAACAGAAAAGAAATGCATGATTGATCATGTCTAAGTCACCCAGGCTTCACTGCTTAAACATTGAATTAGATTGAACAAAGCACTAATTCTGAAAGAAAATTCTATATTACACTACTGAAAAAGCATTTGAATTCATGATAAGACTCCAGAAGGATTCCATGAACCACTAGTAAATAACCTGTGAAATTTAGTCTCGGTGCGTGCAAGTTGGCCCAATACCATGGTTATAAGTAAAATAAAATAAGTTCTACTATTTATCACATTATCTTTTAACAGTTTAAGATAACTAAAACAGTAGTTAGACTAGAGTTGAAGTTGTATTCCCAGGAAGATTCCATGATGCAGTAATCTACTGCATGCTGGAGTAACTCCTGGGTCCTGACAGAAATTTATTGATTTGTATCAGAACATCATCCTTCTCAAGAACTCATGCATAGTCGCAACCTTAGAGAAAGATTATTTGATGGAATATATTAGAATTTGAAAGACATTGATTTGCTTTATGATTTGTTTATTTATTTTGGTTTGTAAAAAAAAAATGATCTATGTTTGGTAAGGTCTCCAATTTAATTGAACTGAGCCAAGTACTGTCACGATGCAATTTTCTCGAGTCATGATGGCCTACCATAACCCACCGATAGGTAAGCCAACCCGTAACCCATAACCATGAGTGATGGATATAAGGGGGGAAAACTAACAAAATCTAACATACAACAGACATTACGGATAACAGAAACAAAAACTGAACTAAATATATATAAAAAAAAAACTCCCAGAACCTGGAAGTCACTAGTATAGAGCTACTATAGACAAAAGAAAGAGTACAAGTCCTTAAAAGTGGATCAAAAATACATACAAGGTCTGGCTAGTCTCCAAAAGTACGAAAAGACGGGCCACCAAGCAGGAGACAAAAATGATCCAAAAATGCCGAAGGCTCAGCCTGGTCTCCAATATATGCTGCAACAGGCTCAATCAATCAGCTGATGATAGTAACACATTTTAGGAAATTATTAATCTTATATGTAAGTAAAATGTTAGAGTTGATGTGCATTTGATAAGAATTATTATATCATTGCATTATTTATTCTTGTAAAATCATGTTAGAAGTTTTATTTCTTTAATCATGTTTTTAATTATTTTAAACTATTAATGTTTCTTTTTTATAATTTTTGTGTTATTATACTATTTTATGATATTATAAATTAAAAACTTCATGATCCTAAGCCTCATGCCTTGGGGCTTACGCCTCGACCCATGCTAAGTAAAATGCCCCGCGTCATGTCCGTCTTTTAAAACATTGGTTTTAACTCGACTTAAGTTCAAGTTTGGATCAAGGCTAATCAAAGGCTTTATGTGAAGACTTGATATTAGAAGCTTTGGTGGTAAACTGGATAATTATACTTGTGATCCGGGTGAGAAATGAATGGCATTTTTCAAAAAAGGGTGAGGAAAGAACTCATTCATCCACTGTTAACAATGTCTTTTTTCCCCAAAATAAATCTTGCTTTACACACTGACTTGTCAGGCCGCCACCAAAATTCTAGCTCGTCAACTTGTGCGACTGCGCCAACAGATTGTCAATTTGCAAGGTAGTCGTGCTCAGATTAGGGGTGTAACAACTCATACACAGGTCAATCTTTTCTCCAGATTAGTACTGTGCATAAAAAGTAATTGGAAATTTTAGTGGATCTTATATGTGGCTTCCTTCTCTTCTGTAGGCACTATATGCTAGCACCTCTATGTCTACTGGAATGAAAGGTGCAACTAAAGCAATGGCTGCCATGAACAAGGTACTGATTATTCGTGGGTGTGAGTTTCTTTTGTGTTTTTTCTTTTTAATCATCAGAACTTTCTTCCATTTTGTTTGCCTTTGTGCTACTATTTAATTATTAAGGTGTAAATTCCTTTAATTGGTTTATTCTTTGTGTTTTTACTTCTCAGCAAATGGCACCTGCAAAACAAGTTAAAGTGATCAAAGAATTCCAGAAGCAGTCATCACAGCTAGACATGACAGTAAGCACTGTTATCCTTCTAAGTGATGCTTCACATTGTCGACTTCTTCGTGATAAGTTCTCTGTAATTATGGACAAATGCACTGTCTTGAAGGCAGCTAAGCGTTTCAGCTTGTTGTGAAGTTTAGCGTAAACATACTGATGAAAATATCTGATTTTTCCAGATCGAGATGATGTCTGAATCCATTGATGAGACTTTGGATAAAGATGAAGCTGAAGAAGAAACTGAGGAGCTGACAAACCAGGTTCAATTATTGTTCATCACGCAGTTAGTCTGTTTCCTAATTGTATTTTCTGGTCAGCTATTCTAATTTGTCTTTTCTCGTTTAGGTGCTGGACGAGATTGGTGTGGACATTGCATCACAGGTAGATTTTGGATTAAGGATAGTTTGAGCATATTTGATCAGTTGCTTTCCTCATCTATAGTTTGGTGAGCTGGTTTATTCATTATTGATTTTTATTTTTTGGCAGTTATCTTCAGCTCCAAAAGGTCGGATTGCATCGAAGAAAGTTGAAAATGTTGCTCCCCCTAGGTAACTGTTCTATATCACGGGTCATACATGGATTTTCTGATGTGTCAAGTTGGACTTCTGTGTCTCCGTCTGTTGCTGCATGTCCGTGTCAAATTGTCAAGTCAATTCTCAACTATAGTCATATTACATCTTCTTTTACACATGATGGTTGTTTTATATCTGCTTTTTGACCAAATGTTATAAGTGTCAAGTCGCTCATTTTTGGCATGGTCTCAACAATCAGAAGATTACTCTTATATTCTTTAGACACTAAGGGTCGTTTGGTAGAATGTATTAGTAAAAATAATTATATGACATCACGAGTTGAACTTTGAATTATTAGTTTAACTTAACGATTCTTCCTATGTGAATGCAGTTCTGACACTGCTGCAGATGTCGAGGAACTTGAGAAGAGGTTGGCCTCTCTTCGAAGAATTTGATGAAGAAACGTGCATATTTGTGGACAACTTTTATATGTGATCCTTGTATAAATTTGCTTTAGAATTAAAAATATAGTATGTAACATGATACAAATTTGTGTTTCTCAACTATTTCTTCTATAGCACCAAACATCAACATTTATGCTGTAAGAAGTGGATCCTTTTTTGGTTTTATGATCCTTCCTCCATATGTTTGTGTGTGTGTTTTTCCCTCCAATTCATCGGAAACAACTTTTCTACTCTCACAAAGGTAATGTGTAAGGTTGTCTGCATACACCCGCACCCTCCTCATATCTCACTTGCGGAGTTATATTGGGTTTGTTCCTCAAATTCATTTCACATTATGAAAAATCATTGTCAACTAAGACCTATTAAAATAATGTAACTTCTCATATCAATTCAAACTTCTGCTACATTACAGGTCATGAAACCAAATGAAAAGCAAAACTTAACTTATTTTTACTTTAAATATTAAAATATACCATCAAACCAAAAACAGGTCTTCAGTGCATCAAACTTTTCCCATCTTGACCAACTTTGAAGGGAAGGATTGGTAGACTCTGTTCATGCCAGAAGAAGTTATCAGGATCAACCTTAGTCTTGACAAGCACAAGCCTATCATAGTTGTTCTTGAAATATTTCTTCCCCCAGACACTAGCTTCCAAGTAATTTGAGTTGGCATTTTTGTTCATACCTAAGTCAAGATCTCTATAGTTCACATAAGCTTCTCTAGGGAACTTGGATACAAAAGTCCCCATGTACTCATAAAGATCTCTAATCCATTTGATATGTTTATCTGCAGATATCTTGCCTTCATCTGTCCAGGCTGTTACGTACTGTATCTTGCAGATGACTCCTTTTCGGTGTGGGAATGGGATTGAAGATTCTGATATCTTCCCCATCATTCCTCCATAGGGATTCCATATCATCATAGGTGAATCTTCTTGTAGAAACTTCTTCCACATCCCTTCAAGTCCAGATACTGGAACTGGTACGCGGAGATAATCCGATTTAGCCTTGAAGTATACTGGAGGAAAGAATGACTTACCTTGAAGTAGGAACTCAGGTTTAATGTTGCTTGGATATTGACCAATGTACATGACTGATTCAATCCAGCTCATTTCGACACAATCCTTTTGTGTCAATCCCAATTCAGGGAAGCTATGATTCATAACATCAAGAAGCCGGTCAGTTTGTCCAAGAAACAAGGCCTGATAAGCTGTTTGGACTGTTTTCTTCCCCGTCGTAGAATTGGTTGTTGTTATGAGGACTCTGATGAAGAGATCTTCATCAATCTTGTCTGCAACATGTTGCCATTTGTTTAGGACTTTTGTTGCATCAGTTTCCAGTGTCTTTGGAACTGTGAAAACTGTCACAGTTAATGGAACAGGAACAAGTCTAACTTTCCAAGCCAAGATTATGCCAAAACTGCCTCCTCCACCCCCTCTGATTGCCCAAAACAAGTCCTCTCCCATTGAGCCCCTATCAAGAACTCTTCCACTGGCATCAACAATCCGAGCATCGACAACATTGTCTGCTCCAAGACCATATTTTCTCATCATAGGACCATAAGCTCCTCCAGTGATATGACCACCAATTCCTAAGCTGGTGCATAGGCCAGCAGGGAAACCATGTGTCTTGCTTTTTTCTGCAATCCTATAGAACAATTCACCAATCGTCGCACCAGCTTGAACCCAAGCACTGTTGTCCTCAATGTCTACTTTGATCGCGCGAAGTTTAGCTAAGTCAAGCAAGATAAAGGGAACTGATCTTTTCATTTCTGATGTATAAGATATCCCTTCATAATCATGGCCTCCACTCCTAACTCTGAGCTGAACTTTTAGCTCTTTCGCGCAAATGACTGCTGCTTGGACATGGGATTCAACCAAAGCAGTGAAAATAAGAAGAGGTTTTGGTTGAGAAGGTGTTAAACACCTTAGATTTTTGGCAGTGGAATTAAGGACAGAGTTGAATGAAGTAGCATTGGAAGTAGGAGTGAAGAAAGCTGTGGAGAAAGGGATCGAACGATCCGAATGGAGTGTAGTACATTCATAGAATTGATCTTGAATTGTATATGAAACAGCACATGAAGCTGAAAATAGTAATATGAATGAAAAAAGAATATTCATAGAGATTGAAGAAGCCATGAGCCTCTCTTGTTTTCTTGCTTGTTTAGTTTTCAACAAGTGCAAATGAGAAGCCTTATATTCAAAATTTTCAACACCTTAATCCCATGATTGGAAACTAGGAAAGAGAATAGAAAATGATATTCCTTTTGTTTGGGTGGAAAAAATAGAGTCTTCGTTTAAAGAAATGTGTTGAGAAAGGGCAGATGTACAAAACCTTTTAACGGGACAGTGCTTTTTTAACTCTCTTAAACATATACGCCTTGAAAAAGAATAGGGAGGAAAATATGATTTGACATATTTAACTTTCAAGCAATTAAACTATGTGAATTTGGTAGTTTTATTGAGGAAAACATGATATATTTGAACTTTTTCTAAAGTTATGTTACTATTAAATATGGCGTAACAATACAAGTTTAACATAATATATGAATAATTGCGTGGTGGAACAGCTAGCAATTATTGTAAAATTATAGAATATTCAAAACCAAAGAGATAAAGAGCACACTTCAGTTAATTAAAAGTTAAAATATACTTAGTCAGATATCGCAGGAATTATAAAATTTATCAATAATCTAGGGAACAATAATGTTGTTAAGTCTCCCAATTGACCTTTTTATTTTTTTATTTTCTTACTTTTGCTTTTTCCACTTGGCAATATTTCAATTAAAAGAAGGGAAAATTTTCAAAATATTTTATTTTCCACCTGCCTTTCTCTCCTTCCCCAAAAAAAGAAAACAAGTTTTAAGTTGGTAACTTAATGAACAATCTCTTTTTAACAAAGGAAAAATTGGAGATTTGTGGAAATATGTAGTGGCAAGTGGGGTTCATGGGAGTCTAAAACTTAAGGACTTCACAAAGCAGAGTCAACATCATATAATGTGCTTTGTTTTGTGCCAAAATTTTAGGATGCATGAGAGGACTTCTATTATAAGGGACTTGAAAGTTTATGAAAGAAAACTTGGCAAAAAAAAAATGGTGGTTTACTTGCCTTCCAATTGTGTTGAAAGACTAATTTTGGAGAAGTCTTGCCTTAAAGAATTGCTAACTAAGCATTTCCTCTAACAAAGATCCACTTGATATATTTATATGATGAAAGGTTTTTGAAAAAAAAATTGAAGTATTCAAAAGAAAAAACATTTTTAGAGAAAAAATAGGATGGTGAAAATATTGAAAGTCAGGCTTGCTCTGGTAGCTGAGCACCTCAAAGATTTAGTAAAGAAAAAATTAAGTAGATAAGCAAATATATACTAGTTAATTAGCAAGCATAGCTATAGTTTGAATTAATTATAGTTCACGACAAACATCCAGCTATAATTACAGTTTGAATTTTATTTAATTCGCGCAATTTATACAAATATTATGCGCATTTATACAAAAGTTGTGTGCGAATTAAATTGTATAGCAAAATATATAAACACTGCAAATTGTATAGCAAATTATACAAATGTTGTGCACGAATTGCATAGCGAAATAGACAAACGCTATGCAAAAACTGTGAAGTGTATAGCAAATTATACAAACATATACAAACGCCGTACGAGTTATACAAACGCTGGTATTACTATAGTTACAAAATGTAATTACTCAAACTATAACTATGTAACATAATTAAGATATTTTTAAATAGTTATATACATAAATTAAAAAATGTAAATAAAAACATTATTGATCCTCATGGGATAGAAAAAAAAATGCAGAAGATATCCAAAGTTATAAACCCAAACAAAAGAAAAGAAAACAATGGACTAAAGAAAGCAACACCATCACCTTTATTAAAATGAAAGTGGTTTAGTTGTAAATGATGTAAATCAAAATTGAAATCTTTATTTTGTCTTTTGGTATCTGTTTTTTTTCACTTTTTTGTTTTAATTTACTTCTAAGAGATGGTTTTCTTTTCTCCTAAAAATGAGATGAAACTATTTCAAAATTTTTACTTGGAAAAGTACACTTGAGAAGTCTCCAAAATCAAAATTAAAGAAACTAAAAAAGCCAAGTCATTAATGAAATAATGAAGTCAATGGTAGGTCTAACAACCACTGAACTTAAATATTTAATTCCTTATTACTTTGTAATACTAATTTTTGAACATGTGCATTACGTTACACGTGTGTTCTAATTTTACTAAAATATATTATTTTTTTAAATAATAAAACAATATTAAAGAGCATTTGTGTAATAAGTAATTACATATTTGAAGAAGGAAAATCCAAGGTTAATTTGATAAATAATTAGCCTACTAGAATGACTTGATTAATCATTCAACACAAAACACCAAGGATCGTCTAAACTTGCAAAATAAATTTAATGATATAGGTGCGATATGTAATCAGACAATTAATATGTGGCTATTTATACAACTAGAACATGCATCTGAATTATGATACATTACCAAACACATAACTATAAAAGCAAATTTACAAGAATGCTTTTAATTTAATTTAACTCTAAACTTTTTTCAGACACTTCTTTTACTTGCCCACGAAACAGTTTTACTATCTCTGTGAGGTAGTGAGAAGGTTTGCGTACATTTTACCTTCTTCATACTCCACTTGTGGAATTCCAGGGATGATAATTGAGCGAGTTGGGTCAAATTTGAACGGATTATAATGAGTCAAGATTCAACCCAACCCAAATTTACTTAGGTCAAAGTGGGTTGAGTAACGGGTTATAGAGTGGACCAAGACTCAACCCGACCCATTTTTACTAAGTTTTATTTATTTTATTTATTTTTTCAATATTTTAGTACTTAATTAAATTATTTTTTTATTATAGTTATATAAAACATATCAAATTAAAAAAAATATATTTTGAAAATATTTTAACAAGATCTCTCGAATTAATTCGGGTTGCATATCAACCCAATTTTGAATGGATTGAGATAATAATTGGGCGAGTTGCAAACTTCAACGAGTTGGGTCGAGTTGGCAGATTGGGCTTAATTTTGTCACCTCTATGAGATTCCACTAGGTATATTGTTGTTGTTGTTGTTGTTTGGGAAAACTAAGTTTCTTCACCTTTAAAGTAAACTATTTACATTCATATACCATGTACATTTTGTACCCCCATACTATTAAAATTTTGCCCCCGCCCTACCCCCCAACCCCAATATTAAAATTCGCGCGTTGATGTCATACTGGCTTCAACACCTACTTGTATGATATACCAATAGTGTATATATATACCAACAAGGTATCACATATGATTAAGTTCAATCTTATATGATACCGATATGGTATAAATATACCGACAGAGTATATAACTAATATATGTTCTACTAATTTAGAGTTTAATAATTTTTTTATTTGTTTCTTATTTATTTCTTAAACAAAATTCTTATATACCAATTGAGTATCAATATGCTGCCAGAGTATCATAAAGGACTGATCTCATTCTATATGATACCGCCAAAGTATATTTCATAGCATTTATGTTGATACCAGCATGATATCAGCACACGAAATAAAAAGGAGTAAGTGGGTAGAAAGGTAAATAATTTGGGTAATAGATCCATTAATGATAAATAGTTTAGATTGAATCTATTAAGAATAAATAATTTCAAATTAGGTCTATTTTGTATACTTTTTCCTCGTTTTTTAACCCTTGATTATCCTTTAAGAGTGTTAGATTTCTTTAAAAAGATATCTAATAAGATTCTTCATATTTAAAGCATTTAAATATAAATCAAGTTTCAAATATTTTTTTCTGTTTTGTTTTTCCTCAAAGGTTTTGAAAGGAAATAGTTGCAATTTTATTTGGACAACTTAACTCTGCAATATCATATGTTCCCATGCTTTATTATTCTTTTCAAATATTATTTTATGGTTAAAATCTTTTTTATAATAGACTAATAGTTAGCATGTCTTAGTCTCATGAGGCTAGCTCCTACAAATTGTTTATTGCCAAGAGCCCAAGACCATTATATCAACAATTTAAGCATGGCATATTTTATAAAAATGTGTTGAGAAAAAAATAAATATTTGGATGGAAAAGGTATTTCTTTTTCGTTTAAATTGGAGTGATCATATTTTTGAAACTCGATTAATTCAAATAAAAAAATATTTTTTTTTAAGGGGGAGGGGGTGTCTAGGGAAGGGCTTTAATGAAAGTCCAATGGTTGACATTAATCATGTTTAAATTGATTATTATGTTTTTGCCCAAAGAATGTGCCATTCTGGCCAAAAGATTCCATTAATAAGTTAATTTTGTAAATGTGCAAATTGCATTTTTTTATGAAGAATTATTATTTTATTAATAAATAATGTAAGTACAAATCTGTTTCTCCCTTAATTCTTTTCTCATAAGATTTCTTCTTGATTCGAAATCGTTAATGACGTATTTCTCAAATTAGGATGATTTGAACTTAATCTTCATGAGAAGATTTGTGTGAAACTTCTTGAAGTATTTGATTGTCAAGAAGAGTGATATATTTTAATCTTTTTATGAATATCTGAGAGTTTATGGGATTTTTGATATTAATACTCAAAAATTGGGAAATATTCAAGATCAAATTGCATCATTTGAATGTGACTTATATACTACCAATATGAATGGATACTCAAGGAATAATATCGAAAGAAAAAAATAATTCTCTCTTTTAATTTATTAAATAAATAAATAAAATTAATTTGTAGGACAATTAAAAGGGACAGATGCATATTATATAGTAAACAGAGACTACTTGAAAATATTAGACATAAACCAACTAAGAACTTTCTAGAATACTTGACCACCAAACAAAATTATTATTCTCTTTGAAAAACTTCAAATAAATCTAATTCATCTAAACTTGGCACGAATTATTAATTTCATCTCCGAACTATTGATAATGTTGAAAAACACTTTTATACTTGACTAACTGAACTTAAATACAACTTTGCTCTACCTCTAAATTCGGATCATGATGGGTTCTTTGCCCCTGCGGGGATGGAGCAACATTAGTTTTTGTGAGACCAATAGACTTAAACCGTGTTTCTAGTGTATGATCCGAATTTAGCCAGGGCTCCAATATGGACTGTGGTTGAAAAACCAAAGAAAAAAAGAGCACTCATCATACCAGTTGGCAGCACAATAAATACTGCAGTGACATTGCCTTATAGTTTTGATTCATAGGAAAAGGTAAAACCAGGGAACCAAGTCTAGTATTTAAGCGGAGAGGATAAAAGAGCCGACCATTATCCACAAATTTTGAAGCTGGAAACAGTAGATATGCCTAAAACTCATGCTAGTGAAAAATAGTCTGCCCCCAGTGTGAGATACAAAGCCAGTCCAAATTACTAGCATATACTGCTCCAACAGCATCTGCAGAAGAAACTAAAGCCACCAAACATAATGAGCAACAACAAATCGAATAGTGTAACAACTCAACATAGAACCAATAACGAATGTGTCGAATTCTGAGGACAAGGACAACCAAGATTCTCTTTGAATAGCTTGCCACTATTAGAACAGACCATCTCACACAGAGAAATCATATTGCAGAAGATTTTACCTGCTGAGATCGATATGAAACAAGAAGATTCACCAACAGAGAGATAGATGACTGTTTCCTTTATGGAAAGACAAGCATTTGCAGTCAAAAAGGCAATAACATAGAATACAATGTACTATGGGTGCAAAGTTTTTGTCATAGTTTCAGTCTTTCAGACGTGAATCTTTTTTTTTTTTCCTCTTTTCCAGATCATATTTAATCCAAATAGGCATACTACTAACCAAAGTTAAAAATCTCAGAAACATGCAGGGACACCTCCTTTTATAATTGCATCTATTGTCCCCAAATGGAGACCAATTATTTCTTCATGCCTGGTGGGGTAAGCCCGGTATGCTAAAACTCCCGCTATGCGCAGGGTCCAAGAAAGGGCCCGACCACAAGGGTCTATTGTACGCAATTTTACCTTGCATTTTTGCTAGAGGTTTCCAAGGCTTTTGAACCTGTGACTTTCTGGTTACATGCAGCAACTTTACCAGTTACTCCAAGGATCACCTTCAAACGAACCAGCTTCATGCATCGTATCCAAAATGGCACTCCCTTTTCTTCACCTATCTTGGCAGTTTATCAAACAAACTAAAACAACATAACATGTGAAGGCTACATAAAATAGATGAGAGATGCTACACAATAATGCATGCATGCTCCAAGACATGCACTGGTGTTACCAAAGGCAAAAGGCATAAAAAGGAGCCAAAATCTGCTGGAAATTGAGTGCAAAGCACAAGCAAATCTCAAGCTTTAATGAAGAAATGTTCATATGAAAAAAATAAAGAACATAATGGCAATGTAAGAGAAAGCAACCATAGACACAAACAGTTGTTGTATGATGTAAGTTGAGGAAATTTGTTTAAAACTACTTGTGAGAGCACATAGAGGATAGACCAGGCAACAAGGGCAGCATGGCAGATCATATCTTTGCCTTTTCTGGACACATGGAATGTAAAGAATTGAATTTCATTTATAGAAGACTAGAAGTAAGTATATAGGAATGTATCCAAATGTTTCCTTTACATGTGGTGGGTGTATCAGAAGGACCTTACTTTCGTGTATATTCTTGGTGTAATGAAGCAATCGGGTGGGTTTAGGCTGTTGGAACAACTTATATAGTCTGTTTTGACACCACCACCCCCCTACCTAAACATGGTTGTATGTATTTTTGACATTAACTTGGTGTAATATCAAGCAAATGATCTCCACTTATCAAACAAAAGATCAGTATACTGTTGCCAAATTGCTGTGGCTGGACCAGCTGGCAGAACAAATCTGATCAATAAAGGCAACATCATAAATGAGAAGATAAAGAGAGACTGACCAGAAAGTTGACATCTACTTCAACATATTTTAACACTCCACTTCGGATAATCAATTTATAGCACAGAACATAGACGTATTGCATGATTCAAAGTGGTATAAATCTCCTTCACTGTGACATTATGTCATAATTTTTGTATAATCAAGAAGAAATGTTTGACCCTATGAAAAGAAATTTTATTACAGAAATACAAACAGTAAGATCACGCAACACATAGAGAAGAAGGCTCAAGAAAAGAGTTGAAGAGCACCTACATTATGAGTATTTGCACAACAGAATACATCATTGAAGGGCAAAACAAGCTCCTTATAATGGAACTTCGTCCCATGCAGAAGATACAAATCAAGATCACTAGTCAAGTCAAGCGGGACAATCTAAATCTCAAGTCCAGATGACTTCAACACTAACCTTTCTGAACATGGAAAATTAATCACCGAGCCCCAAAAATGAAACAATTCCCATCGCACTACTCAGCCTAACAGACAGAAATACCAAATAGATTATGATAAGGCCTACACCAAGCATCTTGTTAGGGCGCATGTCATTCTTAGGAAGAACAACCAGGGCCCACAGAAGACCAAACATGAGGAAACATATGGTGTAAAACAAACTTCTGTCCCGTGGAAGTATGAAAGAAGAAGGTTTCTCTGACCAGGCACCGAGAAATAACGAGATTCCTAACCCAATAAGTGTGTTGAACATGGGACCTGCATAGCATCCAGATAAAGCAATTTGCACACCATCTCCACCATTCATCGCCAAAGCAACATTTGAGACCAGATCACCCATTGAATTGCCCCAAGCCAAAACAGTGAGACCAAGAATCGAGGGATTAACCCCCAGTATGACACCTAATCCAACCAGCAGAGCCACCAATTCATTCGCAATCATATAAAACCAAACGATACTCATAATAAAACCCCCCAAAACCCATGGAAGCAAAAACCTCTGTGGTGGACTGTCAGCTCTTGTGTGCTTGTATGCAAGTATACCCAATGTACAACCAACAGAAATGCCGAGAACTATAGCAACTCTTCTGCCTGAGTAACTCACATTGTCCTGAGTATTCCACAAAGCTGCAAGAAGAACAGGAGCTAAAGTAGCACTGCCTACAGCATATGTTTTGGACCAAGTTTCTTCCTCAACTAATGGAATGGTTAATCGTCTAGGCACAGTCAATGGCAACTCTAGAAGTGAATAGAGCTGAGAACAAGAAAATGATGAACTCTCGACTTCTACACCCTCGTCAATCCAACCCCACAAAGGCCTTTCCCCATCATGAACCTTCAATGACTGATTAGAATATATTGCCACGTTGGATGCCCACATCCACTGAGGCAAGGAACCAGGTGACTGTATGCTATTATCTTCTGTCTCAACGTCAAGCAAAGAGCTATATACAGAATCATCCTCCTGAGCTCCTTCAGAAAATATACTTCCTCTTACAGGAAGCAAAGGGGTAACAACATCCAATCTCAATCTGCGCGCATGCTTCCTCAAAATCTCATTGGCAGCAACAACAAAGGCATAAACCACATAGATCAATACAAATGCAATAGTTGCTATGACACTAACTTCACCAACAATCAAGATCAATAATAGTGACATCAGCGTCACAATGAAAAAGGCAATATCCCTGATAAAGCATTTTCGGTCAACCTGAACATCCTGATCAGCACAAAGAGAAACAGTACCCACAACAATGCAAGTAACAAACATAGCCCCTCCAAGAACACTGTTAAGCCCAACATCACCAGCACCACTTCCTGCAAACGCAGCAATACTCGCAAATACATCCGGAGCACCATTACCAAGCGGAAGCAAAACAACTCCAGCAACTGTAGGAGGTAGCTTCAACAAGCTAGCCAGTTTCTCCAAGGAACAACAGAAGTAATCAGCTGCAGTGTTACCCAAAAGATAGAACAATGCAGCAAGCCAGACACCAAATACTACATACGCCCACACACTTCCATTACAATCACAGTAATAAAACTTTAGGTAATCAAAAAACCCTCCAGACGAGCAATCCGGGTGAGCTTTCAAGAAGTCACAACTACTTTTAAACCCCACATGTTCAAACAATCCTTCACATAACTGAGGCTTTTTTACCGCCAAAGCATTAGCATCCGACCCATTTACTTCTAGCATCCCTCTACGAACCACTCGTGTATGTGAAGAATAACCATCAAATCTACTACTTGGGTGCCACTGACTAGAAACTAAAGATGACTTCTTTAAGATTGGATTGCTCACAATATCTTCACGGTTGTAGAACATAAACATTAGGACCAGGACACAAACAACATTGAAAACCCCACGAAGCCGTGGACTTTTCCTAATGAAAAATCCATTAGATTTCTCCATTTGCCAACAAATATTTCAGATTACCCAAGAACCATAATCCTCTTTTTTCAATTAAAAACTACTGAAACTCCCAAAACGCATCGAAAACCCAAGACCATAATCCTCTGTTTTCAATTAAAAAATACTGAAACTCAGTAAAATGCATCGGAACCCCAAGAACGATTATCCTCAGTTTTTGATTAAAAACTACTGAAACTCAGCAAAAACGCATCGAAAAGTCTTCGAACTGAGTATAAAACAACAACAAAAATAGCTCAAAAGAAGATATGGGTACTTACCAGATTGATGGTATTCTTAAATCTTTGAAAATCTTAAACGAAGAAAGTTGAGGTATGAGGAGTTTAAGGTCTATGAGAATCTCTGATCCTTTCTGCGAAGCTTCCCGCAAAGAGGATCCTTTACAAAATCTCAAATTTCCTTTGGAAGGTAATGGTGAAGTCTGAGATTTGTTTTTTCTCTATTTGGGCATTTGGATTAGAGAACCCCAAAAATCATATTTTCACATTTTTATGTTTTTAATTTTTCTCTCACGTTTTATTTGTGGAGCTAATTAATTACTATGTGAAATAAATCATCAAATCATATGCTTCAATAGATGAAGTGTTCATCTCTTCGATTCAAGTCTTGAGATAAAATAATCTTTTAGTCGAAAGTAATTTTCTTGAAGTAAAATTTTATGTAGTTCGAACTTAGAATAATTATATTTTAGTGCAAGTATTGAATATAGAATATAAATTTTTTTTTTGTTAACATATTTAATATTGTTTTACTTAAAAATTAATTGGATATCTTATAATATTATTTTTTTTATCCTTATTTTTTGCATGTATTGTAGAAATAAGTTTTATTTTGTTAAAAAATATTGGTTGATTATTATAAAAATCATATTATTGTTGATCATTTGTGCTTGAATCTTTCATTAGGTGAGCTTGAGATTTTTCAGAATTGTTTTTGGTCCTTAAAAAGTATTAACGGAAATAATATAAGTCTTCTAATTTGATGATTGTTTGACTAAATTAATAATTGGTGATTGTTTGTGTTGGTATTTGAAGGTTATGTTTTAAATTTTAAATTATTTAAAATATATTTTGTTTAGATGAAATTTGAATTATAAATTCAAAATATATATTTTATTAAACAAGAATTACTCTATGAATTTAATTGAAAAAATTGTCATATGTAGAGGAAAGGATAATGACCAACGATTTCAATTTTGATTGTCTTTCCATATGGATTTACATTTGCTCATCCAAATAATTTAATTAGCAAAATATTTAAGAAGAAAATAACACAAAATAGTGATGAATTTGAAGGTAGTTATTTTGTTCCAATACTTGTTGCTAGAGGTGTTTATGGATTTATTTGTCTTAATAATTAAATAAAATTAAACTAATCAAATAAAAGAATTGATTCATCATTCAAATAAAAAGAAAAAAAGATGATAATTCGTTCAATAGGAAATGAATCGTCTTGTGTCATTCTGGATTTTATATTTCACATATCAAAATTTCAATTGTGTTTAACTCCATACTAATAGCGTAAACGATATAAAAATACTGAATAAAATGCATAAGCTATTAATATTTTTGCATAAATAAAAAGAGCACATCACACCTTAATTTTTTTGTTATACCACAATATTTTTTACACAAAAAATTAATGTAAAAATAATCTATTTATATCATATTAAAATCGTGAATGCCCTTAGAAATGTTGTTTGAACTTTTTGTCATTTATTAAAATACTCTGCTTTAGACAAAATTATTTTTACACTATTTTTTAATTTATTATTTTATTTATTAGTTTCAAGATTCACTTTTGAATTAAAATTTTTTTATATTTAGAATTATTTTATATAAATAATTATCTAGGCTATGAAAGAAAATGAAAGAAATATTTTTAATATATAACACTTTGAAATTAACTAAAATTTCGATTATCAAATCTTTTGTTAATAAAATTATAGAAAATTTAAAAAGAAAAAGAGTAATTAAAATTACATTTAAACATTAAACAACTCCTTTTATTTTTAGGAGTACTTTTTAAAATTAAATTTTAATCAATTAATTATTTAACTTCTAACTATTCAACTTTATGTATTCATAAACTATTAACATATCTCTATATTATAAGTAATTGAATTGATTTTCTCATTTTTACCTATTCATAATAGACTAAACTATTATATTAAATTAGTAGCATTTATTTAATTTTGTTTATATGAATATTTTATTTATTTTAATGACAAATATTATTTATATATAATATTTAGATTAACATGATACATATATGCAAAATATGTACACTGAATTAGTACTATTATATGTGTGTGTATATGTGTGCGCATAATTATAAAAAAAATGTATATATTCATCGATTCGATCATTTCTTAAATTTTTAAATAAAATTAAA
>JAOTQJ010000049.1:13154086-13174752 GCA_025642045.1 Solanum sejunctum
CTATAATTAAGGATTCTAACATATCCCTATAATTGATCCTATAATTCTTAAATCCCTATAATTAAGGATTCTAACAATGACATATGTAAGCCCTACAGCATCTGCTTTCGTCTCTATAGAAAAATGATAACTCTGCAGGGCTTTTAAGTTGGCCATAAAAATGCAGAAAAAAGGTAAGAGTTTAGACTGTTCAGAATTGCTAAGTTGCACGGGACTCTTCACTTTTGATGCCACACCAGTGTCGGATTCGCCTAAAATACGCTATTTTTGGAGAATCCGAGACACATCTGTTGACATTTTTGAAGAGTCCGATTAACATAGCAGAATTCTATTCAAATCTCTGGCTGGTCCTTCCAGGCATGCTGAAATGGGAAAATTGGAATCTGTTGCCAACTCATTTTTTTTCTCCCCATTCCAAGCAAATGCAACTAAAAGAAAATTCTGCCACTACCAACTTGTTCATAATTTCATATCAGATTAGCATGGTCAGTCCAACCACACTGAAGCTTATTCTGAAACAATAAAGAGCAACTAACAAGATTATTTTTGAAAAGGTAACAGTTTATTGCTATTGCTATTGCTCAATTAGCACTAAGAAGGTGTTGAATCTGTACAGGTATTACAAGGCAAAGAGCATAAGTTAGTCCGTTTTCTATCCTTACGGGAACTCAATGAGATCTGCTGAAGATTCAGCTTCATTTACAATATTTTTTTTTTTAACTCCAAAAGAGAAAAACATGTATGCAGCTTAACTTGATCTTCTGGATAGGATTGACTCGGTCTTCAGTATACCTTGCATCCTTTTCTTTCCGCAGAATCCACCATATACATGTAGGGATTTCCATTTGGACCATTTTTTCTGCCTGCTTGAATTACTTTTCTGCCCAAGCATCTAAGAATGGTCATTGGTATTCCTAGGGGCTAGGCATCATCCATATTTGACTCACATATTTAAGAAAATCTGCAAGTTTTTTCCTAAAAATAGATGCCAAGGTTGACCTGCTTTAGAGAATGAAGGAATAAATGGCTAACTGTGTCTGGGTTCCTCCGGTAGAAAAATCATCTAGAACACAGCTGAATCCCCTTTTCTGCCTATTTTCTTGTGTCAAGCATGATTCTTTTGCCACCAACCAGGAGAAGCATGCAACTTCCATTTGTGTATTTACTTCCCAAATCTGTTCCCGTGGACAAGATAGTGACTGTTGCACCACACCCGTAGTGAGAGAAGCGTACTATGATTTTACTGGGCATATTGATTTGACATAGTTTCCTTTCGCTGCCAAAAGATGCGACCATGTTGCAATTCTATTCATAATCTCCTCACGAACTTTCCCTAACTATGCCAAAGGAATTGACCTAGCTATTAAAGATTGGAGTGAAAAAAGAAGAGATGACCGCTTCATTAAAAGAAAAAAAGGGATCTGGAGTATAAGCCTTAGTAACAAGGTTGAAATCTCAGCAGAGGTCACATTAGGTGAATCATCCCATTCTACAAGTCTTTGGTTGGATCAGTCGAGGTGCAAGAACAAGCTTGTTTGGAGACAACTTTTTTAGAAAAGAAAGGTCTCTTACTATAATCTCCATTGATAATACAGTCTGAACTTTTCCCACCAACAAACAAGACAACATGTTAGGGTTTTAAGTAAATTATGTAACATCTTTATATTTTCAACTCATTGGCATTAGCACTGGTTTAAACTAATGTTCCCTCTAAATACGTAGAAAAATAGAGCTTTTAAAAGCTTAACTGATTTTAGCAGCTGTCCAAAATGTTGTTTATAACTAGCAGATTGCCTTTTCTAGTTAGAGTGTTGCTTTGAGTTCTTTGACATCTTTAAGTTAAGTCAAATCTTCCAGTTATAATTCTTACAAGGAACTTGTTAAGCTGTTCACCAAATATGAACTCTGCTAAACTTTGCAAAGTTCCTCTCCCCCTCCCCCCTCCCGGAACCCCAAGAGAATGCAGTATCTTCTCTTCATCTTGGTATGTCGGAAAAGTATATAACTTCCCATTAGGAATAAAGGTTTGAGGTTCTCAACCTTTTGGATTACCCTTGTATACTGCCAGCCTTCTGTCATGTTTGTGAATGAAAAATACTTTTACGTTATTAAAGAAAGACTAAAGGTCTGGTCTTGACGAATTGTAAATAGTAAGATATTGTTTATCTGTCAATAAAAATGAAAAAAACTAAATTTTCTAGCTAATCATAGTGGTTCATGCACTTAATAGTAACATTCTTTGTTCTGTTTATTTGAAGCAGCCTAGTACTTGTATAGCGTTGTTGTTTCGTCATTCACTCATCTTGATGCTCAATGAAATTGGCAAATGAGATTTAACGTGCTCAATTCATTGACCTTGACTGATGAAACAATATTTCCGGGGCTATTTGTGTACTGCCTGTAAACTGATGATGCTTCTTTAGAACAATAGAATGCTGATATAATCATTATTGTTTTAATGCAGGCTGGCTTTATAAATTCCTTAGTTTTTTCAAAATCAGGACAATTCTTGGCTGCTGGAGTAGGGCAGGTGAATGGTTCTTTCTCCATTTTTATGATTTTATGTTTTCCAACTTTGCTGAACAGATCAAAAAGATGTAAATTTCTTCCATATTTGTTTGTTTTGATGATCGGATATGTCACTCAAAAAATTTTTGCTTGGCTAATACTTTTTTTACTGAATCACCTCTTAGGACTTATTTGGAATGACTAGTTAATTCTTTTGTAAAGAGAGTAGAAATAATTTTTGTTTGGGATGATAAGTTATAATTTCTTAAGATGATTTCCTGTATTTGCCATTACTTGTTTGGACAATTTTCAGGAAGAATCTCAATTCTTCTTTTGTCCTTCAAAGAACCAAATCCTTTTCTTTTTTATTTTTTACTGAAGTAACCTCCTTTTCATTTCTTCTGGTATGTTCTATCCTTGAAGTAAGTTCAAAACTGTTTACGAATAAAGATATATGCCTGCCTGAAGCTTGAATTTTGATTGCGATGATGGTAATAATGTTCCCAACCTTATTTGCACAAAGGGCATTTAGAATAAGTATTCTTAGCGTATGGAGAGCAGAGTGTGGAAATGGCAAGACCCTTTCGACTTTTGAGTCAGTTGCAGAAAACCAGTATTGATATATGACACATTTTTGGAGTTGAAAGTGACTAGTTTTTCTCCCTTGTGGACATTTTTGAGTCAGTCATTGGGATATATGATTTCCTGATATGTGCAAATCTCATCAAATATTCTCCAGCACAGGGATGCATCGGATGCACGTGTAAAGCATCATTGCTAGTGTGTAATACCATCGTCTGATCTGATATGCTTTCACTGCAGGAACCTCGCTTAGGAAGGTGGGGACGTATTGCTGATGTGCGGAATGGAGTTTTTGTGCAGCCTTTGAAGCATTCATGAGACTGGAGTTGGATTTCCTTTTTGAGTTTTAGTCCGATGATCGATCAACAATTCACTTCTTTAGTAAGGAGCTGAAAGGGTTCAGACCGGGGTGATTTTGCGAATAGATGGCTCGACATTCAATCAATCAATCATTCTTTCTATCGGAAACTTGACCTCGTTGCTCATTGTCAGTTTTGGCTCATGCTAAAAGAGGAACAACCTTCTCTGTACTTTCTTGTGAGGTTAATATTTATCTTCATGTTGGCAAAAATTTTGATCTATCAATTTTGATGTATTTTTCTTCCCTCTTTTCACATTTGTTCATATTGAATCAGCTACCTAATAGAGAAATAGGGAACAATTTTAGTGTATTTGTTTAAATTCATATGGCTTCAGAGAGTTTGAATGGTACATATTCTTTTCAAGGAGCAACAATATACCTAATGTAGTCGATTTAAGAGGGTACAATGCATGCACATCTTTTTTGACTTAAAAGTTAGAGAGATTATTTTCTACAGAAACAGTTTATAAGTAAAAAGAAATACATTTCAAGAGACCACCAAAATCAAATGCAATGTTTGGTACTTGTTTAGAAAGTGAGCAAAGTGAAAAAGTTGTCTTTATTTGCAATTCACAGGTGGGATATCAATTATATAGAGGAATCAGGGAAATGTTGTCAGATGGCTTTTGATACTCCCGGTCCCTGCTGGAAATGGCCAAAAAATTAATTAATGCATGTATGATTCCCTTGTACTTTAAATTTGAAAAATAATTTATATTTATTTAAATTTGGAAAACAAATATTTTTAAATTGTGGTCTGTATTAGTTTTTTGTGGCTATAATAGAAATACACTCTGTCAACATCAGACACAAAGTGTCACGTGCTTATATGACATCTTTATCGTCAATAATATAATTTAAGTGTAACTGTTATTAAGGGATATAATAAATTGTATAAATCTTCTTTGTGATAGTTATGACATTTTGGCTGTTTGTGCGTATTTGATTAATTTTACAAAATATTAGTTATTTTTCACTAATAGCCTCTCTACTTGTATGAGGTAGTGGTAAGGTTTACGTACACTCTACCTTTCCCATACTCCACTTGTGGGATTATACTAAGTATGTTGTTGTTGTATTAGTTATTTTTCACTAATATAAGTATTTATCAATGCTTTGTACATATGAAAAAAATGATCAGTAATAATATTTTTTGTCACTACTGAAATTTAAACGTCAAATCTCATAATTTAATAAATTATTCTGTTATTTTGCACTAAAATATCACTAATTTTTTCTAATAATCAAATTAATTATACGAATAACTTCTAAAATAAGATATTTATTAAAAAGAATACAAGGAAATAGGATCTAAGAGGTACCAATCAACTCCACTTATTTTTTTATGATGGAAAAAATTACCTTATGTAGTCTTTTTATTCATTTTCATCTTTAAAATATATGCCTCTAAACATTATAAGCAAATTAGCATGCCAATTTCCAAAAAGAAAAAAGTATTACCAACTATCATATATTTCTTGATTATATTTTTTACCTAAATACACCAACCACACAGGCCATCATACTTTGTAACGTAACATATTTCTGCAAACAAATTATGAACAGGACCAAAAAGCATAAAATTATGAATATTCACAGTTTTTAAATCAAATCCAACTTACCTTCTTTATATTACAAATATACCTCATCCGTCTCATTTTATGAAACACTCTTTTTTTTTATTTTATTCCAAAAATAATATCACAAATAATTTTAATTTTAAAATTTTCGTTTTACTCTTAATGAAACGATTTTCAAATACACAAATAACTATAACTTATTTTAAACCACAAGCTTGAAATCTTTTTCTTTAAACACCGTGTCAAATTAAATAGTGCTACATAAAATAGGACAGTAAAGTAATTTATCAAAGTACCCAAAGGAACTATTTCTGAAAAATATATAAGCCTTTTTTTAACTATACAACAACAATAACAACATACCCAGTTAAATTTCATAAGTGAGTTTTCGGAAGTGTAAAATGTATGCAGACCTTACCACTATCTATAGAGAGACTATTTTTGAAATAATCTCAACTCAAACATATCATCCCCAGAAGCAAAAATACTAGATATGGAACGAAATGATTACGGTGAAAAACAAATGATAATATATAAAGATAAAAAAATAATAAAATAAATGATGGACAATAACAACATAACATATAAGAACACAACTACCTCTACTTACCTACTAAATCACACATTCACGCTGCCAAATATTATTCTATCTCTACTAGCTGTCTAATCTTCTATCTTAATACGAAATCTCTATTTCTTTATATTTAAAATCATGTCCTCAGTGATACAAAATTGGACCGTTATCTTGTTTAATCACCTTGCAAGTATATCTTAAAAATATATAAGCCTTCCTTCAAAAAAATTTATCCTTTTGACATTTTCTTCCTCTCAAGTATACTTTTAGTATTTTTTTTACTTGATCCAGCTTATTTAAATTTCCACCTTTTTTCAAGCAAATTTTTTTTTTGATAATGGGTTGAATAAAATTTATTTTGTGGCTTCTTTTTGTTCTCAAAGGTCCCCAAGGAAAAAATGCCTCTTCTCACCGTCTCACAATTGCTGCTAAGTATAATTCTTTTATGACACCATGATAACAATTGAACCGAATCCAATCCTATCGAAATCTTGGTTTCTTCCAAAAACTCTGCTCTCCCCCTTTTTCTAGGGCTTCAAGATCATTGCTTTCTTTGGGGTTGTTTTCTTTTTTTCTTCCTAGATCCAACTTGCTGACAATTCTCTTCTGGCTGGGTTCTTGATTGTGAAAAAATGGCCATGTTTTGGCGTATGGCTGGCCTCTCCACTGCTTCTCCAGTAACCCCTTTAATTCCCTGTCTCATATTGTTATTTTATTGTTTTATTTCGATTTGGATGTTTGGGTTGCTATCTCTAGTGTTTATTGATTGGAATTGTATTGGGTGTTTTTTTTTGTAAGGAATTTGATTATTGAAAATGGGTTTGTTTTTTTGTTGAATTTCGTGTTACGTATGTATATCTGTTGTGTTGTAGTAATCACAAGTTGGAATTTTGAATTGTGTTTGAGGAAATTTGATAATGTGATTGTTCTGGTCTTTTAGAGTGGGGAGTGCTTTTTTGGACTGAATTTCTAGTGGAAGTTAATGTTTTGGGTTGTTGCATTCTGATTGTCTTATTTATGCAACTGGAAGAGACTGAATGTTAAATTACTTATCAGAAGGGGAAAAAAGGAAGAGACTGAGTGTTAGATTGACTTGGATGATGGTGGTGTTATTAGTTATTCTTTTGGGTTAAATCATAGAGCAACGGAACAGTGGTAGAGAGAGCTTATGGTGGACTGGTGGGCTTTATGATCGGATCTAGTTTCTTGAACAAATAGCTGTGGTTTGATGAATACTACATCTATACTTGCTAGTTGAAGAAAATAGTGCCGATGAAGTTCCTCTGTATCAGGTCCTCAGTGTTGAACTGCAATGATACCTTTGTATGTAATACCTATCATTAACAAAATGAAGTGCAGCATTGCTGATTTTTTCAAGGAATGTACTTTTCATATCTTCTTTTTCGTCTGAACTAAGTGCTAGATTATGTTGCAGATTTTAAGCTATTTTGCTTTTTAGATAGATTGACATCAGTGAAGTTAATGGTATCTCTTCATTAAATATGTTCTTTCCAATGCACTATTTCACTCCAAGTTTTATGCCACATTCTTAGGCAATGTACCTTAAGACACCTTTTTCTAAGCATGTCCAGATAGCCTTTCATTTGGAAATTGGTTGTTTCTATGGAAGTTAGAGGAGCTGGTCCTGGGAATGCAAGTCCATTTCTTCGTTCTTTGAAACTTAAACGCCACGAATTTTACTAAATAGGTACAATATAGTTTTTTTTTTCGATAACCGAGAATTCCCTGAGGATCAGTGGCACACGGTTTGTGTCTAGGGTTCTAACCTGTTATGTGCGCCATGCATAAAATTTACTTCCTCTGTCCCATTTTGTGCGACACCATTTGACTTGGCTCGATATTTAAGGAAAAAAGAAAGACTTGAAACTTGTGGTCTAAAACAATTTTTAGATATTTGTGTGGCCATAAATCATTTTCATTAAGGGTAAAAGGAGAATTTTAAAGTTGAATTGTTTCTAATTGTAGTAAGATGATATTCTTTTTTTGACACTACAAAGGAAAGGGTGCCACTAAAAATGGGATGGAAGGAGTAGCTTCTTTCTTGAAGCATAGATGGTGACAGTATAAAATACGTAGCATCTATTTTTTTTTAATTCAATTGTTTGCTAGCTTATTTTCCATCAATCTCGGATAGAGTAAAAAATTCACTATTTTTTGGCTTTGGGGTATGATGGAATAAAGCAAAATGGCTCTTTAAACTGTCTGCGTTTCTTTCAATTGTGAAGTAGCAGTTAGTCAATGTAACCTCTCGACGCTTATCATGGGTCATCTGGAAACAGTCGCGCTATGTTTTTAAACATAGGGGTCAGGCTGCGTACATTCAACCTCCCCTTACCCCGCAATGGGCGGGAGCCTTTGAGGCATTGGGGTAATGTTGTTGTTGTTGTTTGCTAGCTTATTTAATGGGCTAACTTGATAAATACTTAACTGATTGAATCATGATGTGATGCAATGGCTATGGATGCTTGGCGTGGATACACAAACTTTGGGTTGGGATGGGGGTGGGGTAGTAAAGGATAAATGTGGAATTTTGGAAGGAGGTGGAGAACTAGAGACATAACTTTGCCTTTCGGGTGTGGTTTGTGCAGGAATATTTTGAAGGAATGGGATGTGTTCTGGGGAAACATCTCATTCAAGGTCTGAGAAGGGGGTAGGGTTAATTTTGGGGAAATAGATGGTGTTGGAATGACATGTGGGAATGACACTTTGTAAGATGATTTTCAAAGTCTACTGAAATTTTTGGCAGAGAGAGACGACTGTTCAACAAATTAGTGGGACACAAGGCGGAGAGAATTTTTGGGACTTGATTTAGAAGGGTGTTTTAATGATTGGGAAGTAGGCAAGCTCCAAAGATTCCTTGTCTTATTACATAGGCAAGGCAACCAGTTGATGAGCCTAAAGCATGGTGCTGGAGATTTTGGAAATAATGGTGTTTTTTGTTTTAAGACTTTCTATAAGAATATGTTGGTTAGGGAGGAGCAAGTGTTTTCATGTAATGCAATATGGATTCCAAAGGCATCGAGAAAAGTGTGCTTTTCACTTGGTTAGCCACAATAGGGGCAATTTTGACAACAGAGAACTTGAGAAAGCGGAAGGTTGTATGCACCAGTTTGACAATGAGATTATAATGGGATTTGTCTAGGTGGTTTGACATTCCATGGGTGATGCAAAAATGGGTGAGAGAATTGATGTTCAGTTGGAAGAGTGAGAGGAGAATAGGAAGAGAAAGGACATGGAATGTGGTGCCACTTGCATTAATTTGGATTGTCGATAGAGAGAGAGAGAGAGAGAGAGCTAGGAATACAAGAGCTTTTGAAGGTGTTGAGTAGAGTTTTCCTCCGTGAAGAAGTAGCCTGCATTCCCTTATTTGTGCACTCAGAAAGTCTCCTATTGTAGAGAAGATTGGGTGGAGTTTGTAGAGAATCAGTTGGTTGTGTAGATTCTTTACCTTTTGGTGTACCACTTGTATATGGTCATTTTATGGCCTCGTTTATGATATGAAAAATACGTTTACTTGATTAAAAAAATGATGGGACACCAAGGGATTATTTCATGATGATAATGTTGGGTGAACATGTCAGTTAATTGGACAAATATAGATTGTTGACTTGACAGGTAAATTTACATGTACTGTTCCCTAAGAATTAGTTGTAGAGTGCTGATTTTACATGTTAGCTATGGGGATTGATCTGCTTCTAGACTATGTGAATGTGTAGAGATGTTGTCACTTTGTACGACACTGGACAGTACACTGTTTCACCACAGCAAACAGTGTCATCAAGATGGTTCAAAGGGACAAGAACAGTGGACTTATAAAAAAAGAAAAATCTCACTGTGCGGATAACATATGACAAGTCTACAAGAATTGAGAGTTTCTTATACATTAAGGATATGAAAGAGACGAAAAAGAGAACTTTTCATTGACTTTGGTGACAAGATAGTGGCTCCATGTATAATAGTTTGTCCTTTGGAACACACAAGATTCTTTACCTAAGTTGGATCTTGCTAATGTTATCTAAACAGTGTAGGCAGCGAATATATGACAACTATCTCTCAAGTACATCTTTAGTTCAGGACTCAACAATTTAATTGAATATTCTTCATCATATATTATGGAATCTGAAAACATTCTGCTACTTTTGCTTCAGAACATTTCAGAAATTTTCTTCTACTTAATGTTAATGGGTAGAGGTGCAATTTAATATTTGAGTCCATTTACTTTTCTTGACTTTCAATATTTCTTACTCCAGAGCATTGTATCAGTATTCAACTAATGATGTTTCTCAATAAATAATGTGCAGATATTTCTGATGAGAAAAATACTGTGCACGGATTTATTGGATATACTTACTATTTTCAGGTGGAGACAATTTTGGATAAGGAAAATTTTGCACTGGATGAGCTCTTGGACGAGGATGAAATAATTCAAGAGTGTAAAGCACTTAATGGACGCCTTATTAATTTGTAAGCACCTTATTTACTCGTGGTTCTTTCAGGGAACGTTGGTATGCTAGGTAAAAGTTGTAACAGCAGCAAGTTCTATTTATTTTTTATTTGATGTACAAACTACAAAGTATTTCCCAATCACTGATGTTTTATGGAAAACCCATTTAAAGTAAATATCTTTTATTGTGAAAAGATGAGTCTAGATTTCCTGCTGTATGGTGAGGTTTAGCCGAGGGAGTCTAGTGATGCATGCCGTGCATTTTTGAAGCTTTATTTACAGTTTAAAATTGGCTAGTTTGGATTTAGTAAGAGCAAGTGGTTAACTTTTGTAATTTGTTTGTGAATTAGGAAAAAGGTGTAGTGTGCACTAGATGAACATGCCAATTGCAAGGGTAGTTAGATTCCTTCTTAAATTCATTCTTTTGGGGGGCTGGAGTGGGCTGGGGCAGTGCTTGGCTTTTCACAAAACTTAATTTTATTTCCGCTGTAGACTGCAAAGGTCAGTGTTATTATAAGTTATAGCTTAAAAGTGATGAAGCAATGCAAAGCGAGGGGTTTATAGCGCATGGGTGAAATCATGGGTTTCATAAAAGTGGGCAGTTGAGACAATGACAAGCAATGTGATCCCAATGCGAAGTGGTCTTGGTTATTTGAATCTCAAATTCAGATTAAGATCGGCGTCATTGTAAATTGGACTGTGAAATTAGTCGTTTTAATTGTGTTCTGATCATTGTTATGCTAAAGTCATGTAACGTTGGTGATTTTCTTAATGTTTGTGAATTGTGAGCTTGACTTCAAAAAAGCGTATACTTCATTTCTGTTGTTTTTCTTCAAGCATCATGGACCTCGTCGCTTTCTTTTTGCTTTTAAAAAAAACGCGGGTAAGATAGTTTTGATATTTTAGATAATATGTAAGAAGTATCATAGGATGACAGGCTTGTATTTTGCAACGGTCCAACTTTGGGGACTATAGAGTTTGGTATAGTGTACCTGAATATAGAATGTTGCCGTCTGCAAAAAAAACTGGTAAGATTAAAAAAATATTTGGTGCCATCTCTGCACAATTTTTTTTTCTTGTAGGAGGATTTAAAGGTCATGTCAAACTGTCGGAAAAGAAAGTCGTTCCATGGAAGAAACTGATTTCTTTTGCTTTTCTTTCTGATAGTCTCCGAGAAAGAGCTCAAGTGGAACAACTTGTCAGGTACATAGTGGAAGAAGCTCCAGAAGATGCTGAGAAGAAACGAACTTTTAAGTGAGTGTCTGACTGGTGCTGGATACATTTCATATATTATAGGTTCTGAATATTTCTTTGGATGAGAATATGAGTTCTCTTTTTTGTCGACTCTAGTGCATGCATCAAAAGATTTCTTGTTTGACTTGTGCCATAGGTTCCCTTTTATTGCTTGTGAAATTTTTACATGTGAGGTGGACATAATTCTTAAAGCTTTGGTGGAGAATGAGGAGGTATTAACTGTTATTTTTGTCATGTATCTTTATTCTGCCTTTGTGCTATATGCGTATTTCCTTGAATATTGTTTATACAAACCGGCTTTCTCACTTTGGATGTCAGTTAATGAACCTGCTATTCTCATTTTTGGAACCTGAGCACCCACATAGTACTCTGTTGGCTGGTTACTTCAGCAAGGTATTTATCATTGACCACTAGCCACATTAGTGTGAATTATGCTTCACATAGCTATGCATTCCTTACATCTCTGAATATAGTTAACTGGAAGGGGAGTGGCTAATAAGTTCGCAAGGCTGATTCCTTTACTTATCGGGGAAAAAGTGAACGTTGACAACTTTTCTGTTGGTGTCCCGTGCTTTAATTTCCAAAACAACTTTCCTTAAAAAACCATTTTTATTTTTCAATTTTATCCTGTCTAGTTTCAATTGTTTTGCTTCCTTTGCAACCAAAAGCAAGGTGATAGTTGCATGTTAGATGCTACTGTAAGACTGAATGAGGGACTTTACCCGCTGGATTCTCTGGAAGTACTTTCATTCTTTATGGTTACTTCTTCTGTGAACTGTTATTATCAGATTCTCAGTCTCTACTCTGGACTTGATGCCCAAGTTTCTTATTATAGGTCGTCATATGCCTGTTGCTGCGGAAGACATCACCATTTATGAACTATGTACTAGTAAGTTTGCTGCTTCTTATTAGCAACTCAAGATTGATTTGCATTACAAAATACACACATACATATAGGAAATGATTGGATGTTATATCCGTTGAGGTGAAGATGGTCTATGGATGTACCAATGAAATCTTGCTCCCATTTAGTCTCGAATCCATTTCTTTGATGTTCTTTAAGATGGTGGAGTGTGTTCGCCTGTTGTCACTTGTTTATATTTTCTTTAGTTTAAGATACCATTTTTTTTATTTTTTTATTTTTTAAATTTTTACCAAGACCCCCACTTGTGGGATTCCACTAGTATGTTGTTGTAGTTTAAGATGCCAGTTTTTGTGTGACCCACTGGTATGGTCTACCAATAAATTGTTTATGCATTTAATGTATCAATAATCTGTGTAGTTTTTTTTTTTTTTTTAAAATTATTGTCCCTTGTGAAATGGCGAAATGTTGATTTCTAAGTGAAATGGTGAAATGTTGATTTCTACCACATCTCAATGCTTTCAAAAAAAGTAAAGCATAGTCAAGCTTATGATTATGGTTTATTCTCTTGTAGGCTCATCAAGATATTATCAAGAAGTTGGTTGACCTCATTGGAATTACATCCATCATGGAGGTTTGTAGTTTTTGAAATAATTGAAGGCATGTTTTGGTTGTTTAGCATGAGTAAATCTTGAAGTTCTAATGCTTTTGAATTTAGGTGTTAATTCGCCTAATTGGCACCGATGAACATTTGTATAGCAACTTCTCAGATTCCATGAAGTGGTTGGAAGATACAGACGTGCTGGAGATGATTGTTGATAAGTTTAGCTCATCAGTATGTCAATTTCCTGAATTAATTCAATTACACTCTAAGATGCCATGTAATTACATGATTTTTGTGTGTTGATACCTGTGAGAAATATTGGAGAAATATTGGAGAAGAAGATTATTGAATTGTTGTCTACATTATTACATTGAGACCCTATTTATAGATATTATATTAGACTCCTTTTATAACTAAGATACTATAATACAATCCTTTTCTGAGTAGGATTCTATATACTATTGTTATTCCTTTTCCTATTCTAATTAGGATTGCATTTACCTATTCCTATTCTAATACTCCCCCTCAAGCTAGTGCATACATGTCATATGTACCTAGCCTGTTATAAATGTAATTAATATGATCGATGACGGGTGTGTTGAGATATCATCAAGTTGATTTTTCGGCTTCACAAAATTAACAATCAACCTCAATGTCTTAGTCTTCTCGTGGAATTTCGGGATTGCATTGTTAAAACTTCCCAAACCAAGCTTGAGAAGATTGTTTTAGACCATAGAGTGATTTACACAATCGACTACAAGGTTACCAGACTCCCCCTGAGCAACAAAATTAAGTGGATGCTCCATATAGATTTCTTCCTTGAGATCATCATGGAAAAAAGCATTCTTAATGTTCAACTGATTAAAAGGTCAATGGAGAATGATAATATGGATTATCTCGAAATTACTCTAAGAAAGTCACTTTAAAACTGCTCGAAACCTACATATGCATCAAATTATTAGATTTGATGGCTGAAAGTGGTCACAAAATGAGAAATAAAATTATATGGGTAGAGTTGGAACGATGGCAGGACCCTACACAAACTAGATTTGATGAGTCACCGAAAAGACGAATGGAACTATGCAAATCAAAGCCTAGTCACCAAAAAGACACAGTGCTATGTAACTCAGATATGAGAAAGTAGTTTGAAAAATTCACGGTACTACACAAATTGAATATGAGAAGTAGTCCGAAGAGATGCACGGTGCTACATAAATCGAATATGAGAAAGTAGTCACCGGAAAAATGACATGGTGCTACACTTGATAAATATGAAAAAGTAGTCACCGAAAAGATGACATGGTGCTACACAAACTGGCAAATATGGGGTTGACACAAAACAACCCTAGAAAGTCACCGAAAATTGACGCACGGTGACCTAAGCTTTTCTTTTTTTTTTTTGCTAACATATCATTGGCCAGACGGGCGGCATAATGCCGCCTGCCGGCAGCGGAAACTCTTTGATTTTCTACCAAGACCGTAGAAGCTCTGATACCACGTGAGAAATATTGGAGAAGAAGATTATTTAATTGTTGTCTACATTATTACATTGAGAACCTATATATAGATACTATATTAGACTCCTTTTCCAACTAGGATACTATAATACAATCCTTTTCCAACTAGGATACTATAATACAATCTTTTTCCAAGTAGGATTCTATATACTATTATTATTCCTATTCCTATTCTAATTAGGATTGTATTTACCTATTCCTATTCTAACAATACCAAACCTGGCTAGTGGAACTAAGATTATACTGCATTACTGCTTTATGCTACCATTCTTTTTTGAAAAAAAAGAATTACTACATTCCTGATGATATTTGCTAGGGAACAAAGGTGCTGGGGTTTATGAGAAGGTTATAGTTTATCCTTTTTTATGTTCAACATAATGTGCTCATTAGGGACTGTTAAGATGGGGTGGATCAAATAATGATGGTCTAGTATTCATCTATTTATTTAGTGACATTGTACCCTCAAAATCCTGTAAGTGCTGGTGTGGTTATATGATAATGGAATTCTCTGTAACTGCAGGATTGCCCTGAAGTGCATGCTAATGCAGCAGAAACTTTGTGTGCCATTACTCGATATGCTCCCCCTGGGATAGCTGCCAAAATCTCCAGCCCAAGGTGTTTTATTATTCTGAACCGTCATTAATTTTGGTTTCTGATTGAAGCCTCAACCCGGTGATACTATTGTATTTTCTAGAATCTCACAAACATATATTTGGTTATATGATATTTTGCAGTTTCATTGAGAGATTATTTCGTCATGCTCTGGAGAACTCACGGCCTAAATCCGTTTTGGTTAACTCGTTATCTGTGTGCATATCATTATTAGACCCTAAGAGGTTAACTTCAGGAACATATTACATGTACGGTCGCCAATCAATGCAGAGCTCTGGAGCAACTGCAAATCCTGAGACCGTGGAAGGGATGTTGGGAAGCTTAGGTATGGATTTGTTGGTTGTCTTTGGACATTATCTATTGGTAGACAAATATTTTTGTGCATCCTCTTGAATTCTTACCTTCCCCCTTGAATAGAAAGGATTTTTGACATTCTTATCTTGCACAAAAGTTATTTTAGGCTCTGTTATAGTTCTTAATACATTTGACTTCTGATATAGAGGATACAAGCTTTTCCTAGTCATACCACTCGTGAACTTAACCCGAAGATGTCATTCTCGCTTCTTCTGTCAGTGATAGGTACAGTCTGAATAAAAAAATATGTGGTGCCTTCTTTCCACTTTATGTTCCTGGAGTCTCCATGCGTAGAAAGTTTTAGTCTGAAAGTGTTATGGAAATGGGAAAACCCTCCTAGGAGTCTTATGCTGGGGGAGGGGTTGCCAGACATGTTTAACAGAGCCTGCAACTGTTTGGTCCAATTGAAGGGTGTTGATTGGCATCAAATTTCAGTGGGTGTTGTGACTTCACTGGGAAACCAAATATGTCCGTTTATTTTGGGGATGATTGAAGGATAGATATCCGGAGTGTGCTTGCCATGGAATGAAATGGTAATTCAGCAAAGGTGGATTTTTGGAGGGGAAAAACACATATGAAGTTTAAGATAATTCATGGTTTGAAAAAAGCAAAAAGTATTTGACCTTTTTCTTTTATATGCGAAGTTTGGATTCTAGGTTCCCTTTATGAGTTGTGCATTGTGATCTTTGAGAAATTTGGAGATATGTGCTCTGTCGCTCCTTCGTTTGACATAGTTAGATAGACCACAACTGGAAGACCATGAGCCCTCCAGAAGTTGCCTGCTTTGCCTGGTTGGTGTGTAGGAGAGCTTGTCTTACTCATGAAGTTCTACAGAAGAAAGGGTGGCAGATCAGTTCTAGGTGTTTCATGTGTGAGAAGGAAGCTGAAGTTAATGATCACTTATTCCTTCACTGTAAAGCTGCTATGTATTTATGGAACATGTTCCTGGCCATAATAGGAGTTAAGTGGGTGATGCCTGGCACAACAGAGGGGCTGCTAAGCAGCTGGAAAGGGATAAGGAGTAGACAGAAACAAAATCACTGGTGGAAAATTATCCCTGCATGCATTTGGTGGACTCTATGGAAAGAAAGGAACTCAAGATGCTTTGAAGGGAGAAAGTCAAACCTATAGAGAATTAAAATGAATTGTTTTAGTCTTTTGTTTTTTTGGTGTAAAGGTAGCTTGATAGGGGAGTCAGTAAAATTAGTAGATTTCATAGGAAACTTATAATGTACCATTGAAGTGGGATGTAAGTTTCCATTCATCATCTCTTGGATGATGAATCATTTGAAATGGAATATAGTTACCCTTTTCTCAAAAAAAAGAAGTTGGGTAGACCACATGCTATATTGTGAGTTCGGTGACACTTATCATTGAAAAAAGTAAGTGGTACACTGGTTTGATTGCAACACACCTCCACTATATATCCTTTCACATCCTAATAAGTGGAGATCCATTTGATGTTACAGTTGTTTCTCTGCTTCCCCTTGTATTTTGTTTTGCTTTCCGCTGGATAAGTCTTACTTTTGTGTGGAAATACTGAATTGAGATAATTCATTGTGCTGTACCAGTTTTCTATTTTGGAGTGTGATCCATATGAATTAGATTTATAGGATATGATTTAAACTTTTATTTTGTGTTTCAAATGGAATAACTTTATTATTGCTTGTTTATGCAGGTAATTTATTGAAGCTTCTGGATATTTCATCAGAGGATAATGTCCTGCCAACAACATATGGGAGCTTACATCCACCTCTTGGGAAGCATCGTCTGAAGGTAGTTATTAAACATCTCCTTGTAGGAAAATAAGAGGTCCTTTGGTTCACACACTAGGTATGGGGAGATATATAAATGCAAAGGTTGCGTATGCGGAGATTAAAAATGTGGAGACTGTTATACAAAAATTGCTTTAAAAGAGGATTTTGTCTTTAGACAGTTTATTCCTTGTATTGCGACGTATTTTCATTTCACATTCTATCTATAGATTCCATAATAGTTGATCTAATATGTGATTTAGTACTTCAAAACAAACACTGAAGTTATGGTGTGATCATTTCTTTCATATGGGGCTAACCAATTACTGTATAATCTTATTTGGGGTTTTACGGGGTGAGTAATTATTTCAGATCATCAAGCGTAATGTCATAGTGGCGGGTCATGACCAGTAAGTTCCCCATGGTCCTGTTTTGAAAATTTGAGATTAGAAATGAATCTCAAATGGCTATATCTAATATTAATTTTGATCTATAAAGAGTGTCAGCATTGTCAAGGACAAAAAGTGCAGAACAATGCCAGGGGTCTGAGGCTTCTAAGTGCAGCACAATTCTTAAATACATTGTGTTGATATTATTTCCTACAGGAAATGAAAGTTGTGTTCAAATCTTTACTTCTTCATTTATTAATTGGGAGTTTTAATCTGGTTGACCCAAGTAACCAACAACGCCCCCCTCCCCCAAACCCAAAACAAAATCCACTCACTTCACCATTCGCAGAAACTACCCAACACGTTTACCTCACAGACTTCAACCAAAATCCACATCCTAGATCCATCTAAAGGAATCTTCTGTATGGTGTTTTCTGGAGAGATTTTTATAGCTCCAACTAAAAGCTTGTGAGAATTAGTGCTAGGATTTTTATTTGTTTTTTAAGTGAACGATCAGTTTTTTATTAGTGTGATTAGTTGATTTGAGTGGTTAGATTTTTGGTTTTTGTCTATAGAAATAGGGAAGATGAAAGCGAAGCAAAAAATACGAAAAAAGAGAAATGGGTAATGACATGTGGCAGCACATGTATATACCCATTTTCTCATTTGGGTAAATACCTCTTAGGGTGGGTGGTGTGAGATACAAGGGGGTAATAGGAACCCCAAGTTTGTGTGTACTTAAGAGTTGGTGGGTGTATTATCCCTTGTTTTTTCTTTTGATCAAACAAGCCCTTGTTATCTATCTATGTTGTGCAATGCTATCAAATCATGTATGGTCCACTTGGTTTCAATAAAATTTGAAATATTATCCTTCATTTTTGGTTATCAGCATTCAATTTTCATGGATGGCTTTCTTTACACCAAATATAAAACAAAAGAATACAATTCATCTTAACTTTCTGCTGTGAATTGTATTTATCTTAAAAAGTTCTTGAATTCCTCTATTTCCATAAGAGGTCAAATTTCATGGATATAACAGTTTGCAGATCAATATTTAACTTTCATATTAAAGTACCGGCAAGTTTGTGTGTTTGTTGTACTTTGTTGAGTCTCAGTGTCATCTTCTTTTGTAAATCACTTAATAAAGTCTTTCATAATTTTTTATAGATGGTGTATACAAAATCTTTGAGTTTACGAGTAAGAGGACTATGCTGTTGACATCGGTCTTCCTTTCTCAGTGATTTTCATATTTCTTTGGTTTCCCACCTAGGTCCCTTTCCCTCCAAAAAAATAAACAAAGAATTATGATGCCCTCTGCTGCTCCAAAGCAGGGGAATATACATATTTTTGTTCTGTCTCCCTGCATTTCTTTTCTGCTATTGCTTACATATATGACATCGACTGAACTCCAAGAGTCTTGTTTTTCTCTAAGTAACAAACAATAAGAAACAAACTTCCCTCCACCTGCATTGTGTTTTAATGTTATGCTGGGTGGTCAATATGACTTTGATTCCTCAAATTTTGATTTCAATCAACTGGAAATTTCAGATTATAGAGTTTGTTTCAGTCTTGGTGAGTGTTAGCAGTGAAGCTTCTGAAAAGGAGTTGATTCGGCTTGGTGCTGTCAAACACATCCTAGAATTGTTTTTTTCGTAAGTGCTCTTTATAATAATTACTATGTTACTATATTACCAACAACCTTGTGATTTCTGTTACTTGAATAGTGTCTAGGTATCTGATTTCTGGTACTTGGTATAGTATAGGTATCTGATTTCTGTTACTTGGTATAATGTCTAGGTATCTGATGTTTGTTAAATTGGTATTGAATCTAGGTATCCATACAACAACTTTTTGCATCATCATGTTGAGACTATAATTATTTCGTGCCTGGAGAGTAAGAATATTCAATTTGTTGAACATCTTCTTAGTGACTGTAATCTTCTTGTGAAAATTCTCGAGGCAGAGAAGAACTCAACACTTGCTGCTGATCCATCCAAGGTATTAATGAGAATCTAAAACTCCCCCCCTCTCCCCCTTTTCTTTTTTTCCTTTTCCCAAATTTGGGCTGTTGAAGTCTTTGTTCATTAAATTTTTTGATGTGGATGCAGCCAACGACCTCAGTTGAGGGAAGATCCCCACCCAGGATTGGAAACATTGGGCATGTGACACGAATAGCTAACAAACTTGTTCAACTGGGGAACAACAATAATGGCATACAGTCGCGTCTGCAGGTGTTTGAGATCTCTGGTTATATGCGTTATCATTTCTTTTTGTTTTTTTCATGTAGTTCTTCCAATTTGAACCCGTCCTGTTCTGCTGTACTATTTAGTCACATAAGGCACAAGGATGAATTTTGCTTTCGATAAATAGAGATTTCTCAAGGTCCATTCGGGCAGTTTCTAATACTAATATGTTGCATTTTCATAAAGTGGGGCAATCAGGGAAAGTAATGAGAAGCGTGACACTATTGAATATGGATAGAGGAGCGATAGAGTTTTCCCAAGTGACTTCTCTGACTTTGTTGGGTTTCTTACGTATTTTTTGTTGGTCATCCCAGAAATTACTCTACTCATACTACGTCGCGTAGTGTAATAGATGTTCAATCAACTACTCAATCTCAAACTAGTTGGGATCAATTGTATGAATCCTCAATATTCATTCTGCTCTATTCGAGCCCATTTCATTCCAATACTAAGTAATGTTCTTTTAAGGTAAAAGAGTCTAAATCCCATATAGACATTGATATGTAAGTTCTATGCACACTGAGGAATCCTATGACAAATACCAAACATAATGTAAGTGTATTAACAATTAAGCGTTATTTTCAACTAGTTAGTGTTTGCATATATTAATCCTTTATATGAGAGATTCCAACTCTCTGTGTATGACTTTTAGGTCTACCTTCTCTTTTGGCACCTTTAGTCATTATAGTGGTTGCACCTATATTGCGGTACATATGGACGTTCACATACGACATAATGAAAGCGTCCTTGACAACTTTCTCTGGTTTTATCCTCTTCATATTGTTTGCATCTTGTGGTAATCTTTTTGTCTTTTCAATCTTGTATGGTCACACACTCATCTTAGGATTCATATGGTTATGACATCCATCTTGTAAGACCCAACATTCAATAAAATATATACAACCATTCTATAAAATTTGTTTTCCATCTATCTCGGATGGAGCCAAAGATTCACTATTTTTTGGCTTTGGGGTATGATGGAATAAAGCAAAATGACTCTTTAAACT
>JAOTQJ010000049.1:13275271-13297899 GCA_025642045.1 Solanum sejunctum
TTAAAAGTATTTAACAAATATTCCGACTAATTTAAATTTGTATTGTGTGAGATCCTTTTGACAAAGACAAGACGCTCTCTATGGGAAATTTTCTTTTTTCGAGATCTAATTTAGAACATCTAATTAAGGAGATGTTGTTGATTAAGGTCCAGATATAACAATGGATCGAGGCGGGTTTAAAGCTATGGGGGCAGGGTAGGTTTAAAGTTATATGGGGCGGGGTGAGATGCGGATTTAAAGAATCAAATAGGAATTCAAAGAAAATTAAATTTTTGTAATTAGCAAAAATCAAAGGTATAAACTTTTTATATTAAACATTGACTTTAATTTTAATTTCTTTTCTAAAATTTAAACTAGACATGTCCGGTAAATTATTAGTTATTGAAATATTAATTAGAAAATTTTAATTAATGATTAAGAAACAATTGTTGAAACGTCAACTAAAAATAGTTAATTAGTGAAAAGTTTTTAAAAAATCATGAATTTTTATTTTTCATATTAAATTTAATTAAAAAATAAAAGAACTTAAAAATTAAGCAAAGTGGGACGAGTCTATATGCGGTGCAGGAATGGATAGATTGAAAATGAAAAAAACTATCATATAGGTCGAAGTTAAGCTCAACCCGTCCCGCCCCATTGCGAGCCCTAAGTTCCGTTACACTCCCCTTATCCTTGTCTTAACTAATGTCTTATTCTTTGCATCGCAGTTCACTTTTCTTTAATTTTTTTATTTTTAAGTGCAGATTTACAAAGTTTGTGCGTTAAAAATTGCAGACAAAAGTTCAAAGGTGGTCACTGAACCAACATATACTATGTTTCATGTGGACATTTGTTCTTGTCCTTTTATTAAAATTAGTGCTAACAGAACTGGTTTCTGTTAATTTAATTAAACGATGATTCTTGTTTTATATATGTACAGTAGTATTGGCACATGGAAAAAGCTCTTTTTAGTTCACGAGAAAGTATTCTCAGGTGTGTTTTGTTTTGTTGTTTAATTTGTATCACAAAGATTCAAATTGTACCAAAAAGAAAATAATGTAAAGATTCAACCATTTTAATCAATTCTAATATTCCAATTCTTATATATGCGCGCATGAACCTTTTAGCATTTCTCTAATATAGACGAGAAAAATTCACGTGCTGGGTAATAATAAGCTAAATCAATAAATTAGATGGTCGTTTGATGTACTTTCACTCAACTTTGAATTTTAACACAGAAATTATTAAATCATACACTTTTTTTGTTAGAAAGTCATTTAGTTGTAAATTTTAACTCAAAAATCACTCAAATATGAATGTTTTTCTTATAAAATCACTCATCTTATATCAGTATTTTACTTATTAAGTCACTTAACCTTTTTAATTTAATTTTTCATTAAAAATTTGCTGATATAAATTTTTAATTTAATATCCCATGAGCTAAAAATATAATATAGACTAGCAATGGTTTTGTTTCAACAATCCTATGCTATTGTGGAGTATCCCAAATAGTTCAAAAAGAAGAGGGGAAATGGCAACCACGGCTATTCTAATTAAATGTTAATGGATTCACTTTACCCAATAAAGGCTATCGGGTCATTCAATGGTTTAAATAAATAATTTTATTTTTTATCAATAAATTTTAATTTTTTTTAATGATAAGAGGACTCGCAGCTGCTATCCTTTAGGGGTGCATAGCGAGCTCAATCTATAGTTTCTATAAATGTCTTTAATTTAGGAAAAATTACAGTAGATGACCATTTGCTAAAATAATAATTTTTAAAAAATAGTCATTTACTGTATATATAATAATGTTATATTTTATGTATAGTCAACCTATATTCAGTTTTTCAGTGTATCTTGATGTATATTTCGATTTCCGTGTATACTCATGTATAAGTAGTTTGATATTATATAGTCACTTTTTATGACTTTTGACAAGTCATATTATATAGTCATTTTATATTTTTCTATAATTTTAATTATTTTATGTAAATAAATTATAACTATATTTATCATAAACTAATTTATTTTTCGCATATATTTGAAATCAGCCCTTTCATTTATGACCAGTGAATTTTTTAGAGTGAGGCGGAGGGGTTAGGTGGTTGTTAATGGTGGATTAAAGGGAAACACGTGCAGTAGGACTGTAGAGAGGATGATTATTGAAGACGACAAAGAAAGGGTACCAAAAGAGAAAACTCCAACAATAGATCTAAACGATAAAATGACAAATGTCTCATAAATAAAATGTCATATATACAACAAAATATCATAGCATACAAATGGTATTTGATGGTGGTTGAAGCGATTTCTAATAAAAATAATGAAATATAGTGATATATGGAAGTATTGACGTAATTTCATAAAGTCATTTAGTTTGAATACAAACATGAATGAGATGACGGAATGGAAAGAACCAAGATGTAGAAGATCATAACATAAGTGATTCAACGTTGGCAATATGTCTACATTGGTTCAAAGCCAGCTTGGCCAATAATTTATCAATCTGCAATGAGATGATATAATCCCCTTTGTACTTCAAAAATATTCGATCTGAAAATAAAAACGAATCAAATATATAAACTATATATTTATATGCATGTAAGTTATATATGTGACGTTTCTAGAGTAGTGATGATAAAATATACATAATTTAATCTTTTATTTGTACGAATATAATGTATTTTTTTCTGCGCTCGGTTATGGTGTTCCTCATTTGAGCAACAAAAAGACTGAAGTGCTACATTCTAAAACACATTTATTATTATATTTTCTAATTACGCTCTAAACTATAACTATTTATGAAAATTTCTATCATTAGAAATGTTTAGTTGGACTAATTTGTTCCAATGCATTGCAAGTCCTTTATGGATAGATCAGCCTGCTTATTAAGGCCCATAGTTTTAAGCCCATAAAATCAAATTTCAGTTTATCTTCTGTTTTCCAATCTTCCAATAATTTGGACTTTGGAGTTTTAAAGATTGGATAAGATAGGGGTATATCACGAAAAGATATTATAAAAATGATAAAATATATTTACTAGATAACAAATAAAGTCAAAAAATGAGAAGAAATTATTAAAATAAGATGCAATCATTCTAAGTTGGTCATTACACAAAATGAGTATTTTTTATTATTACCTAACATTGAATTCAAATTATACAATACAATAAAATTTAAATAACGATCAAAATAAATATTATATTTAAATTAATAATATAATATTATTGAGACACAAAATCCCACATTCGTGGTTAATGAGATTGGTGGTCTCCTTATATGGTTTAATGTACAGTCCAAACTACAATAGTACTTGTACTTCACTCACATTATAATTGTCAAATTTACACCTCTCGGAGTCAATTTATCAAATCTCCAACTATAATTTTTAAATTAATTTAAAATAATCAAAATAAGCTTATTATCACTATATGTTTTTAAGAAACTTTTAACATTATTAAATTTATAAAAATTCATAATTATAAGAATAAGTCAATTTAGGTGCTCTACTAGATAAAACATAAAAATAACATGATGATACTTGGTATCCACTATCTTCGATTCTTATCCATTATTTGAACCAAAATACTTTTAAGAATTTTCTAAATATCATCTTCAAAAGTTTACTGGAATATTTAACAAAATTAACTCTTCGAAGCAAAGGAAAAATATTAGTTAAAAATTTTCTCTGTACGTGGAATTTGTCGTTGTTGAAAATTTTTTTTGTACACTTCTCCCTATAGGCCTAACTATGCTGTAGGCTAAGGTCTAACAAACTCTATACTATTGCTTTTGCTGCTTTGTTTGCTCAGAAGAACTGTTGAGAAACAGAAAAATGGCTAATTACTCCAAGGCTCATATTTGCCAGTGCTTGAGCCGGTTGTCGACGGCTCGCCGGAGCTCAACGGTGATGATAATGGGAGAGAGGAGGAAGACGGGTATTGAATTTGTTGAGGGAGTTTTGGGCCTGGCCTATGGGCTTATGCAGATGGGCCTTAAGCCCGGTGATGTCGTCGCCATTTTCGCTCTTAACAGGTACATAGGTACTTATCTGCTGCCATTTCAATACCAGCTGCAAATGTACATGGACATTTTGATGGTTCAAGTTACAAATAATACCGCTTATATGCTTTCTCTCCTTTTGAAGTTTGAAGAATATTTCTTTATAAGCTGATTTTGATGGTTAAAATTACATATTTAGTAGTAACTGTTAATATATTCACTAATTAAGAAATAAAATTTGACCTTTCCATGGTGTGTGTGTATATATATATATATATATATATATTAATGTATATATATTTCTTATATATAATGGTGATATTCGGGCCAATTCATGCATACTGATTCCATAAGATATTTGTCACCTCCTTTATCTACCAAGGGTATGATAGACGAGAAGAAATCATTTTGTGTCTTTTGTTTTGCTTTTGACATTGTAGGACATGGTTAGTATTTACCCAATGTGAAAAGTCCATACAATTTAGGTGGAATTTGAACTTTTCATTACCTAATTAACCACTTGGCGATGCCTATATTTTGTTAGAGAAGATGACAAATTGTATGGAAGTTTCAAATTTTAACAATTATTGGCACGATCTGAATGATCCTTAGTACTTTTTCCTTTATGACAAGGGAAACTTGCAACTACTATTCTTTGGGTATGCACAGAGTAAAATCCCCATTTTTATACAATAACTCACAAACCACACGAGAGAGGTAATGTGCACTAGGCAAGTCCAATGTGACAAGCTTGACCCTAAAGGCAAACCCCTTGCTTTTTCAAAGTTGAAATCTCCAACATGGAAATCACAAGCCTAAACCACTGGGCAACTCCAAAGGGTGTACTTGTTATTTTTGTTTGCAAGGATTTGTTGTTTTACATTTTATTTTTTAATTTTTTGTTTCATTTTTTCATTCTTATTTGTGCTATTTGATTTCTTCCGAAATATGAAACCTTGAGCATTTTAATTCAATGGGAGAGGCATATAAAATGAATTTAAACCTGGAATGAGTTATAAGGTATGCTTTTCGTGTAAATTCTCAAATTTGACTGCATCATTTTTGCCACAGAACTATCCTTGAATTATTAACAATTCTTTTTCATCATCCAATTTTTGTTGCAGTGATCTGTATTTGGAGTGGTTACTAGCAGTTGCATATGTAGGAGGAATTACTGCACCCTTCAATTACCGTTGGGTAAATACACAAACTCTTAGTCTCGAACCTTCCATTTGCTTCTGACGTTGTAGGACATGGTTTGTATTTTCTTAATGTGAAAAGTCCATAAAACATAGCTCTAGGTTGTAAACAATTTAAAATATATATTTAAACTTGACTTCGACGAGGAAACTGAAAATCGTTATCATGGATAAGTAATCCTATCATAGAAAAGCATCAATTTCTGTATGATATAGATTGGAGAAACTGTTCTGGATACAAGCATGTTCTCCTAGTAACTGTTCTCAGCATGCAGAGCCTGGAAGAAGCAAGAACAGCTCTTCAGGTAGTAATGCCAAAAATGTTGGTCAATGATGCAACCTTTAATTCCTGGAACTTCGAGTCATTTGCTTCTTCTGTGCCTTCTCTAAGGTGGCAAGTCCTGATGGATACTCCTTCTGAAGTTCAGAGCACTAATATTGGTACGTCCACAGGCATTCATGACCAGTTTGAGTATAGGTAAAGAAAAAAGAGTAATTTTTCTTCTGTTCATTAATTTATCATTCCTACACACCTGCCAGGATTAACTACTGAACAGCTGAAAAGGAGTAGCAAAAGGCATTTAACGGCAGACTACCTGTGGGCACCTCAAGAAGCAGCTATAATATGCTTTACCTCAGGCATATGCTTACTATCTTTCCACTTGCTTATTTCTTCTTGTTCCTTTTCTTTTCCCTGATTCAGAAAGTGATTGTCAAATCCTTTCATACCAACGGAAACTGACAAAATGAAGTTCTTAGAGAAATGTGGTACTGGAGACATCTTTTTAACTAAGGAATGTAATTTCTCTCCCACAAGTTTATCTTCAGATTAGGAAATATCCTGTTTCTTAGCCTCAGTAAAGTTATTTGCTTACTAGCAAAATTCTTGAACTATATGATGGTCATTTTGTATGACATACTATTTGCTCCACTGAGAAATGTGTTTTGTAGGTTGAGTTATTGAACTGCAGGTGCAAATACATGCATATCTCTTTAATTTTCGGAACCCTTAATCTAATCTTGTGTCGCCTGTTCTGGTAAAAGGAGTATTGCTAAGTCCTTTGACTTATATTAAATATTATTTTTTTCTGTTTTCTAATGACAATAGGGACCACAGGGAGGCCAAAGGGTGTTACCATAAGCCACTCAGCTTTAGTGGTGCAATCCCTTGCAAAAATTGCAATTGTTGGTTACGGTGAGGATGATGTATGGTTATCTACTGTGATAATATGGATGTTGCAACCTAAGATATAGTATCCAAATGTTTGAAACACATGCCAATTTGATTCATGTTACTTTTCTCGAAGGTCTATTTACACACTGCACCACTGTGCCATATTGGTGGTATATCATCAGCCTTGGCCATGCTAATGGCAGGAGGTTGTCATATTTTATTACCAAAGTTTGAAGCTAAGTTGGCTGTTGAATCCATAGACCAGCATAATGTCACTTCTTTCATTACGGTCCCAGCTATGATGGCTGATCTAATCTCTTTTTATAGGTAAAGCACTCAGCTGTTCTACATGAATAGGATTTATCTTTTGAACAAAGTTGAAGTGAATAATAACTGTATGGACATACATATGACTGGATTATCAAGCTTTGTCCTTCAAAGTTTACTACCAATATCAGTTTGTAGCATCATCTCCTTTAGGTTTTATAAGGAATACTTTTTGTGATGTCCTGTTCAAGATTAAAAGAAATTTGTTTCTCTTTTTGGGCCAGTTAAGAGTTGATTGATTATTTTCTAGGTCTCTCCCATGATAAGTGCAACTATTTGATTCTACTTTCACTTGTCATAGGACAATGCACATATCTCTAGGGTCCAAATCTGTGAAGAAGGTTCTTAATGGAGCTGGAGGTCTTTCATCTGATCTTATCAAAAATGCGATTGAGATGTTCCCGAGAGCTAAACTTCTTTCAGCTTATGGTATGTTGGTCTTGTGACTGCTTTGACATGATTTCCCCATCTTCTCCATACTTATTCTTTCTGAACAGAATATTCTGTTGATAGGAGAAGATTGCAAGTTACAAAGTGGTGTTCCGGATGTGTGACATATATCTTCTACTAGACATTGCGCTAGCATTACAATTGAGACAGAATGCTTTGTTTAGGGAGGTGGATATTCATGAAGCTAACTTCACAGAATACAACTGATCTTTAAATGTTTTGCAGGAATGACCGAGGCATGTTCTTCTCTGACTTTCATGACTCTTTATGACCCGGCAAGAGAGAGTTGTATCCAGTATTCTTATGCCAACAGCTCCAATTTGGCACATAAACCAGATGGTACCTGTGTTGGGAAGCCTGCTCCACATATTGAAATAAGAATTGCTGGAGATGATTCGTCTTATATAGGGAGGATTTTGACTCGAGGTCCACATGTAATGCTTGGATACTGGGGTCAAATGCCAAGCAATAATTCTTCTCCAACTGATGAATGCTGGCTTGACACTGGTGATATAGGACATGTAGATGATTGTGGAAATATCTGGCTCATTGGGCGCTTGAAGGGCCGAATAAAGAGTGGGGGTGAAAATGTTTATCCTGAAGAGGTAAGCATCCGGACTTCAATGCTTTCATTCTCCTCGCTCAATTGAGCTATCAACACAAAAAGGAACCGCCTATGTGAAATCTCTTCATTGATGAGCAAATGATAGACATGTGTTAATTATTTTCTTGTAATGGACACCGTGTTTTTCTTTTTGCATTGTTTCTATGGGACTGTGATAGCCTATAAATAATTCGGTGTGTTTGTTTGTGACTCAGGTGGAAGCTGTCTTATTGCAACATCCAGGGATTTCTGCCAGTGTTGTTATTGGGCTTCCTCACTCTCGCTTGACCGAGATGGTTGTTGCTTGTATTAGGCTGAAAGACAATTGGCTGTGGACTGATTCAACCTCTAATTGTCCGGTTAACAAGAACGAGCATTGTTTGTCCAGCACTGTCCTCCAGAACTTCTGTAAAGCGAAAGATTTGACAGGGTATTTTCTTTTTTCCTTTGTTGTTCAAGTAAATTCGATTGAAGCATGTCTTTCTCATATTCCATGTCCAATCTTACCCCTCTTGATGCTTGGCATACTCATTCATATTGATGACATATTGATATTTTGCAGGTTCAAAATACCCAAGAAATTTGTGGTATGGAAAAATCAATTTCCAGTGACAACTACTGGGAAATTAAGAAGAGATCAAGTGAGAGCAGAACTTGTGTCTTATAGGCAGTTACCGCCCAGCAGACTATGACTCGACCATATCCTTTTCTTGCATGTGTTTAAACGGCTAATTACATGTACTCGGAGTTTCATGACCATGGTACTGGGAAAATATGCAGCTGTTCCTCACAGCATTTAGCTATTCAATTCTGTATCTCAGGTTATTTAGTGTATTTATTATATTCCCATTAAGTTGTAACCTACAAGTTACTTTTTTTTGTTTCATTACTCATATATACTCATACATTCTTCTCTGTTCTCTATGTGACATCAAGCTGAATAATATCCTGATTCATTGAAACTGAATGATCGTGAAGTTGAACATTGTAGTGCACTTCTTTCACAGTTTTTGTTATTTCTTGTTTATTAGGCATTCCTAATCAACACAGAAGTTCATCGTTGTTGCAGGAAGCCAAATGAAATAACTGAACGATGTGCTCATCTGATTTGTATATTGCTTTTGAAATTATCATGCCCAGTAGATTTCATCATTTAAGCATATTGGAGTAGGACAGGAAACTGCTCTGGCAATATCAGTAATTGCCAGTAGCTTTTACAAATTATTGTTCATAGGTTATGTGTACATGAAAATAGGAACTTCTGCCGATGTGTGTAAACATCTGAATATCTTAAGATCATATGTATTAGACTTTTGCCAAGTCTGCTCTCACCTCAAGCCATGACAACATAGTATTGAAAACAAGCTCCACACTTTCATTTGGTTCACCTATCAGTTGATGCCACATCCCCGGGTAAATCTTCATAGTCTTGTCCTTACTTGCTGCCGATTTATACACAAGTTTAGTAACTTCAGGATCACATATGTTATCATCCCCACCTTGAAGAATCAGCAAAGGGACTTGTAATTCATGACAGTTCCTCTGTATATTCTCACAGACTTTCAGAAGCTCTAGTGCAGTGGCAGCTGTCGGCTTCTCAGAAGCCAGTGAATTCGGGCTTTTTGAGATAATCTTTCTCTTCCACTCTTCCTTGTATGATATAGATGCAGGTGGTTTGGTAATCACAATCCTCCAAGATGGTGCTATGAAGGCGGCCAAAGGTAGTAGCTTCTCCACTGGCCAAACAGGTCTGTATTTCTTCGACACGCCAAACATCGGTGCACTTAACAGCAGACCATTCCATACATTCTTTTGCCTTAGACATATGAGTGTAGAAATTGCACCACCTAATGACTCACCATACAGGAAAACGGGGAGCTTCGGGTGATCATCACGAGCAGAGTCAAAGTACTGTATGCAGTCTTGGACTATAGGTTGAATACATGGTATATAACCAGGTGAGCCTTCTGAGTAACCGTGACCTTGTAGGTCAAGAGAGCAAACGAAAAATCCAGCTTTCGCCATGGCTACTGCATTTAACTCAAAAAGCCAACTGCTTTCAGACATATAACCATGAATCATGCCTACAAGGCCTTTTAACTGATTACTTGTTTCAGGCTGCCAAGATTGTGTGAATATCTTCATGTTTTGTTTGTTTAACATGAAACTTTGTTTGTGCATGATTTTGTGTTGCTTGTAAAACTCTTCTCTTGTCATGTTTCCATAAGGGCTGTTCTCATTAGACTGGAAAATTGGGTGAGACATTGTAAACTAGTGAGTTTATCTGTTTGTGTTTGTGTTTGTGTTTGTGCCTATAAAAATGTGACATACTTTTGAGTTATATATACACACACATATGAAATTATTATGATATGTCTATGTTGTTCAAGAGTACAGATCAGTTAGGAGTTTAGCCTCCCAACTGTTTCATGCTGGGGCAATAAATGGAAATATGAGACATGAAACCAATTACTCCCACCGTCCCATTTTATGTGGCATTCTTTTCTTTTTGGTCCATCAAAAAGAATGTCATCTTACTTTAATTGGAAATAATTTAAGTTTGAAATTTTCCTTTTACCCTTAATAAAATTATTTTCAGCCACACAAGTATCTAAGAATGATTATAGTCCACAAGTTTCAAAAGTCTTTTTTTTTTAAATACTGTGTCAAGTCAAAAGGTGTCACATAAAATGGAACATGGGGCCTAGGGAGTACATAAAATTGAGATGATGATATCATTTTTGTACCAAATTTGGCTTCTATTTAATTGAGGCATAAATTTCTATAATTTTTTGTCGCATTATTTTGCTATGTGATAATTGGCAGCTCTTTAATGTAGTAATTAAGAGGTTGGTGATTTCTTGCATTCTAGGGAAAAGATTGAAGGGTTGGTTAGCTATGTCCCAAGGACATGCCATGTAGCCAACCTAGTATGAATCCCAAAATTTAATAAGAAAGTGGATATTATTTTTTGGTATAATTCATATAATGATGTGTCACTAATTACTCATTAAAGCTTAAATTTAGTAATCACCAATTCATGTTCTCTAAAAATGTTATCCTACTATCTTATAGTTTAATTTATGAAAGAATTTGTACGCCTATAGATAATGGTATTTCTTTCTTATGTTGATGTATGAGAAGTGTGGAAAACTATTAAAGCTGTGTATGAAAAAATGAGATAGGTGTAACTGGAAAAGAGTAAAAGCAAAATTATATCGTCAATCAAACGCAATATAAATTTTATCTCAGATTTAATTTTGGAATATTTTGTTTTATTCTATGTAGCAAACGACCGCTAAGTCTTCAACCTATTCACTACAAAAGAGAATATTATTTTGTCGAAAAAAGTGTTATGGAGCTTTGGTTTCAATAATTAATTCGAACTATTATATTTTAGTGGAACAAGTCAACAGTATTATTGCTCTAGCATAGTAAGTTTGAATGTCTTTAAAAACAATATATCCAGTGAAATCCTACAAATGAGGTCTAGAGAGAGTAAAATATATGCAAATTTTATCCCTACATCATAGAGATAGAGGCTTAAATTTTTTTAAAAGAGCGAAATATTTACGCCTTAAATTGGAGAAAATTTATTTATTTTTCCTTCTTTTTGTTTTAATTCCCAACTGTATTAATTATTCTTTCACCAAACATTTCATAAGTAGTAGTTGCAACTTGCAACAGAAACATCCTTGAATGGGCAATGGAATTATTGAGTCCAAAATCAATTCAAACAAATCCAAAAAAAAAGATAAAAATGATATCTTGTAGAAATAATGTGTTTTTTTGTGTATTATATATATTTATTTAAATGTTATGTATATTATGGTTACAACAAGAAGAAAGAAAATCTTAAATGCAAGTAGGTCCAATAGCTAGGGCAAGTTAAATGATGAAGCAACTAAAGTTGTTACATAATTTTTGGGGCCCCAATTTTCCTAATATTAATTAAATTTAAATTTTATATATTATTATTATAAATAACTTTTATTATTTGATCATTTAACATATATCTACAGGTGAACCTCTCTGAAATATAAAATTTAAAAATAAAATACGTTACTTGCTACAAAAATAAACTTCAAAAGAAATTTGTATATAAGAAGGTTCTTTTTCCTCCTTTTTTGTTTTTATAAAAAAATCTATAGATTTCTCATTAAAGGTTTGTTTTAAGCCGCCGTATTTATTTAGCAACCGCAGAAGATATCATGTCTTGTCACAATCTGAGATGTGTTAGATTTGTTTTTATTTCTTTTTAAATAGGCGTTTCTACATAAATTTGAAATATTTTTCACTTTGGTTGAAATTTATAAAGTTTGAACCAAAAATAAAATTGTATTTCATTATAATTTTTCTCAAAGGAGGAAAGAGAGCATTTTAGTTAAAATTTACGAAGACGAAATTGTAATAAAAATTTGAAACACTTCTTCAAATATGACATAAAATTTTACAATCAAACACTAATTTTTTAAAAAAAAATAAAAAGTTATTTCATAAAAAATTATATAATTCTCATGGCCAAAGATCTCCTAAAGATCATGACTTCTTGCTTTTTGATGTATATTTTAATTATAACATTTGAATTATTGTATTTTTACTTTAATGTGTGATAGGTGGAGATCTATATTTATGAAGTACACAAATAAATAATTGAGTTATTTTTTCGTACATTTTTATTAAATATCATGAAGAAAATCTTTTGATATGAAAAGAATGAACAATTTTACATTTCAAAAGTAACTTTAAGAAAATTTATTAATAACGTTGCATTTTAACAATTAGGAGACTTCAAAAAAAATAAAATAATTTTTTAAAACTTCCAATTAGTTTTTAGTTTTAGAGCACTAATATACTAGAACTGTCCTAATTCTATTCTATTTAATTTGGATTTCTTTTAAATTTTCAACAAAATTAATCTTCTCCTGTCGCAATCGTCAAAGTTAGGATTCCTAACTTTTTCAACGAAAAATAAAAAGTAGGCATTCAATATAATATAATAAATATATTTTACAACACATTACACATGGTTCTTTTTATTAGATTATTGTCTATACAAATTTGTTACACTTGTATGAGGCATTCATATATCGTCCAAGTAATTTACGCTATTCCTTTTAAGAAAAAAATTTATGACGAGAATCTGCAGTCACTATCTTTTAGGTAGGCACAAGATAAATCTCCACTTTTATACAATAGCTCACAAATTAAATAGAAGAGGTAACCTGCACTAAGCAAGCCCAATGCAACAAGCTTGACCAAGAAAATAAAACTCTTTACTTTCACTGGCAAGAAATTTCGAACAAATCCCAAGCTCAAAACCACCGGACCACCCCAAAGGGTCACATTGTCCCTTTAAGTTCTACTCATTTTATCATTACAATACTAGGCTTTATATAGGGAGAGTGCAGAATTATTCTTCAGGATTTCAGTTATAATGACTTTGTATATTAAATTAATCTAAAATCCACATTGTGTGCAAATCACTCAATTTTCCCTATCAAGAAAAACATTAGAAAAAGTACAAAAACTCAAACAATTATTTTTATATCACTGTCAATGAGCAGCAAGGAAGAATTCAACTAATTTATAGAGAAAAATAATTGCCAGTTCCAGAATGGGATTATTCAAATGAGAAGAAAAAGAAAAATGATAAACACACAGAGTTCCATAAAATTAAACTACATCTGTACATTTTATACAAAGAAAGCTGACAAATGTACATAAAATTTCACAGCTGCAACTAAAGGTGTTGAGATATTCCTGCCTGATGATACAAAATATACAGAACTAACTAGGATCTTCCCCTCTACAAGACAGGTCAGTTGAAACTTCAAAAGCTTCTCCCTATTTCAAGTTGCTACAAACACGGCGTCTGTCACGCCAACTAAAATATGTTTTTCTATCTTCGCGTTTGACTTTAAACTAGTACCAGCCAGGATGGAGGAATGTAAAACTCCAGGAATCGAACTCTTATCTGTTCAACAAAAGAAACAAGAGTCGGATAATTGGTTGATTTATGAGAGAAACAATTAAAATAAAACCTAAGATATGTCGCGATGTCTTGCAGCAGGCGTGCTTAAGAGCTACTGTGCCTGTTATTTGTATACTTCTGTTTTTGGTGGTGTTACCAATTTACTGGGGAAGAGAGTTCACTTCTTCTAAATATTCACAATCTATTTTCTATCTTGTTCCAACTGCCATGAAAATTCACCACACGATTTTTTTTTGATCAATAGCCATTTTGAGGTTAGCTCTGCAAGATTATTTTGTTCTGTGGCTTTAGCCACTGCTGAATCTTCACGTCTTCTCTAATGTGTTTCCTCTTTCTTACCAGCTGTTCATACTCCGATTTCCCGAACTCCACCTTTGATTACATTTTGTTCCTTTTTAAGATTTTCTAAAAGCAACCCTTTTTTTTCCTTTGTCCTTTTCCTTTCAAGATCAGATCACTCCTTTCTTCATGACCCCCAGTTTTCTCAACCCTCAGTTTTTTTGCTAATTCATCTGTTTTCCTCTTTATTTCAGTTTCTTTTCTTTGTTAGAGAAATCCCTGAGGACTAATGCTGCACGGTTACAGCTTTTTTCCCCCTTTTCTTGAATAGGTGACAACCACGTGAAGAAAATTAGTCACTGAAGATACAACAAAATGAATAGCTTAAGTAAAAGTTTTAACTTTTCAGCAAATGTTTTCATTGCTCCCCTCAATTTATTTTATATGGCAACATCTGACTGGGTCCGAGATTCATGAAACAAAGAACGACCGTTAGCACAAATACCAAAAGTACCGTTAGAACTAGGGGTAGGTGGGGGCTGGTTTGGAGGTGGGGTGGGGTGCGTGGTCGATTCTCAAACATGCCTTGACATTTCTATGGCTATATAAGAGCATGTCATTAAAAGAAAAAGGGGAAGCAGATGTAGAAAGGTGTCAAGCATTTTAGAATAAACTAAAAAGGAAAGAGCGCTATGTAAACTAGAATAGAGAAAGTAACAAACAGCAAGTTAGTACAACATACCCAGTGAAATCCCACAAACAGCAATTGAGTTCAGGAAAAATATAAATAGTTGGGACATTCACATAAAAGTTGTCTTAAGAGGCTGATATGGCTAATAACAATGAAACCAAATGTTACGCAATATCACCAACTGAAAAGTGAAAACTATACTTTAGCAGAAGAAAAATTACCTTAAGCAGGAGATGATTTTACTAGCTTGATAGACTCTCCAGTTAATTCCCTTTTGATCACCTTAAGAATCTCCATAATCTGCATTAAAGTAAGTGACATGTAAACAAGATACGATATTGCTTCATATAAATGCAATTGCATGCTTCAGAGGTGACACAAGTTTATACTGCAGCTTCCTCCCAAGCCAAAAATATCTGATTATCTTCAGTGGCAGAGCAAGTGCAGTAGAATTATAGTCTTTCCCCTCGTCAGGTGACCTTTATCCACTGGTCTGTAAAAGTTGTGCATGCTAACAACTTAGATACCCACCCCCTTGTAACTTGACCTTTAACGACTTGTTTGTAAATTTCACATGCTACCAACTAGGTACCCAGCTAACACCTTATTCCTTTGATAGGAAGGAGTGAATACTTTATGTTCAGATGCAAAGGGTAGATTGTCATTTTGAAACCTGCCTGAACATACTTGAAGAATATTGGAACTTACAGATGATTATTATACACATATAACTAAATCCGGAAAAAATAGACTAACACCTGTTCCACCGGAACAATTTATGTAATATATCTTTAAAGACGTAATTCATCTTACCCCAGGATAATGCTGTAAAACTGGCGAGTAATGATCGAGTGCTATGTAAATCTTCTCAACTAGGCTTAGAAGTGTATCCACCTCATCTCCCAAAAGATCAACCTGAATTTACAAGAATCCCTCTGAAAAACTTTGCAAACCAAGTAAAATGTCAAAAAGTTAAAGCATGATGCAATTTTTGGTAATAGGCTAAAACAGTGGCGCTTGAGCTATGTGTTGAAGTTGAACTGACCCCAGAACACACACACACACATATGAAAAATTACAAATTTCAACAAAAATAGATACTGACACAATTATTTCAAAAGTAGAGTGAGTTGAGTGCTAACAACTTTAAAGATCAAACCTATCAAGTTCAACTCATGGATCTGACTCTAGGTAAAATGCTTATGTTTCAGTTAAAAATATTGCATATAGTTAATTGCTATTAATATGCAAAAACAGAAATATAAAGAAAGATGCATTCTGTGTAATTGCCTCAGCCTCAGCCAATTGAAGGTCTGAACATTTTTTTTCAAGCCTTTGTTGGTACAGCAGCGTTGTTCTTCTCAGCAAATTGGCCTTCTTAACAAGAGAATCTAATTGGGAATACGAGTGCTCAAACCTGAAAGTATTACCAACAGATTGCATTAGGTCAGAGTGAAGATAATTCAATGTGAACTTCGCAACAGTCATGTCTTCTAAGCAGAACAGGCTTTTGAGTCTGTGTGTATAACAGTTAAAACAAAAATGTCTACATAATTTTTCCCACTTTTTCCCCTACAAGAACTGAATGATAACACCAATACCTAGAAACATGATGGCAAGGCAAAACACTACCAAATACTTCAAAAACAGAATCGGAGGGTCGATCACCCGATACACCACAGATAAATACATCATTTGAAAAGATGCACGCTCACACACATAAATATCAATGTAGGAGGCTTGTCCAATGAAAAAATAGATAAAGCAAAATGTCCATTTCTTTCTTTTTTTATCTTTTAGCCGACAGAAAACCAACTTAATTATTGGAAAAAGTTGATTGAAAGCAAAGGAGAGCTACACCATAGTCCATACAACTTCCGATTGTGCAACTATGGGATGAGAAATGATAACGTAGAAGGATATAGTTGGTTAATAGGTCAACAAGAGCGAAATCCCCAATACTGTGGATACTGTGACACCAAAAACTAAACTTTTTTCCACATAAGAAATATGCAGGTCAATACTAAATCTTTTTTTAGAAAAGAACCTTTTTAGGAAACAGACGTCTGGCCTACAAAAAGAACTAAAGACTATCTGATGAAAAGCTTTCTCCTAGTCAAAATAGCTGATGAAATATGCAGGTCAATACAAGAAAAGGGAAAGGGAAAAGGAGAAAAGTTAAAATGATGTCCCAGCTTAAAAACCTGTGAAATTTATCCCCTTAACTAGTTTTTATCGCATTACAACCTTTTTCCATACTAAATGCACATCAGCCACTTGTCAGAGAACCATCAAATCTGAGGGCAAAAATGTAATCTCTCTTTATTCCTTCCTTTCTTTTATCCCTGTATTCATTTTTCTACACCTTCTTCCTTCTCAATTTCATATCCTAAAAGTACCGCTCCCTCTGATTGCCACTCCCTATAGGAATTTCTAACCTAGTACTTATTATTTGATAAAAGCCTTTGGCTTAGTTGTATCTGGTTTACATTGTAGAATGTTTTGATTGGTTGGGAAAAGTTAAAATTAGACCAAATATGCTATTGATTTGCTTTGTCTGCTCCCAAAGTAACAGCAGCCCCATATTGCTTTGTTAAGTAAAGTGAACCTTCAATCCAACTTTTCTTTCTCTTTCCTGGCCTTCATCCCCATTGGCATGCGAGCAACTTTCCTCCCAATGGCCCCAGCTTTAATTGCTTGTGTTTGCCTTTTTTTTTTTTTATTTGCACCGAGTGTCCAAATCTCTTAGAGCCCCGACTAATCCCGGGAGTGCACAGGCCCTCGACAAGGAGTTTCCCGCAAATGCACCATGGTTAATTCAGGTTTTACCCAGTTCGATGGCCCTCAGAAATTGTTTGCATCTAGTGGGTTTCAATCTTGAGACCTTGAAAGGAGCAAACCCCAAGGCTTAAGTCTATTACAACCAGGCCAACCCCGAAGGGTTTTGCCTTTGCTGGTTGTAATTGGAGAAAAAATAGAAGTAGTGCTGGAGCTAGGTCATTGTTTCCTCAGGATGGAATGGAAGCCATTTTTGTTGGGAAAGAGAAAGGTGAAGAAGGCATGGGGCCATAAAAGAACCTGTAAGGGGTGAGGGAGGAGGGCACTGGCAATGTAGAGAAGAGAAGGGAGAAAAGAAAAAGATTGGCTCTACTGGCTCTACTCTAAACTTAGATATCTTAACCAATTACACTAGCAGTGTTGACTTGTAAGGCACATGAGGTTTGGCATCTTGTTTGAGAGAAAAATGTTAATGCAAGGGGCAGATTGCTACATGTTGAAATGATGAAAGGGCACAATACCACAAATCTAGAGAAATTTCTTTTGCTAAACCAAAAAGTATAAAGGCCACCAGAACAGTGCCTTTTTGTGTATTTTTAGGTCCTTATGGCAAGAATACAATAAGTCATTCCGAAAAAGAAGTCCATATTAGTGTTTGTTTCAGAAAGTAGTGTCATGCAAATGTTATGTTCTGGGTGTAATTTGCAGTTCCTTTTGCTATGGATCCTTTTATCAACTTTTATATTCTCTGCATTTTTTATTTTTGTTATAACCGAGAAATCCCTGTGTGGCCTGCCCTTTGGACCAACCACAGCCTTCTAAACTCAGCGGATAATAGGCCCACCCCTCTACCCTTCTCCACACAAATATAGGCTTCGCGTTGCATGGCGTGGGGCTTGAACCTGTGACCTCAGCCACAAATCGTCCACCTTTTGCCACTTGAGCTAGGCCCTGGGGGCTATATTCTCTGCATATTTGAAGGGGCAAAAGGTCCTTTTCCTCTGTATATATTGGCACAATGATATTCCAATTACTTATCAAAAAAGAAAAGATAGCACAAACCTTGCATTATTTGTTCTCAACAATCCTGTCACCCTGCATTCAAAATCAGCAACCATCTTTGACAATTCATTTATATTACCAATCATTGTTTCCACCTGCTTTCTTAGCTCTCTTTCTTTTGATTCAAGTGAGGACAAAAGAGTCTGCCTCTCTTCAGAAATAGCAAGGACCGTATTTGCCCTGTGATTAGCTTCTTTTAACTCCTCTGCCTTCTCCTCAAGACCCTTATTTAATTGGGCTGCATCCTCTTTCAATACTTCAATTCGCTCCAATGCTTCCGCCAACTGGCCCTTTACTACATTTACTTCTTTGTTGCATTCAGAAGCTAATGTTTGTTGTTGACATGCAAATTCTTTCACCGCATTCAACTCTTGGCACACCTCCTTAAGCTGATCCCTCTCTTTTGCCAGAGCAGCTGATGCGTCTGCTGCTAACTTCTCCTTTTCATTCACTAATGTTTCCAGCTCAGAAACCATTTGCTGAAGTCTGTCCTTCTCTTCAACCACCAATTTTAATTTGTTTTCCATCTCAATAACTTTTGTGTCAAGAGAAATTCGAATTTCTTTTTCATTCAAATGCTCCGAATACAGTTCTTTAAGCATGTCTTCAGCCTCCTTGATGGCTTCACCAGAAATCACTCCACAAATTTCTTGCATAATCAGGCACTCCATCTCTGAATCTTCAATTTCAATTTCTCTAGTACTTCCAGCATTAGTATCATTATTTTCATTAAGCATATCAAATCCCAAGTTTAATTCCTCAACTTCATTTCTTGCTCCAAAACTGAGATCCCTTAGAAAACAGGTATACACATCTTCCCTTACAGAAGCTTCTATCAGTGAGTCATCCATGGCTAAATTGAGATCTCCTATCTGTTTTAGCATGCCTGCTTCTGCCAAAGAATGTTGCAGCCTCTTCTCAGTGGCATCTGCAACTTGGCACGAAAGGGACTTAACTTCATTTTTCTTATCTTTAATCAAGTCTCTAAGCTGGTGATTTTCAGAAAGAAGCTTATCAAGCCTATCCTTTAAGTTAACGAAACTTAGAGTCTCCTGGGAAAATGCAGGATGTTTTTCATTCTCCACCAAGATATCATCCAATTTGAATATAATTTCTGGAATCTTCCTCTTTAGAATGTCAGATTCACCCTTATCTTTTTTATGTGGCAAAGCAGAGCCTCCCCTAAGATTTAGATACTCTCCCCTTAGAGCAAAATATTCATCGGTTTTCTTTTGCAGAATGGACTCATGGTGTCTCTTCATCTTTGTCATTATATTATTAAAATAGGTCACCATTTCATCTTTTGACATGTGCTTCAGTGTTACAGCATCAAAGTTCTCAGGTATATCAGTCTTAGAATCCTCCAGCTTTCCATTTCCATCCCAAACAGATTTTGAAGAAGTCACATACTCATTTGATGTCTTGCGTGTACAAAAATCTGCATCATGTGATCCATGGGAAGTCACATGCCCATTTTCTGAACTTGACAATGACTTCAAAACAGCATCCAACTCCATCCGTAAACTAGAGATGGCATTCAACTTTTCATTTCGGTCACCACACAACTGAGCATACTGGTCCCACAATTTGTACTCAAATTCTTCTTGCACAGTTTGAATTACACTGCGCATTACTCTGGCCTCAAGCTCCACTTCTATTAGATGTTCCTCCTGCCACTGACCAAGTGATGTCTTGGACAACTGTAGCATAACATCCGTTTGTTTAAAGATGGTATCCACCATCATTCTCATGTTATCTACTGCTTTGTCCAACTGACCCCAACTTCCAGATTCTTTCTCCTGTAGAACACCTTCTAGTTCCACTATCTCAGAGCGAGAGCTCCTGTTCCTAATAGAATTGGATCCTCTAAGCTCATCAATACTCTTCTTCAATTTCTTAAATTCATCTTTTGCCAAACTTCTTAGCCCATCAAGAGAGTCTTCCATCTTGCCATGCTCCATAACAACATCTGACAAAGTCATACATCTTTTTAAATTCATACTTTCTAGCTCATCCTGAGAAGTTGGTGACCCAAGAGATTCATATTCAATTTTGCTAGGACCAGTGTCATGAAATTGCAAATACTCCTTCAAGTTGGCTAATTCCATATCCTTAGCCACTAGTCTCTCAGATGCCTCTTGTTCCACCGCCCTCACTATCCCCTTAATCACTGAGTCACTTACCATCCTTGATACCATTAAGCGGTCATTGACATCTTCCCAGTATGTTTCAAAATCCTCCAAAATCTCATCACCCAAATTCTCATTTTCCTTTGCACCATTAACCATTTGCTCAAACCCACCATTTGTATTTTCCTCAAGGTCATCTTCACCACGTGATTTCACACCATTCCCATTTCTCACCGCCCCATTGTCTAACACCTCTGAACTGCCCATAACAGAAGCATATCTGCAGATATTTTTCCCAATATTAGAAAACCTACTTAAACCCAATATAGAAAATCAAAAATTAAGCTGAAAAAAATCAGTTTCAACAAATCAACCATTAAACAGACACACCCTTAATGAAATATAAGCTCAAAATTCATCAACCAGAAGAAAATGACTAAAACAAAGAAAAAACAAAAACCCACTTCACAAAAGTCACCATTAAACAAGCACCCCACAGTAAAGCAAAACATATACCGAAAGAAACCCTGAAATTTCACAACCCAAAAAACAGTAAACCAAAAAAAATGCAAGAAACTGAACACACTCACAGCTAAATTAACACAAACCCAACAGAGAAAACAACTTCGACAGTAAGCAAAATAGGGAAAAGGGTGCTCAATTATTACAACAATTAAACAAACAATTAAATGAAGCAATAAAAAAAGGAAAGCAACTTACAAGGAAACAAATGATATTCCCCTTGAAGCAGCAATAAAGCTACTAATAGCTCAAATGGGGTGATTGGTAAAACGATAAGGTGTAGCAATTCTTCAATTCTTCTGAGAAATCAGTGGAGTGGTCAGCTTTAGGGTTTTGTGAGAGAGAGAGTTAAATTAGCTCACAAGAAACTTTGGGGGAATGAGCGGGAGTGATTTACATAAAAGAAATTAAGGAACTTTAATATAGATTTATATATTGATTAAAGAAAAAAGAAGGTTAATTCCGTAGGAAGATAGTCTTGGTACGTCAATTATGAAAACAAATGTATATTAATATAATTAACTAACGAAAATAATGTTGCTTTAATTCAATATTCTTTTTGTTATATTTTACTTGTCACAATTTTCTTTTAAGAGTCAATTATATAAATTTTAATTCATATTTTAAGATATAATTTTTTATTATAATGATATAAAAAGTATTACAATTCATAAGGTAATCCTCTGCTTTTATGTAATAGTTTACAAATCACATAGAAGAGATTGAGCAATTAATTGCTATTTTTGGATGCGCACAAAGTAAATCTCCGCTTCACATAGGAGAGACAACTCCCACTAATAGGCAAGCTCGGTGCGATGAACTTGTCCCAGAAGGCATAGTTCTTACTTTTGCTGATAAAGGGTTTCGAACTTAAGATTTTCAACATGAACGTTTCAAGTCCAAATCACTGAGTCACCCCCGGAGAATATTAGACATGATACATAATTGTGTCATTTAACTTGATTTCAATTGAAATTGAGATTTTTTATTTGAAATGTATATAATAGACTCTTAAATTTATACCAAATTAATAAATTGATACACACGGTGTATAATACATATAAGATGTCGCATAAAATATATACACATTTATTTAATTTTATATATAAATCTAAATATTTACTTGTATATAATAAAAATTTAAAATTATAAATATTATTGGAAAATATAATAATAATAATTTATCTGATAAAAATAGTGGGTGAAAGATATGGAAAGGCTGCAGATAGTCCTATCAAGTGGTTGACCGTATATATAATTTGTTTGTATTTGAATGCCAAAAAAACGGGGATAACATCATACCCCCTCCATTTTTTCTCTCTCTTTAACTACATAAAAGTATTTAATTTTGTTGGTGGATTCGTTGTAAAGTCATGAAGAATACTTGGTTGTACATTTTGTTATTTATTGGTTGATTCTGAGTTCAATCATTGC
>JAOTQJ010000049.1:13304089-13316724 GCA_025642045.1 Solanum sejunctum
TTTAAAAGAACTGCGAAGATTGAGGATTTTCTCCAAGAAAGAGAAGAGAAGATCGCAAACTTTCCTCAAACTTCAACTAACAATTTCTCTCTCAATTTTGATCGGATTTGAGCGATTCAAAAGGCTAAATTGCATATTTTTCCGAGGAGAACACCATGGGAGTTTTAGAAACTGACTTTGTTGCTTCGTTTGAGATAAAAATTACAGATTTACTGCTGCATTTTTAATATATTTCAAAAACTTTAACATGCGATTTCTTTCTCAAAGTAGCTCCATTTTTTAATTGATTTTCGCCGTTGAATTCCTTATCACTCGGGGAACAATTTCACGTTAAATTTTCCATATTTTGATGGTATTTTTTCTAGTGATGAATTTTTTGGACCGTTTTACCATTTTCACCCGAATTAATTGATTTTAGTGTCATTAGATTTATTATATAATTATGATGCTATATTTAAATAGATTTTGGTGAATTAGAGTGTCATAAAAAGGGAAAAGCTTCAGAATTGATGTGATTCGAAACTTTATATAAGGCAAGTGAATTTCTTAACCTCTGCTAAGTATATAGAATCTTATGCTTCTTGTGTGAGGTGTTGAGGAATGATTTATGTAGGCTTTGATTGAAATATTTTGAATTGGGTAATTATCGTATGTTGATATTTGACTTGTGAATTAATGATGGAGGTTTATTATGTGAAATAGTGATTATTCGTTATTGATATCGAAGTGATACCTACTTTTAGATGTGAATGTTGTTAAAGTTTTAATGGTATTGAGATTGAGGATATGACAATATTTATAGTATTGAGCTATCCATTCTTGATTTTTGAGATATATAAATTTGCATGAACATCTTGCATATTTTATTTTCATGAACATGATTATTGTGCATTTACTTTGTGTTTGCTGAATGTTCCAAGAAAAAAAATGTAAAGCCGATGGAAAATGATTTCGGCTAGTAAAAAAGAAACGTAAAGCCGATAGGAAATGATTTCGGCTACTGAAAAAAATGAGAATTACAGAGGATACTATGATTCGATGGATTGGGTCACGCGCCGCGACAAATGCATGGACTAGGAGTCCCCCATAGGTCTCGGCCTGTGTTACAGTGGGTGTGTATCGCTAGGACAGATATGCATCATTCTATGTGACATAGCATTGCATTACATCTCATTATTATTTATAAACGTGTGAGTGCTTTGTGAAACTTGTGATAGATGCATTTGATCCCTGGTGTTGTTGATATATAATAGTTGATATGTTTATTGAGTTATCTGCTATGTACATTGTGAACTGTTATGCTGGACTGATCTTATGCAGGTTATAGTTGTGGGGGGTTGGTTGGAGTGTTGGGGGTACCGGTATTATATATTACTTAACTTTGTATTTAGTACTTGCTAAGTACCGTGTGTTTGGTACTCACCCTACTTGCTACAATAATTTTGTAGGTTGTGAGTTCGGATTGTCGTGATACTCTCTACTTGTTCTTGTCCGAGGCTTCCTGCGGAGAATGCAAGAGGAGGTAGTTGTTTGCCATTCCAGCTGACTTCTTACTTCTATTTATGATTTTATTCTATTCTAGAGACAATATCATTTGATACTTGGGATTCTTTTCAAATTTATTGTAATACATTAGAAGCTTGTGCACATGACAACTAGGTTTTGGGGGATTTTCATTAGGTTGCTTATCCATAATTGAACTTTCATTTTTATTATAATTTCACACTTTTTAAGGTTATAGTTGAATTGTAGGCTAATTTGTCTTGGTGGGATAAGACGAGTCTCATCACGCTCATTTTTGGATCGTGACAAACTCACTCAATACTACGCTTACAATATATTAAAATTTGAAATCTTTGAAATAATTATATAAATATAGTTTTTCTTAAAAAAAAAATTATAATTCAACAATATAATGGGTAGATTTTACTCTATTTTTTTGGCCTTCAATATTTGAACCCTAAGACAAGGGCTTCACCTCCATTAAGCCGCCCATTGGCCTTCAATATTTGAACCTTTCAAGGAATTTTGCTACAGTGTGGAGCAACTGCGATGGCAGTTGAGGAGGATTTGAATGTTAACGAAGAGTCGAATCCGAGGCCGAGGCACAAGGGGAAGCATGATAAGCCGAAGCCATGGGATGATCCAAGCATCGACCATTGGAAGATTGAGAAGTTTGATCCTTCCTGGAACGCGAGTGGATTGCTTGAAGTCAGTTCCTTCTCAACACTCTTCCCTCAGTACAGAGGTTAGCTCCCAAAAAAATATGTTCTTATTTCATAACTTTTGGATGCTTGACTTGTAAATACTTGGTTAATCTTACAACTTCACCATATTAATTACAGCGTCATCTGTCTAATTTTATTGTCAAATTTCAAGTTTGGAGCTTTGGGCATATTTGGATTAGTCTCTTTTATGCATGCCCAAAATTTCTGTGTTAATTGATCCTTGAATACCTAGGGCACGTTTCGTTGAGCAACCAGTTATCCCGGGATTACTTATTCCGGATTGTTATCTCACCCTCTTATAATCCCTGGATAAGTGCGATTTATCCCAGCTCATCCTATAATTAATCCCGTTATCAGTTATTCCGATTGTTATCTCACCCTCTTATAGTCCCTGGATAAGTGCAATTTTTCCCAGCTCATCCTATAATTAATCCCGTTATTAGTTATCCCTTGTCCCTTAGTTATTCCTAAAATTAATCCCGAGAGTTATCCCTTATCCCTCGTACCAAATGGGCCCCTAGAGTTTATTTTAATTGCAAAACCAACTGCAACAACAACACCTCAATCTCAAACAAGTTAGAGTCGGCTATATGAATACCAAATAAAATAAAATAATATTAAAACCTATATGGATTAGCTGAGTCAGCACTGATTCCAAAGATTTGTAGGTCTTTCAAGAAAACTTCCTTTGTGTGGTTTTAGGCCTACCCCGAGCCCATTTAACACATGCCCTCCACCAAAGTTTTTACACTTACAGACCGTTGCATCTCTAGGTCAATGCATGACATGACCAAAATCATGGAAACTAGAATAAATGTGTGCGCGGGGGTTGGTTAGAATCAGGCACATTAGGAATTTTGACAGAATATGTGTTCCCTGTCAGTGTTGCTCTCATTGGAACATAACATTTTTTTGCTTGCCAATGTTCAGATACATGATATGATCTAGCTTAAGTTGATGTTTTGATTATACCAAATTGAAGAAAGAGAAAGCAGTTCCTATTTATATTGGAGCATTGTTTAGTTGCTTCTTTCTTCAATAATTTGTTAATAAGAACTGACAACACAAGGTGCACTGAGCAGGTCGGGATTTTTAATGAATCTATTTGTTGCCAGTTTGAGTCTCTCTCCTTATAAATTATAATTTGTTCACTTGATCATGTTTGCATTTTGACCTTTCCTTGATAAGTATGCTTGTATATCTTTTGTTAAAACCTATCGATGTTTCTTGTGAATCTATAATAATTGACACATTAATGTACGGTATGTTAATTATTGAGCATTGCTATCAGAGAAATATTTGCAAGAGTGTTGGCCTATTGTAAAAGGTGCCTTGAAAGAGCACGGAATTTCCTGCGAACTTAACTTGGTAAGTCATTGTAACCTCTGCCTCCCTCCCCCCCCACTCCCACCCCCACACCCACCCACACATACACATTTTTGTTGCTGTCTACAACTATAGAATACTTCTAGAACTATAATAAATGTGTTACACTTCCCTCACACCAAGCTGTCTAATTTTTTAAAAATTTAATTCTTTGTTGGTACTGTGAAAATGTGCTTGAGAAGTATTGACAGTGATCTCTTTTTGGAGTTTGGACTTTGCACTCTAGTTCACACATTTATACTTTTATTTTTCGAGTTCCTTGAGTAAAAATCTTGAATCTGCCACTGCACAAACTATTACCTTGACTGGCTATTTGTCTTCCCACTTTTACTCTCTAATGAGCACTAATGTTAGGTCTGCACTTCTGCAAGTAATATTATCTATTTATTTTTTCTTCTGTTGGGTGTCAGGTTGAAGGATCCATGACAGTTTCTACTACTATGAAGACAAGGGATCCCTATATTATTGTAAAAGCTAGGGATTTGATAAAACTTTTGTCACGAAGTGTTCCTGCTCCTCAGGTTTATATTTTTCTATCCGTGTTGTTTCTCATCATCTCTGATTCTTTTCTTATATATAGCATACTAATGCTACGTTACAATTTTTAGTAGCAATCTGTAAATATCGTTGTTTTTTGGGATTGAACCGTGCTGCTGTTTATGGAATGGTGTTCATTTTGTTTCAAAATCAGGAGAGGCTTGACTTTTGTATTGATCAGTATTCCAAGGGAGGTTTGACTTTGTCATATATGTTGAATTGTAAAGTTATTTAGCACACTTATATTTATTTTGATCAGCAGCTGTCTTATGCTTAATCGGAATGGTTGTGCAAAGGAGAGGGTTATATTTAAAAAAAATAAAATGGGAGGCTTTCGTACATTGCTGTAATTAGTAAATAACCAAAATTTGGAGTTTCCATATAGTCCACAAATTTTCTTTGGGGCGGAGTGGTGGTGGTGGTGGTTTACTTTAGTGTGATGTTTGAGATTTAGGTGTCAGTGGTTTGCTCAGCTAAACAATTTCTTTCTTCTTGGATTTTGTTTCGCATAAAGTAGATCTTCTCTAAGCTATTATATTGTTTAATGGCCTTCTATTCTACTTTTCTATTCTTTAAATTGTTTTTCACTTTTCACCATCTGTGGTATAACAGATGAGAAAGTAAAGTGCATTTATTTATCCACAACTATGCTATTCATATCCCCTCTGAAATTTGAACGCTAAGTTGGAGGATTGCTTCACTATATTTGTGTGCTCTTTTCATCATCCAATAGTTTCTTCAACTGTTGGTCAATTCTAAATGAAATTTGCTTTTCCAGGCTGTCAAAATCCTGAATGATGAGATGCAATGTGACATCATCAAGATCGGTAACTTGGTTCGCAACAAGGTTTGCTATGCTTATCCCTACTCAAATTAAGTACATGTATTTCAACTTTATTTTTAATTTTGGTGGAGGTTTTTGATGAGAACGTGCATTTCTATGTCCATCAATAGCCTTGTTAGATACCCGTCGAATAAAAATGTTCATTAACTAACAGTTACCTTTTCTCAAAAAAAAAAAAAGTTCCTTCACTAAATATGCACATTTTTTGATAAGTTGGCTCATTCACAAAATTACATATTTTCTTGACAAGTAGGAGAGGGCTTGCACCCCCCTCACTCGTCCACACTCCTGTTTGTTCAACCAGCCTTCATACCCAAAATTATGCCCTGAAGAGACTCAAACCTCGATTTTCCTTAGCATGAGATTGATTTCAAGGTTTGCCTGTGTATCAGTTCATCGAGGTGTCATAAATTGCACCATATGCAGTGATATGTTCCTTTGGCCTTGATGATTATTACCGTTGTATCAAAGGTACTAGTAAAGATGGATATGATTTCTATACTTATAAGATATATTTAAGTTATTAATTATGTTTCTTACGCATATTATTTGTGGGAGATTTCTATCTCAAATATGAAAGAATGTTTGTTCCCCTGGATTACATATCTTATTTTTGTTATTTAGTTTGGACTATATAAAATGTATATAGAAATATTTCCCCTGAAACTCCAAATTTTTTTAAAGAAAAATAGATGAAATTTAAGAAAATTTGAATCTTTCACCGTGTCCACTTCCACCCTACCCCCACCCCAAATTGTTTTAAAGAAAAATAAAAGAATTTCAAAAAAAAAGTTTTAAGTTTTTGCGCTCGTGCTCCCCCAACCCCCTAATTTTAAATAAATACACTTTTTTTTATGAAACAAGAATTTTTTTATTATCAGTGGGGGATCTATGGGTTCTCATATTTTACCCATTTTGACCATATTTGTATGAGCTTTTAAAATAGATTAGCCAATATTTACCCATTTAGAAAATATGAGTTATCCATTAAAATATATATGGGTTAAAATAGATTCCTTTCACCGTATATGGGCTGAAATTGCTGCCCCTAGGAACGATGTTGCATAAAAGTTCAAAATTGAAATGCCTGAATGTTGTACAAGTTATATAAATAAGTATTGATAGTTGAATAGTGTGAAACATTAATGTCTCAGAAAAGAAAATTTGAATCAAGATTAGTAAAAATGATGTTAATAGTGGGATGTAATACTCTGTGTTAGATTACTTTGTTTTTGGATATTCATGGTCATGTGCATTTTGTTGGCATCGTCTAAATTCATGTTATTAAATTCTTTTTTTTCAGGACCGCTTTGTTAAACGCAGACAATATCTCGTGGGTCCCAATTCATCTACTTTAAAGGTTAGTAGATTGGGTTCTGCACCATTCTCTGGAAATCATAATTGGCTAGGATAGCATCCTATGCACATTGTTGTCGGGTAGGACAGAGATAATAACATTTGTCAAAATACCATTCTCTTGACCATAGACCATTTTGTCAAGGAGTATTTTCTTATTTCTTTGCTTAGACCAGGCATGAACTGGAGAGCATTTGTACTGCGCTTGCTTACCTGTCAGGATGACTTATCTATTCATAGTGGATGGCCCAACTTCAAACAGGAAGATTTTCCCAAAATACTCTTCTTGAATCAATAATGATGTATATGCGATACTGTCAAATAATTAAATGAACTTTGAGAGAGTAGATTAACCTTATTGTGGGTAAAAATTTTGTTGCTCCTTTACATTATATGTTAATCATGGGTATTGCCTGGTAAACTGATAACCCTTGACCAGAATCACATCAGGTTTGGTCCTACCTCCTACCTGCACCAGCAACTGATCCACAGACCAAGTAGCTACAGAACATAGAGACATAGATTACCTGAATGTTGGTGAATAGCTGACACTTCTTGCAGGTTATTACCTTCTGCCATATAGCTTAATGTATTTATCACTTTGAATGTAGGCCCTGGAAATTTTGACCAGCTGCTATATCCTTGTCCAGGTATACTCGTATGGTGGTTTGCTACACATGTAAACTGCAAATTTAGTGTCGTTTTCCCATTTTTATTTTCTGTTTAGGTTCTTATCTTATCATTCAATATTAAATTACATGATATAAATATCTTGTCAAAATCGAGAACAAACTTAAATCTTGTGTAAAATTGAGTAGGGAAACACAGTTGCTGCTATGGGTTCCTTTAAAGGTCTAAAGCAAGTGAGGAGGATTGTAGAGGACTGCATACTGAACAAGATGCATCCACTACATCATATCAAGGTAAATGAGCAAATGCATGCTAAGTAAAAATGGGGTGTTCAGGTATTTATTATGTTCTGACTAAAAGTATCTAATAAGCAACTATTGCTTACGTATTTCTTCAACCATAGATCCTCATGCTGAAGAGAGAGCTTGCAAAAAATCCAGCTCTGGCTAGCGAGAACTGGGACAGATTTCTTCCGCAGTTTAAGAAGTAAGGCATCCTTTCATATGTTGTTGAGGTGGATTAACTTTTTAATCTGCAGTGCCAATTTCAAAGCTTGAATATTATGTTGTTCGCCTTTGTTCATTCAGGAAGAATGTTAAACAAAAGAAAGTTAAGAGCAAAGAAAAGAAACCATATACACCCTTCCCACCTCCTCAGCAACCTAGTAAGGTGAGTTGTCATTCTGGTTCCAGAGTAACCCAATTTTTTCCCTTTATTTTGTTCTTTTTCTTTGCTGTATCTTTTTTCTTGAGACAATGGTAACTTTGCATCCACAAAGAACTCATTATCCAAGAAATGATGAGGAAGAATTCTTTCTTTTCTATATCTCTATTTGATGAGTAGATCTTTAAGCATAATAAACCCTCTGCACTAAAGCACTGTATAATTGTCATTAGGCAATTACTGGCATTAGAAAAATTCTGACCCGTTGCTTTAATTAGTTATTCTGTTGAAACCAGCTTTTTCTTTGTTTGCTATTATCTCACTGGTGTTTGTTGGATTTTGTGCTTCATTTATTTTTATCTTTAAAAATATCTATTGTTTCATCTTCTCTCATGGTGACAAGGAACTACTAAGATATATCCTCTGTTAATTTAATCCAACATATTATATAAATCTTTTTGGTCGTAGATTGATCAACAACTGGAAAGTGGTGAATACTTTTTAAGTGACAAAAAGAAGTTAGCAAAGCAATGGGAAGAGAAACAAGTAAAACAGGCTGAGAAGGTTGCTGAAAACAAGAAAAAACGGGAAGCAGCTTTTGTTCCACCTGAGGTTTGTATTCATATAATCTCATCAGGGAATAATTGTTTTGCGTCTAGATATTAATTTTCTATTGAATATTGTTTCTGCACTTCTGCAGGAACCAAAAATACATAACCAAGATGTGTCCAAGGTGGATAAAGATGATGTCACTGCAATGGCATCGTCATTGAAGGTATTTCCATGATGCTTTTAATTGATACTGCAGCTTCTGTGTCTGGACCTTGATTCTTGGATTGCTAATTATATAATGCATTTGTATTGGGCTTGCTGCAGAAAAAAGCAAAGGAGTTCATGAAGCAAAAATCAATTGATAAGATTGATGCCGAGGAATTTATTGCAGGTCCCAGCAAGCCATCTAAAAAGAAATCGAAGAGCTCTAGATAAGTAGTAGTCTCATAGAAAAAGGTTTTCATTGGTCGTTGGTGATTATGGTTGCTGGAGAAAATCTGTAAAAATTACAGATGTGTAAATTGTTGTCTTGTCGCTGTATTGTATCTTCATTCAGCTGCCATATTGACAGTTAGAATTCTAGAAGACTTTCCGTTTCACGTCATCAGCACGTCGGTCAGCTAGTCCTAGTATCTGGCAATTTTGGAAACAGGGAAAACACTCTTTTTTTCCCTTTAGTTGTGATGATAGGCGAGGTCCATAGTGTTGTTGCTTTGTATACTGATACTGCTTGATGGTGTTGCTTTGTGTGATCAATTAGAGTATTTATTTTGTGTTTTTAATCTTGTGTCATGTACACCCTCCTTCTCATTTTATGTAACACCTTTGACTTGACACGATGTTTAAGAAAAGAGAAACTTTTGAAATTTGTGGTCTAAAATCATTCTGAGATATTTGTGTGGTTGAGAATCGTTTTATTAATGATAAAAGAGAAATTTCAAGGTTAAAGTGTTTTCAATTAGAGTAAGGTGATATTTCTTTTTGGACGAACCAAAAAGAAAGGACTATCACATAAAATGGGACGGGGGAAGTAATTCATTATCGCCTCATTTGTTTATGGTTTGTGGAAATGTAAGAGCTTTTATACTTGCAACATAAGAAAAGGAACTGCTCTTCTTTGCAAGTGGGAAGAAAAGTCCTCATGATCCTCATGGGACTAACCTACTAAAGTGGTTAATGTACATGAGTGAATTCTTAGTAACTCGAAAAATAAAGCAATTAACCTACTAGGTACAAGAGTTGAAATCTATTAATACTCGTACGATACATATTACAGTTCCCACTTATATGATACAAAAGTAACACAAAGGATCAAAGGGTAGAGTGATGCAGAACCTGATAGAGAGATTATTTCCGAAAGATATTTGGGTCAAATACAAAACGACTACAAAGGATCAAAGGGAAGCTCGAAAATCGACTTAAGTTCATCCCAGTTACCATGCTCTAACCATTCATTGAAGTCCAAAGGAGTAGTGGGATTGGATGCTGCAGCAGCAGTTGTACTTTGAGATGAGGGTTTTTGCTGATGCTTATTTTCTGTTATTATGGTATTCTGTTTAACAACAGGAGTAGTACTAAAACTGATGTAAATCTGGGAACTATTATCAGAAGAAGAATCAATTTGATGATTGGTGCAAATTTTGGAGCTTAAAGCATCCACTGGATCATTTCTTTGTTTTCTTGTTGCTACTTTCCAATCTGGTACTAGTTTCCTATACGAAACATTTCGTTTCAAGATACGGCAAAGAGTCCATGTTTCCTGGAGTATTTTCAAACGTTAGAACCTATTTATCATCGCGTGTCAAATCAAACGACATACTTACTTACAGCTTCTGATTTATCAGGAAGACGAAATTCGTGCATTTGCCAATCAGTTTTTGTTCCTTTTCCAGCACTGCCTTTGTAATACACCAGTGATTTCTTGAGTCCAATGCATTTTCCATGTATGTTAGAGCTGTAAATAGGTTTATCAATGCCAGTAGCCTTCCAAAATCCAGAACCAGCAGTGACTCTGTTAGGTCGTACACTGTTTTTGTATTTTCTGCCTCTTTTGCAATAAAAATACAATTCCTTCTCTCCATTAATGTTCTCTGAAACATTGACACACGTTGAGATATAATATTCAATAATTAAAAATGTGTTATGTTCCATATTTTTAGATGAAATAATATACCACCAGGATATCCTACAATAGAGTCGAGTTGAGTCTCTTCGCTAAGGATGTTCAAGATTATTCAATACTTCTAGTCCTAAATATGCATAAAAAGTTACAACTTTTGATCCATATACACAATACATAATTTTTATATACAACAACATATTCAAGGGAATTCGACAAAATGGAGTCTGGAGAGAGTAGAGTGTATCAAGATTTTACCACTATCTCATGGATATAGAGACATTGTTTCTAAAAAACACTTGGCTCAAATACATAATTTTTATATACACACATATATTATACTCCCCCCGTTTTAAACAGAATGACCTTCTTTTCTCTTTTAGTCTGTTTTTAAAATAATAACAACTTTCCTTTTTTGACAAAACTTTGATTTCAACTTCCATGTTACATATTTAAGGCTTATTAACTAAAGAAGATCTTGTACATTTGACATAACTTTTGTTTAGGAGCACAACATGAAATAATTTTCTTTATTTTCTTAAATTTCACGTCAAATCAAATCAAGTCATTCTTTTTAAAATGAAAAAAAGCATTATTATGAATGAACAGTATTTAATTGGATACTTTTCAATTACGTGGCTCCACAAAAGATCATCAGTTGTTAATTTATTTATTTAAAATAAATAAAAATACGCAATTGACCCAATAAAATAAGAGATAGTCCTAGCTAAGAGCAAATTATAATTAGTAATGACTAGTTTTTCTCTAAATATTCTAATTCTTTCTTTTGTTCTTTTGGTCTTATTTAAGTTTTGTTTTCTTAGTAAAGCTCAAGAAGTAAATAGTTCCCAAGTTTACATACATAGAAAAAGAGTCTTAGCTAATAAACTGATATAGGTTCACGATTTCAACATATTTACTAGCACTTTCTAATGCATTTTACATTCATTCGAAATAGAGTCGATTGTGAAAATCACAATGCAATCATTTTAACTTTATCTCAACTAACATTTAATGTGATACATTACATTTTGTTATTACAACAACAACAACAACATTACCCCAATGTTTCAAAGGCTCACGTCCATTACGGGGTAAGGGGGGGTCGGATGTACGCAACTTGACCCCTATATTTAAAAACACAGCGCGACTATTTCCGAACGACCTATGATGAGTGTCGAAAGTTGCATAGACTAAATGCTACTTCACAATTGAAAGAAACACAGATAGTTTAAAGAGTCATTTTACTTTATTCCATCATACCCCAAAGCCAAAAAATTAGTGAATCTTGTAAATAAAATATACATAACTATCTTGTAAAATTTGGCTCCTCAGCGAATATCATCAAGCAGTTAATATGTAATGAATTTATTTTCTCAAAAAATAAGAGAAAAGAAGAACATTACGTCCTTGCTATGACTTAACAACCAAATAAACAAAATGACTCAAAATTTATTGCCATATAAAGCATTTAGAAGATATTTACATGCAAGTGTATGATTTTAAACAAAGATTGATCTTCTTTTCATGTTCTAATCTTTCAAATCCAACGAGTAATGAGTTTTTTTTTTATATACAATTTTAATAATTCCCTATCTTTTTTCAATTTTATTTTCTTTTTAAATAATTCAATAAATTACTTCACACTACAACACAGTATATATAGCTAAGAGAACAAAAATCTAGCAATTATTTAGTAATAGCCACAAAAATTTGAGTTATATAACTAATTATAACATGCTTGAACATATCTAACATCTATATATTTAGATTTCTTTTCATCAAGAAAACCCTTATTTGATAGGGAAACTTATAATTATGCGAGAGAAATTAAAGAAACAAAATCTAGACGAGTTTAAGTTATATATGCAATCAGAGACAAATCTGAGAAATGAATGGAAATAAAAGTAAGAAAGTTTAGTAGACTTACTTGGTAGATCCCAAGGGTCATATTTGTAGATATCGATCTGCTTGATAATTTCTAATCCTATCGATTTTTTCTCAACTTTCCTACGTAGATAAAACCCTACAAGTTCTTCATCGGTAGGATGAAATCGAAAACCTGGAAGTACAACATCATCATCGTCATCATCATCATTATTGTTATCGTAATTATTTGTAACTATGTTGCTAAATTTTTCTACTTCCATCATTAATTCTGAAAGAAAAATTATGAAGTGGTAAGTCTCTTGTTAGCTAGGGTTATGTATATATATATATATATATATATATATATATATATATATATATATATATATATATATATATTTATTTTATACTAATCAAGAATGTGTTTTTCTTGAATTTTGGTCAAAGTCAT
>JAOTQJ010000049.1:13327076-13357969 GCA_025642045.1 Solanum sejunctum
TGATTGAGCTCCAACTATGTTTGACAGCCTAGAGTAGGCCTAAATTGTGAACTAAGTGACATTTGTCTTTTAATCTGCAAATATAGAAGGATAAGAGATAATTTCGAATATACGTAATAAATTTAATTAATTTATAATATATATAATTATATTTTATTTACATAAAAAATAAAAAAATACATGATGATTACTCAATATTATAGAAAGTAAGTTTATAGTGACTCTACAATATAAATTGTATAAATTACTTATACTTATTATGATATGTTTTATACATAAATATACAATGATTATACATAATTATACACTGAATGACAATTTTTTTAGTAATTGAAATGCCCAAAAGATTATTGATGTAATTAAACCAAAAGAAAATGCTAATAATTGTAAGTTTATTAAATAATTGAAGCTGAAAATAAATAATGTTTAAAATCAAAGTTGTCCAAACTGTAAAGTGTAACTAATTAGGAACAACAGTTGTACTACTTTTGTTTTTTTAAATTATTGTCAATTTTAATTTTAATCCGTGTGATATTTAATTAAGCATATTTAAATTATAATTAATTGAGATGAGTGTTTTTGCTCTAGCAGGAAGTATTCCATTTTTAGACTATGTTTAAATTATATTACTATCAAATGTAAAACAACAATAAAAACAATTAATAATTATAATAATTTTATTGTTATTCGCCAGCAAAGGGATCAAAAAGTGAATTTTTTAATTAATTGAAGATAAAACAAGAATAAACAATATATAAAGATAACTTTAAATTATTTAATTGATTTAACTTTAAAAAATAATTTTTTAAATAAATATTACGATATCGACTTTTCATTATTATATCTTCTCTTTTTGACAAATTGAAAGTTTGGTACAGAGAGTCGTTGTTTCTTTTAATTTTATTCCTGTTTTACAGCTATCATCTTGACCAATAAAGTAATAGTGGTACTTTGAGGTACGGAGAAAGCAAAAAAACATTTATTTAATTCTGGAAAATTAGAGGGCTATTTTTGTAACTATATTTGGGTGGTTCTTTATTTTCTAGACATGCCCATGTGAATTATGATCACCCCAAAAAAACAACCAAATCATGGAGCTCCATTCTCTCCCATCCACACCAAACAAATTTCTCCCTCATGTCGGATTAGCTTGTTCGCATCTTGATTAGTTTTAAATTATTTATATTTCTTTCAATTATGAAGTATCAGTTAGTCAATATAATTTTCGATGCTCATCACGAATTATTCAAAAATAATCGCGTTATATTTTTAAACTACAGAGTCAGACTACGTACATTTGACCTCTCTTACCGAGAGCCTTTGTTGTTATTGTTATAATTGATGTTTTGGCCATCAACAATTGAATAGTTTGATTTGATTCAACTCATGATTGCATTTACAAATCTTGTCATGTGGGCTTTAGTGGATATTTTTTATTTTTCACTCAATCGCTCTCTCTTTTCTTTGCAAAATTGAGTTATGTGAGCAATAGCTTTTTTATTATCATAAAGTAATGACCTTTACGAAATAATGATAAAATCTACATATATTTTATTCTTTTAGACTTTACTTTCGATATTTTACGTGGGGCGAATACATTTGACCCAATAGTTTTTCGAAAATAACATCTATATTTCTATGAGGTAATGATACAGTCTGCGTATATTTTATTTTCTCCATACTCTATTTTGTGAAATTTTATTGAGTATATTATTATTCGTTAATTTTGAGATTTTATTAATATATTGTTATTATTGCATTTTGATTAAGTTTATGACATATATAACTTATAAGAAATTATCTAATATTGGTTTTAGATCATTTAATCTTTTACTTGATAAAGTAACCTCTTTTTTATTTTGTATTTTTCAAAATTAGGCAACTTTTTTGTAATTCTTTTGTTTGTGAGAAAAATACATACAAATATGAATGGGGACCAAAGATTGACAAAGAAAATTATTATTATTGTTTTGAAGAATTATCACATCTTTTAGACAAACAAAATAAATTTTAGAGCAATAGATGGTCCAGTGAAGGTTATCCTTTCTAATTATTTAAATTATTTAAAGAGGAAACTGCCAAAAAAATCAAATAAAAAAATCGTATCCAATTTCAAATGAATACGGCAAAAATTAATTAAAATAAATAAAGTTTTCTCATTTCACGTCCTCTAATATAACAATCTCCTAAGTAAAATTTCAGAAGAGGAATCTAAAGAGAGTAAAATATATATAAATTTTATTACTATCTCATAGAAATAAAGAGACTGTTCCTGAAAACTCTCATCTCAAAAATCCTCATTTCATGTCCTTTTAATAAATTATAAATTTATTTTAATATAATTTTATTTTAAAAAAGATTCGGTATTAAAGGTAAATGAGATCTTAATTTTATACGATAAATAAATTAAATAAAAAAATTATGCGGATAAATAGATATATACTAAATAATTAACATAATTGTAGTTTGAATTAATTATGGCTCGCGACAAATATCTGGCTATACAATTAGAGTTCTATATAATCCGTGTCATGTATACAAATGTTGTGTGAGATTATACAAAAGTTGTGCGCGAATCAAATTGTATAGTGAAATATATAAACACTGTGAATTATATAAACGTTGTGCACGAATTGTATAAGGAAACACACAAACGCTATACAAATATAGTAAACGTATAGTAAATTATACAAACATATATAAATGTTGTGCGAGTTATACAAATGGTACTATAACTATAATTATAAAATATAATTACTTAAATTATAGCTATATGCGAAAAATCTTCTAAATAAATTAGGACAAGTTTTTTAATAACCTTAATAATAAGTAATATGAGAACAACAACAACATACCTAGTGAAATTTTACAAATGAGGTATGAGGAGGATAGAATGTATGAAACCCTTGCCACTACTTTGTATAAGTAGTGAAGTTATTTCTTGGTAACCCTCGTCTCAAAAAGTCCATAGGCAGAATAAACTAGATATGACAAAAAGAGACGAAAGCGAATAATAACGAAAAACACATAATAATATATAAATACGATAAATTTTACATACATACGACAGATAATGATAGACATGATATAAACATGACTATTCTTGCTACCTACTGTACCCCAAGTCCTGACATCTACCTAACCCTATCAATCCATTAGTCTGCTACTCTAATTTACGACTTGTATTCTTTTCTATCTAAAATCATATTTTCGATCAGATCTAGTTTTCCCACTAAGTAATATGAGAACATGGAGTAATAAATTATGCCAAATAAATAAATTAATAAATCTAGTTTAAAACCCTTGAGAAAATGGCTGTTAGTAGGAGTTGCAACAAAAACTAAACTGATGGAGTAATAAAACACTATACAAACGAAAAAAAGACAGTGCAATATATGAATGTTTCCAGTCTGTTTCAAACTACTCCAGCCTACCCATATTCCTTTTCTCCTCAACTTTATTCACAAAATAATTGAGCTCTTTTCTCTATAATCACCATTTTTAGGTGATCTGTCTTTAGACTTAATTCGTCACCATTCTTGAAATTTGTGTTTTTTTGCTTACCATTGTCTCCAAGAATCGAGCTTTTGACTATTGTCTTGGTTTCAGATCTGTTTGCTGATTTGGGGTTTTATCACTACTGAAGCTGGTCCTATTGAAGATATTTTCTTGTGGGGTTTGGTTAATTTATCATGTTGTTGAAGTTGTCTGAGGATTGATGGAGGTATTCTTTTGATGTTTATGCTTCATTATTTGATGTTTCTTGAGATATTGAAAGATAGATTGTTTTTTATTTGGGGGTAGAAAGTGATTGAGGTGATTGCAAATTATATAGGGGGTTTTCTTATCTGAAATTTTTTATTTTTGGGGTTTTCAGTTTTGTAGTTGAACCTGAAAAAGTGTGTAGATAGTACTAAAAAGGAAGAATTGCCTTTATTTGGGGTAGTGAAGTTATGAAAGTCAAAGGGAGGGAGGTGTTTGGGATATTTCCTCTTTTTGTATTAGTTGTGTTTGTTGAAATTGCTGAAGCTCAAACAAAGACTTTTCTGGTAAATTGTGGTACAAATTCCAGTGTGAATGTGGATGGTAGCAAATGGATAGGTGATTCTGCCCCTGGCAGTAATGTCACTTTGAGTTCACCAGGTATTGAGGCATCTACTGACGCATTTAATGGTGATGCATCTTATGAGTCACTCTACAAAACTGCCAGATTTTTTTCTGAAAGTTTTAACTATACTTTCAAAGGAGCACCTGGTAGTTATTTCCTCAGGCTTCATTTCTATCCCTTTACATTTGGGAATCGCGACGCGAATGAGTCCTATTTTGCTGTTTCTGCAAATGGTTTGAAGCTGGTTTCGGAGTTTAATGTTGCTGGTGAGATTTTGCACAAGAACTCGCTCCTGCGAGATTCTGGAGGAAACTCCAGTATCTTCTCATTGGTGAAGGAGTATTTTCTGACTTCTGATATCGATGTCTTTGTGCTCGAGTTTGTTCCAAAAAGGGATTCTTTTGGATTTGTTAATGCCGTTGAGATTATCCCGGTGACTGATAAGCTATTTGTTGACTCCATCAGTAAAGTCAGTGGCAATAGTGCTAACAGTTCTTTAAATCTGAGTAAACGAGGAATTCAGACTATGTATAGGTTGAATATTGGTGGTTCAGCAATTAAATCCACTCAAGATTCCGGGTTCAGGAGGAAGTGGGAGGCGGATTCAAGCTATATGATAATTGCAGATGCAGGTTCAGAAGCCAAAAACCATTCCAACATTACTTATGCTTCCCCGAATGACACCTCTGTTGCTCCACTTCTTGTGTATGAAACAGCAAGAATCATGAGCAACACAGATGTCATGGAGAAGCGGTTGAACATGTCCTGGAAATTGGACGTGGATCCAGATTTTGATTATGTAATCCGCTTGCATTTCTGTGAGTTTGACTATAATAAACCAAATCAAAGGATCTTCAAAATCTATATAAATAACAAAACTGCAGCAGACAACTACGACATTTTCTCACGAGCTGGGGGAATGAACAAGGCATACCATGAGGATTACTTTGATGTGATGTCCTCGAAAAGCAGCAGTCTCTGGGTTCAACTTGGTCCAGATACAACGACTGGTTCTGCCGGCACTGATGCTCTTTTGAATGGTTTGGAGGTTTTCAAGTTGAGTCGGAATGGTAATCTTGCCTATATACAGAAATATGAGGATGTTCCAGAAAAATCAACTTCTAAAAATTTAATCCTGTGGGTAGGAATTGGATCAGGTATTGCATCCATTATCTTTCTTGCAGGTTTAGTCATGGTTATTATATGGCTATGTAGAAGGAGTAGTAGCAAAGATGACACAAAGAAAAGCTCGCCCGGATGGAGGCCTTTGTTCCTTCATTCAGCTGCTGCGACCAGCGCTGATAATGGTAAGGGATCGATACAATATCAAAGCCTTGGAACTCTAAGATCTGGAAGGCGGTTTACTCTAGCAGAGATTAAAGCAGCAGCTAACAACTTTGATGAAAGCTTAGTGATTGGAGTGGGAGGGTTTGGTAAGGTTTTCAAAGCAGAACTCGATGATGGCACCCTTGCTGCAATTAAGCGAGCCAATCCTCAATCTCAGCAAGGTCTGAAGGAATTTGAAACAGAAATTGAAATGCTTTCTAAGCTAAGGCATAGGCATTTGGTCTCCATGATAGGTTTCTGTGATGAACAGAATGAAATGATTTTGGTCTATGAGTACATGGCCAATGGAACACTCAGGAGTCATCTCTTTGGCAATGATCTCCCACCCCTAAGCTGGAAGCAAAGACTAGAGGCGTGCATTGGTTCAGCTCGTGGTCTGCATTACCTTCACACAGGGTCTGAGCGGGGAATCATCCATAGGGATGTCAAGACGACCAACATATTGTTAGACGAGAATTTTGTGGCAAAAATGGCTGATTTTGGGCTTTCTAAAACTGGCCCTTCTTTGGAGCATACTCATGTCAGTACAGCAGTCAAAGGAAGTTTTGGTTATCTAGATCCCGAGTATTTCAGGCGGCAGCAGTTGACTGAAAAATCTGATGTTTACTCTTTTGGGGTTGTGTTGTTTGAAGTTTTATGTGCACGCCCTGTTATAAATCCAAGCTTACCAAAGGATCAGATCAATCTTGCAGAATGGGCAATGCGGTTTCAACGAAAAAGATCTCTTGAAACCATTGTTGACTCACAACTCGCAGGACAATATTCCACAGAATCGTTGATGAAGTTTGGAGAAATTGCCGAGAAATGTCTAGCAGACGAAGGAAAGTTCAGACCAACAATGGGAGAAGTCCTATGGCACCTGGAATATGTTTTGCAACTTCATGAGGCTTGGTTGCGGAAGAATGCAGGGGAAGACTCAGCTTCTGATATTCGTGTTTTAGAGACTGTTGAAGAGAGAGAAGCTGAAAATTCTGAAAACCAGACTCATGTTGAATCGAAAAGCAAAGAAGAGGGTGAATCTGCAATAAGTACCAGTGGCACTACAGATGCCATGGCTACTGGAGTAGATGATTTTTCGCAATATGTCAATCAACAAGGAAGGTGAGATCTAAAACAATAGGCAGTTGATTGTAATGTCCGGACCGTTACAGGCCTGAATTCTTTCCATTTTTGTCACATGCATCTGCGAGGACTTCACGATAAGCTTCGACATTACTCATTAAGCAGAAAGAGCTGAGAATGGAAGATGTGAAGATCTTGGTAATACCTTCATGCTGTATTATGTGAAGATCTTGGTAATACCTTCATGCTGTATTCTTTTACTCAGATTAGACTTCAACCTTTTTCCTGCTGATTCCTTGTTGCTTAGGATTTAATGATTCTTTTATTATTGTATGTACTTCATGTTTGAGAGAATTCCACTAAGTTGATGAATTGGGAGGTACTAATATATGTTTCACTTCTATTTCTGTGGAAAAATATATCTTGTTTGATGGAACATATATGTCCAAGTTTCTTTGCTGCATTTTGAGTCTTAAATTGAAGAAAGTGTATGTGATTGATATGCATAAAAAGCTGGTCATAACACAGTAACTTTTTTAGGTGGATTTTAAAGTTTTGAAATTTTTTGAGGTAATGTAAGAGCTCTAAAAGTTGCACTTACTTTTAGATCATGACTCTGGCTTGTGGTGTCAAAAGAATATTTAGCTGCAGAAGAGATCACATATACTGGCCCTAAGAGTGTATTATTATGGTTGAGAGATCCATGGATGAGGATACGATTGCAAGGCGGAGTACATTTTCAGTCCTTTAAACTTGCCAGTAAAATTCATTTAAACACTCGAACTATAGTCTGTTTCAGTTGAGCACATGAACACATAAGCTTTTTGGCGTGCTCCCAAAACCTGTTACGTATTATATGTGACCTCCCTTTATTATACAATATACACATTAGCTTCAATTGGAATGTACCAAGCTTTTACGTGGCTCATACGTATAATTAAAGGAGGTGAAATATTTTAAATGGTTGATTTATTTATGTAATAGGTGTTCAGGAACAAGCGTAAAAGCATTTCCATTGATTTGAGTGCGTTTTGTCTAATAGACATATTTTATCAAGTTAGATGCTTAATTCAAATAGATCATAGTTTTGAGTGTCTCGTGTCTAAATGAAATATCCTGGTAAATTTAAATGGCCATCGATATATTCACCCTGAATTTAAAATTATTATCTAGCTGTAAGGCTTGGATGGAATTATCACAGTACATCACTGATCTTTGTCTCTAGGAATTTATTTCCAAAAATTGGTAGTACAATTGTCTTCTTGACTTAAATTTTGGGATTCAGGTTAATCTCTCGAATTCCTAAACCTAGTGACGATTCTATTCCAATTTTTTGTCTTGAAGAATAGTGAATTTTCCAAATGCATCAAGTACGAACGAACAAAGAACGAACATTACCTAAATGCCTCAAAGGCTCCCGCCCATTGTGGGGTAAGGGGGGTCGGATGTACGCAGCCTGCCCCCTATGTTTAGAAACATAGTGCGACTGTTTCCAGATGACCCATGATGAGCGTCGAAAGTTGCATTGACTAATTGCTACTTCACAATTGAAAGAAGCGCAAACAGTTTAAAAAGCTATTTTTATTTATTCCATCATACCAAAGCCAAAAAATAATGAATCTTTGGCTCCATCCGAGATTGATGGAAATTCCAAATGCATTAAGTGAGAACAACAAAATATGGTTTGATGGTTGTACGTGCAAAAAGATTTTGATAGGTTGCTCCTTTGATAAATCAGAAGCGTAAGAATTTTATCTAGTCTAATCCAGATACAATGTGGACATGTTGCCTACCACTGGGCCAAATTCAATGTGTTTTTGTCTTCTTATTTTTCCAACTTGAGTTGGGATGATTAAAATTTGTCAATTCTTTCTTTCAAAGGACATGAAATTCCCTTTCATTTGCCCCACAAGTGATGGAAGAATTGCTCTATACCAACTCTAATCTGTCACTGTCATTCATCAATCTTGTGGAGTACTGGATCTTGGTGAAGCAAAATGCTGGCTATCAAGACATATGATCACACCAACCTTTACTCATTCAGAAACCAAATTGCTAATAAACCACAAGCACAGACTACTGAATTCTAGTAAAGATCAGTATCACAGCATGTTAACTCTAAGAGAAACTTTTATTCGTCGAAAGATTGGTGCTTTTCTACTCGGACAGAATCCTTTGTTAGGATACAGGGCAGAACCATAAGTTCTTAACCTGAAAGAGTGACAGAGATGCCAAATATGCGGCCAAAAGTAACAACAAACTCTCTCTCGAAAGGAAGATTGCTCAGCTGAAAGCTGCAGACAAATACTGCAGGTTTCTGTTCATAGACTAACCATACCAGAGAGAAATAGAAACATAAAATGCACCCACACAAAGTTGTCACGAGTATAAATTTCCCATATCTTCACAACCTGCTCTCTATTCTGCAATAACTAAACCAGGGCCTCACAGATTCATCAAGGCATTAGACAAAGGTGACACAAGGGCGGACAAAGTGAAATGTTAATTTGTCAGCCCTGACAATGCAAAAACATAAATGCCTCGTAAAGAGATGAGATAGATGGACTAAGAGATTTAGCGAAGACGAGAAAGATCAAGTCAAGCTTGCAGCTGATTCCTTGCACCTTCATAAATTACACAATTATGTTTCTGAAGCAACTACATCAGTGTATGGTGATGAAAATCTCATGTAGTACAACTCCAATTGTCCTAAATTTGTATGCTTAAATGTACAAGATGAACATTTCCGTACATGAAGCCTGTATCCTCTCAATTCTTTGTCAAGAACCGTGAGCGAGCACCTGAGGTTTGATTCAATTTGCGCCTCTTAACTGCCAGCCGGGGTTTCAACTAAACAGAAGGAACAACAGTAGGTTCAATATTCTATACCTTCATAAGTTGGTCTAGAAAGTACACAATGTACATTGAATAACAATTGTAAGCGAAAATGACAGAGATCATTTGTAGGACAAGGATCCACCATTGCTAATTCACTACTTAAAATGGGCTTCCCCTTTTTTAAGAATTTAGATACACTATATCAAAAAGGGAAAGTAGAGAGCACACAAGTGGAATCTGGGAGGGTAGAGGGCACGCAGACCTTAACACTACTACCTCATGGGGGGAGAATAGTTGTTTCTGAAAAACTTGGCTTAAGTGTAGCAAATTCAAGCACAGAAAATAAGAAAACATAGCAACTAACAAGGGAAAGTAATATAAATCCTACAAGAAAGGAACAAGAACACAAAATAGTGCGATAATCGAAACACAATAAACAACAGATGATGATAAATACCAAAGGTAAGAACTAGAATTATAAAGCTAGTACAATAACAAACACCAACAAGTCTAAACCCTCGAAAACAAACACCACTCTACTGCCTACTAACCTTCTACCATAATACACATCCTCCACACCCTCTTATATAAGGTAATGTCCTCAGTAACCTGAAGTTGCTAACATAAAAATCTTTCTTTAATGGTGACACACATATGTCGTCTTCGGTCATGTATTAACAAATGAGAGAGGTAAAGCAGTTACCAAAATCCAACTTATTTTTCCTTGTCCAAGGAAACCACAGTAAACTTTTTGAAACTAGTAACATGACCAAGGAAGTCATATTGTGCAACGCCTAAATCCTAGTTTCTCTTTGCTGTTTGTCTTGTACAATAGTAGCAAATGGAGACTCTGCACAACTAGTTTACTACAGCACATCTCAAACTTTGAGCTGTCTAATAGTGAAGAGAGGCCAGAATCTGCTGGGTACCATTTGTGCACAGAGAGGCAATTGTTGGAGAATAAGACCTTACTCCACTAAAAGAGAAAAAGGAAAAGATGGATAGCATCTAATACAATCACCAAAGAAAGTTTAGATATATCTTCTTCAACTAGAAAACTATTTTAATACAAAAGGAACAAACACCTTGGTGTACAAGAGGCAGAGACAGCGGAATACAAAAACAATAGCTTGCGGAAACCCCCTCGAGTACAAAGGAAACAGAGAAGTGCTGTAACTTTGCATTAGCTCATTCACTTAACAGATAATGTAACAAAAATAGTTGAGAATATAACTGCACTTGAAAAGAATCTTTCAATTTTAGAAGAATGTAAAACACCAGAAGACAGAAATTTTCTACTCATATATATAATTTGGCTGCTGGGGTAGGCCTTTTATATTATATTATTTATTATTTATTACCTACACCTCTTGCTAAATAAAGTATACAAGTGATTCATTCCTTTATCAAAACAGGAAAAGAGTGATGTAAGAAGGTTTGCTGTTATACCATTTCTATATACTTCAATTGCTTCAGAACTTCCTCCGTCTCTAGTTCCTGAGCCAGGGTGAGAGACAAAGAACAACGATCAGAAAAACAATTTAAGAAATATTATAAGCTTTATTTGAGCTGAGAGTCTATTGGAAACCACCTCTCTAACTTCACAAGGGAGGGGTAAGGCTGACTTCATACACACCACCCTCCAAATATCGCACTTATGGGATTACACTAGATCTCAATGAAATGCACAGTATAGCAAATGAAAAAACTATGTTGCTTGGACTCTTCAAAAGTGTCCACAGATGAGTGTCGGATTCTCCAACAATAGTATACTTTGGGGGGAATCCGACATGGGTGTGGCGTTGAAAGTGAAGAGTTTGCGCAACTTAGTGAAGAACCCAAAGATCAGTAAAAAGCAAGCAGCAATGCAATTGTATCAATGTTATGGCACTTGGATTTTGAATCCACATGTACTCCATTGCTTCAAGAAAAATCATTAGATTATCAAAGCTTTCATCATTCCATACACGTAAGAGTCCACACCAAAAGTTTAGTTCAAATATTACTGTATATCTTTCAGTATAAACCTCCATCTTTTAAGGAAACAATAAGAGTGTTGCAAGATAATCAAACATAGCATATATACTTGGCCCAAAAGAGGGATAATGATAACACTTGCTATAACAGTAAGCATCTTCCCCAAGATGACGGTGAAAAACACTGAAGCTATTAGCACTTGAATGATTCTTCAATATAAACTCAACGATATGAATATTTCTTGCTTACACATGCCAGCATAAAATATGTGCAACAGCTAGACAACTTTGCAATCAAATGTCTTCATCTTAACAAGAAACTAATTCTCCAAACTAACAAAAATTAAATGCAATAGAACTATCTCGTACAGAAGCAAGTTTGAAGATGGGAAAAAAGAAAACATAGAGTGAGGAATGGGAATGGGGAAGGAAGGAATCAAGTTGATGAGTTAAGTTGAAGATAGGATGTTGAATGCAACATCTGGACTATAAACTACATACTTGAGGTACAGCACAATCAGCATGAGCTGGATCCCAGAGGACAGAACGGAAGCACTCCCAATCATCTGTTTGAACTTCAAATAGTGGGGCCCTGTCATAATAACACCAAATTGCAGATTGGGCAGGCATCTTGAATAGATAAAACTTAAAACATAAAGACAGAACAACATGAATATCATGCTGGATTACTTGATACATGAACTTCCCTTTTAATACATGAACTTTCCTTTCTACAACCACTTTCACTTATCACTGATCTCGGTACTTTTCTTATCAACCTATTGATATGGCTTTATCTCTTGTGTCTTACATTATAGGTCGAGAGTAGAACTTTAAGATTCAGGAGGGACATTAAGTTGCGGGGTTTTCCTTTTCCTCTTTAGAGCTGAAGCTATTTCAATGAAGCAGCCCAAAATTAATAGCATCCACTTGAAACATCTAAAGCTGGAGCAACAAAATTCAATAGTAAATGGGCAAAGGGCAGGCTCATTACCTTCGCCACTTCCCACAGATACTTCCATCCACGCATTCCCCAAAACCTTCGATGACCTGCCGGCACTGAAGCCAATTGCTGATAGAACTAATCCTCAAATGTTCATTAGAAGATCGTTCCTGAACGATATAATTTGATTATTTGTAAATAATTTTTCCCAGAACTGGGCAGCCAGCCGTACGGAACGATAGATTTCAGGAGTGGAACTTACACGCAAGCAGAGACTTTCTACAGGTCTGATTTCAAATGGTTCACCACTACAATCATCCTCACTGCATCAAATCTCATCATCAAAACTAATGCAGCAGGCACACTCAAAAGGTACTAACAGCTCAAATATATAACACTACCATAACAGTAAATGTTAACAGCATTCCTATATGCAAGATTTTCACAACTGAGTGTAAAACTTACCAGAACATATGAAGCATGAAACCTGTTTAGCATTATAAGGTTTCCACAATATTAAGAAATAAATAACATGCACATGCCATAGTTACCCCCACTATCACTAATCCATTTTTCTTGAGCTGAACTCCTGAGTAATAATATTCCACCAAGCATTCGAGAAAATATACTTAAAGTTTAGTAAGATGCTAGTGCAGGTACAGAATTATAGGATATAAGATAAAAGAAAAACATACCAACAGAATTTTGAGGTGTAGATGCACGAAACATGCCACTACATGCTTTTGAACATTTTACAGACATTACGAAGTTCCTTTTTTTAAAAAATTATCTCCAAAGATTTCTTTCTTTGCATAGAATGTTATTAGGTAGATAGATCCAATGAGATAACCAGCAGTCATTCAAACATAAACAAAGTAACACAGATGACAACTCAAAATGATGTATCCAGGAAACACTGAAGGGAAAGTGCTTTTTCACATGGAAAGCCTCTTGGGGCACCATCATTACAGCAACGAATTCGAGGACGACGATTTAATGTAAAAGGTGAATACATAGACAACACCTAAACTTGCCCGAATTTTTCATCTAGCCATCTAAACAACTTGTGCTCAAATTTTGCCTACTAAACACATCACTGAAACAATCAAGCTAATAAAATGTGTGCAGTTTATTAGCAGAGATATGGCAAAGAAGCCTTTGGAAGAAAGACATGTAGCTCTTAAATCCAAGAAATCCCCCCCCCACACAAAAAAACTTTTGATCCAAATAGGGAAGAAGTCTATTTTTCCAAATCCCCTCCCCGTTCATCTTTTTCTAATAATTGTGGTAGCTGGACCAGCTTGCACCTATCTCGACTAGTTCCACAAGGTACCTGCAACCTCACACCACCATAGGGGATGGGATGGGTAACTCTATCCACTGAGGATTGGACAAGTAGAAGAAATAGCCTAGCATTTTTGTCTCTCCACGTATGTGAACTTGAGATCTCATTATTCTTAACCCACTTCACTACGTGTAATCTTTCTTCCCTAAAAGACAATTCCTCCTCTTATCTTTCCACCATTGAATCCAGACCCACCAAAACCTAAGACCTAAGAACAAACATTCTTAGCTTCTTTTTCCTCTCCTTTTTTTCCATTTGTCGTTTGCTCACTTTTTGTGGTAGGACAATCAAATTTGAAGATGTAGAATCTGATTTGAATGTTGGTAATCACTAAAATTTGCAATACAATCTTCCTTCAACTGTAATGGCAATCAACTCTCCAGCTTTGCTACTGTTTGCTCCGTCTCCACAAGGAATCATAGCTAGATAGCCCTCTATCACAACTGTTGCTTTATTCATTTACACTTAATGGAGGACTTCAACCCGAGAAATGTTTAACTTATCAGTTGGACCCAGTCATTGTAGGGGAAAGAGGTGGCACCCAAATTGTTCGGAGTGGGAAAAAGATATGAAAAGCAGTGGAGAAATACCTCCCTTAATTGTCAAAGGTCTCGTTTTTGTTTCTCTTATCCAATGAAAGGAGCCAACAGAAGGTGGTGACTTTTTGAATATGGCATTCAGCCGAGGTGCAATAAAAAATGGAGAAAGTAGTGTGTGAGTGGTGTTTGTGTACTATGGTGGCTCTCTGTGAAAGAAGCCTTTAGTACTACCCATTGATCAACACGGAGAACTTCACATTGGAAAGACAAAACTTTATCCAATTGATCCATTTGTTGCCAAACACCACGTCCTTTAGAATTTTTTTAAAAAAAATTCCAATTGACATGATCATAAGCTATTTAAGCTTACATAAAATGCTGCCTTATTGAGTTGGGTTCTAGAATCCACCAACTCAATAGCCAGAAGAGTTGCATCCAAAATTTGTCTTCTTTTGAGAAAAGCCATTTCATGCTCATCCATCAGCTTTTCTATTACTGATTTTTTCATTCTTTCTGTGATAAATTTGGCAAGGATATTATAGATTCCTCCCCCTCCCTCTCCGATGGAAGTTATGGATGATTTGATATGAACCATCCATAGCTTCCACCGGAATGAATTCTTTGAGAAATCTTTTAGTGCCACGTTCATTGCCATGATACCTAAGAAAAATGGTGCAAAGGAGCTTAAGGATTTTAGACCTATAAGCCTTATTGTGGAGGGGGGGGGGGGATCTATCAGATCATTGCCAAACTTATCACGGAAAGAATGAAATCAGAAATAGGAAAGTTGGTGGATGACGATCATCAAATGAGTTTTCTCAAAAGAAGACAAATTCTGAATGCAACTCTTCTGGGTAATAATTTAGTAGATTCCAGAACCAAACTCAACAAGCCAGCATTTTATGTATGCTAAATACTTAAATAGCTTATGATCATGTCAATTAGATTTTTTTGTTAAAAGCTCTAAAGGAGATGGTGTTTGGCAACAAATGGATCAATTGGATAAAGTTTGTATTTCCAATGTGAAGTTCTCTGTGTTCATCAATGGTAGTACTGAAGGCTTCTTTCACTCTTAGAGGGGCCTTAGACAAGGAGATCCAATGACACCTTTCTTATTCTTGTTGGTAATGGAAGGTTTGAACCACAAGATAAGGACAGCAAAATCCAATGAATGGATTAGGGGATCTGGCTCCAGTTCAATTAATGGCAATGGTTTGGAAATCTTCCACTTGTTGTATGCTGATGACTCTCTAATTTTTTGTGATGCTGAAATGGACCAGACTAGACATCTCAGGGTGATCTTGACTATTTTTGAAGCTTTATGTGGTCTACATGTAAATTGGAGCAAGAATTCTACCATTTTTAGGAGTGAACAAGAAAATATAGCTCACTCTGGTTTAGGAGTGACTTTGGAATAGGACCTTGCAACTGATTTTATTTTAGATCAACTAGAGACAATGTTTGGGTCTTGAACTCCGGTAATTTTCCACTGAAATGGTTACCACTCAAGTCTGAATACCTTGGTGAAGGAAGGGAGAATATCCATGATGGTATAGTCCCATTCAAGTAGTTTGACGACAAGTAGGGTACTTGTAGGTTTTGCGGACCACTTACAATAGAAAGGATTAGACCAGCTTTGGAATTGGATGAAAAATCTAAGAATTCAAGTTGCGTCCAATTCCTGTTAAAGGATAAGAACTCAAGTTGTCCATCAAATTGTTATTTCTAAGTGATATCCACCAGAGCTTTCCAAATCTAAAGAAATCCGAAATTGGTCCTTCAAGATGGTTATTATCAAGGTTCAAACCTTCTATTTTGGTGAGATTTCATAGAGGTTTAGGAATAGATCCCGAGAGATTACAAGAAGCTATTCCCAACCCATGCAGTGAAGTTAGATGACTAAATGATTCAGGTAACCTACCAGTGAAATTCACACCTGAGATATAATTTCATGAATGATGCACTGCTATTCCACTTGGTTGTGGGAAACCTAACACTAAGCTGGGGATTGGATGATAAATCAAGAAATTCCAAGTTGGAAAGGTGGCTTCGGGATTAGTCGGGGCTCTAAGAGACTCGGACACCTGGTGCAAATAAATTTTTTTTTTTTAAAAAAAAGGTCTTTCAGACAATATCCCATATAACTGTGTGTGTGGAAGAGATAAAGTTTTTAAATAAGAAGAGAAGTTCAACGGAAAGGTGCAAGAGATGTTCCCAGAGTAAAGACTGAGCTTAATTGGGACAAGTTCTACTTTATGCTGATGACACGATAGTTTTTTGTGATGCTACTAGTGAGCAAATCAGTTTTTTGAGACTAATGCTAGTTATCTTCAAGGCAATTTCAGGCCTGAAGATGAACTGGAGAAAAAGCAACATCTTCCCCATCAATGAAGTCACTCAGATTCAGGTTCTAGCTAACATTTTAAGATGTGGAGTACGAAAACTACCTACTGTTTACCTAGGACTCTCATTGGGTGCTAAACATAAAACATTAGAGATTTGGGACAACTTCGTTGAGAAGACGGAAAAGAAGCTTGCTATGTGGAAGGCACAATATCTATCTATAGGAGGCAAGTTAATTCTAATCAACTCTGTGCTGGACTCATTACAACACGTGTGATGTCTCTCTTTCCTCTGCCTGCTAAAGTACTCAAAATTCTAGACAAATTGAGAAGAAACTTCCTATGGCATGGCAAATAGGAGCATAAAGGTTTCAATCTGGTGAAATGGAACATGGTGCAGCAAAGTAAAGAGCATGTAGGTATGAGGGTTACAAACCCAAAGCTACACAGAGGCCTGCTCAAGAAATGGTTGTGGAGATATGCTGAAGATAGACCAGCCCTGTGGAAGAATTTAATACAACAAAAGTATGGACAAAATGGAAGTGCACTGATGAGTCCACTGACACCTATGGAGTTGGACTATGGAGGACAATCAGGTCTTTCAGGTCCAATATGGCGGAGGACATTACTTTCCAAGTTGGCAATGGCAAAAATATCCTCTTCTAGAAGGATAACTGGGATGGTCAGGGGACTCCACAAGACATTTTCCCTAGCCTTTTCAACATCAACACCAATCAGAATAGCACAATAGAGAACATCTGCACAGCTCAGGGATGGAACCTAATTTTCAGAAGGTTTTTGAATGATTGGGAGGTTGAAAGAGTGGCTGCTCTACTGGGCAGAATAGGAACCTTCACAGGGACTACCAATGAGACAGATATCACATCAAGTGGAGGCACAACCCTGACGGAACATTCTCAGTCAACAAAGTCTATAAGAGAGGACTTCTAGAGATGACAGGAAGAGATAGAAGACCTTGGAAAGCTACTTGGAGAATGGCACCTACTAAGGTGACATGCTTCTCATGGCTGGTAGTAAGGAAGGCTTGCCTCACCCGTGAAGCATTACAGAAAAGGAAATTTCATTTAGCTTCCATATGCCCTCTTTGTATGGAAGCCAATGAAACAAACAGCCATCTCTTCCTCCACTGCAAGGTAACTTCCCATGTTGGTCCTTTTCCATTACCTTGGCTGGGGAAAGTTGGACTATGCCAGGGCACACTGCTGATCTAATGAGCTGCTAGATCAGAAGGGGAGGAAGCAAAAGCCAGAAGAGATGGTGAAAAACTGTCCCGGCTTGCATATGTTAGACCATATGGAAGGAAAGGAATGACAGAATTTTCAAAGGAAAATCAAACTCCATGCAAAAGATCAAATGGAAATGCATTTCTACTTTATAGTTTTGGTGTAAAGAGCAATGTATAGTAAATGAAATACTGACAATGGATTACCTAGGCCTTTTGTAATTAGCTATCTATGTAAGCACACTTTTGGAGGTGGCCAGCATAACCTTAATGCTGAAGAATGCATGTTACCAGTTTCAAAAAATTGTGAGTCCAAATCTAAGCTCATATGGATCACTCAAACAAAGAATGTGTAATTTAGAAAGGTGAGAGATTTTTGAAGGGGCTGCATCAGTAAAATTTGAATCTGACAAATCAAGATGTGTCACACTAGAGAACTCACCAAATTTAGGTGAAATGAATGATCTAGAGAAATCGTTATAAGACAACTCAAGCCTTTTGAGATTGGAGAGTCGAAAAGGCTACTGTTGAAATGAAACTTGCCTTGAAGTCGGCTGCAGGTGAGGTTAAGTTCAATCACTTGTCTCGTTGTCTCGTCACAATAAACTCCATCCCATGAGCAACAACCTATGGTCTTGTTTCATGAAAGAGTTATTGGATATGGCTGATTCCATTGGCCTCTTATTCCCGTACAATTATTAGTTTCATTGTCTATTGTAAACATGTGCTTGAATTGTAGAAGAGAAAGAGCTTCATCTTTGTGGCACAAATGAGGTAAGGATGAGAAGAAATCAAGTTGACAAAGAAAGGGATATATTATAAAAAATACAAGGTTTATGCAACTCATTTCTGCACTAAAATATTCAAAACTAAATAAGTTGATAGACAAGAAATCAAGAAATCTTCGCTTTGTTCCTCTATTCAATAATTTCGATGAGCTATATATAGCTCAAATTAAGCAAAGAAATTTACTAGGGAAAAAGGGAAAATATACCCCTCAGTAAACCATGATACATATATACCCCTTTTTTTAATGTATGGTGCATACATATTCTCATTGTCTAACAAATGATGCATATTTATCATTTTCATTAACAGACTGAATTAAAAATAATAATCCTAAAACTGATTTTTTGTAGTTTCAAAATTGTTGCATTGGCTTTAAAAAATCAATCCTAAAAATGATATTGATTGATGTATAGACCTTGACAACAACATTTAAAGTTGAAAATACTTCAAATTTTTTATTGGTTACTTGGTAGGTAGACCTTGACTTCTAGGTAAAGATTCACAAAAGTTTTGATTAGTAAGGATAAGTGTAGTGCTTGGTGTATATACCTTGACAACAACATTTCAAGTAAAAGAAATCCATTTTTTTATTGGTTAAGATAACAATATCAAGCTCAATTAAGGTCACCAATACTAATTGGCTTTAAATGAAGTGATGGTAGGGGTGAACAAAACCAAACCAAACTACAAACTGAGTCAACCCGAGAATGTTTCCCAAGTGCCAAACATTCAATCTCTTGCAAATAATTTAGGCTGTCAAGTGGGATCTTTACCTACAAAGTATTTGGGTATGCCATTGGGAGCAAATAGCAAATCCATAGGATATGGAACGAGGTCATTGGAACATGTGAGAAAAGTTGGCGAGGTGGAAAAGTAGGTACTTATCTTTGTGGGGGTAGGTTGACTCTAATTAACTCTGAGTTGGAGGCCCTCCCTACCTATATGATGGCAGTTTTTCCTATCCAAAGAGGGGTAGAAAAAAAGATAAGGAAAAATGAGGAGAGATTTCATAAGTTAATAAAGAAAACAATAGGACTCATCTGGTAAAATGGGATGTGCTTACTATCAGCAGAAAACAAAGTGGATTGGACATGAAAAAGCTGAGACTATAAGAGCCTATTAAAAAGTAGTTATGGAGGTACAGTATTGAGGATATGACACTTCGGAGAAATTTCATTAATCAGAAATATGAAATGGAATGCCAATAAATCACTAAGTACAGTGCTTTATCAAAAAAAAAAAAATCACTAAGTACAGTGCATGGAAGAGCATTAGGAATCTATGGAGCAAATTTTAGGTGAACGTGGCAATTTCAATGGGAGTTGGTGGTAAGACAACCTTTTGGGAGGATCATTGGATTGGTTGGTGGAAGTAGCTTGAAATCCACTTCCCCTGATCTCTACTCTATAAGCTCACAGTCTCACAACTTGATAAACCAAGTTTGGGATCAATAAGTGTGGAACCTTATCTTTAGGGAGAGCTCTGAATGATTGGGGAGTAGAAAGTTTTATTACCATGATCCAATTTATAGGGAGTTTTGGTGGAAATGCAGGGAAACTAGATAGACTCAGATGGAGACTTGGTAACAAAGGTATTTCTCAGTAAAATCCACTAGTTGGTTCATGAATCATAATAGCTCCATGAATAGGGGGGTGGCCTTGGAAACTGATTTGGTGAATAAAAATTCCAGTAAAGGTATCTTGTTTTGTCTGGCTGATGGCAAGGAGAGCATGCTTAACTCAATAAAACCTACAGAGAAGAGGTCGTCAGATTTGTTCAAGGTGTCTAATATGTAATTGGGAGGGGGAAAGCAATGAACTTTATTTTCTTAGATTGTAAGACAACAATAAATCTGTGGGCACATGTTGTTTTGTATTTTGGGCATAAATTGAGCTATGCCGAGTTCTACTATGGATCTTTTGAATTATTGGATGAATGTGGGAAAGAGAATGGAGAGGAAGATTGGTGGAAGATCATCCCAGCATGTATTTGGTGGAAAATATGGAAAGAGATGAACTCAAGACATTTTCAATAGGAGTTTTTTCTCCTTTGGTTTTGCTCTTTTGATGATGTGAAAGCCCTAAATCCAGCACCAGTTCTGGTGTTGAATTTATATAGATTATATAAACAGTTACCTTTCTCAAAAAACAAAAGGTACAGGTTGGGCATATTTTAAGTGTTCAATAGGTCATAGACTCAGTGTAGGTAGCTGTATGAAATGCTTGAACAAGTTAAGGTGTTTGTCAAAGATTCAGCCTAATGTAAAAGAACCGGAAGAGGATGTTAGCTACTTAATACTTGACTATGCAATTGCACTATTGCGAACAAGTTAAGATGCATGGTATGTTTGGTATCAAATGGTGATGTCAAGAACTATCAATGAGATTCTATTATAATGGAAGCTCAAAAAGAAGAGAAGAAGATCAAGAACAAGGGAAATAGCTCTTCCAAAGCTTGTGTGGCAACATGAAATGAAATAAACCAAAGATGTCTAAGGGATTAGGAAATTCCCTAGAGAGATTAGAGAAAATTTTGTTGCATAATGCAATTCCCATTAGCATCGATAAGAGTGTAATTGTAGCAACATGTTTTACTGTGAATTCTCTATGTTGTAATCCCTGTAAGTTGGACTCCTCCATCATATCTATAACATTATTAAATCATAAGACATAACTACAAAATGATAAGTACAAACTGTTACAGAAGGTAGAAACAGGATCAGAGACACCCCATTATGTTTTATCTGCCTACATGACAAAACCATTTAAAGGTAGCTATCATTTTCACTTCCCTTAAGTCGATTGGAAGATCCACAACAATAAAAAAATAAGATTTGTAGAACGTACTCTGTTACTGGACCTGTCCAGTCAGGAATCTCAGCTTGGAAGTTATTGCCAATACGAACACGGGTTCTATATATTCCAATGTCCTTCAACATGAGAGCTGTAGGTCCCCATTCACCGTCAGTTGGAGAATTGCTAGAACTCTTATTACAAGATGATTTCTCGAGTAATTTCTGCTTCTTTATCAAACAAGTTTGGCAAAACCACTCATCCTGAGGTACTGTCTCTATACGGGGGCTGCAGCACGATAAATGATAGGCATCATCACAATTATCACAGATTAGCATCTTCACTGTAACTTCTGAACAATCACAGACTTTGCATGAGATTAAACAGAAGTTGTCGGAACAGGCACATGAGTTTTCTGCAGATGCACGGAGCTTTGTAACCACAACTTTTTCAAGCAACCCATAACTTCTAAGAATTGCTGCGCATATATCTTTTTCTGGCATATTATCACCCAATCTTTCATGGAATAAAGCACCAGATGAGGAGCATTCACCAGCATCATCCACAACCATCTTCGATGAAGAAGACCTAAAGTCCAAATCACACTTTGATGACGAATGACTATCATTTATGCAAATATTTGAAGTCCTTTGCATATCACTTTTTGATGCTGCTTCAGAGCATTGGTCTTCCCCTTCAGTCCTACCATCACAAGAATTTGATTTAGATAGAAGCTTCCCTCTATTACACCCAGCAGGCAGAAGAACAGGAGCTGCAGTAGCTAATTTCTCAGCAGCAACTATGTCTTCCTTCAAAGTTCCTGAATGGACTTCAGAACAGAGCTCAGAAGGACATCCATTGCTAGGCCTAGCTTCAGATGATGGTTCAATGCAATACGTAGGAAGAGGGTTCCTTCTGAACTTTTTCCTACGATATACTATGGGCTTAGAACTTCCAGACATGGCACTAAAAGTTGAAGGTCGCGGACCATCTAGACTGTTTAAGGAACAAGGATCACTATCCTTTGAATCAGACTCTATACAGCCATCACGAGGACATATATCTTTTTCTGGACTCATTTCCATCAGTTCAGCACCAGGACCCTGGTCACATGAGGCTTGTTTTGTGATCTCGGATGAGAAAGAAGTTGCAAAAGAAGTTTCTTTGCAACCAGAAAGATAATTTTGTATCAGCATATCAATTGAGCCACGCGCTAATACGAAGGAATTATCTTTTTCTTGCTTATGAGTACATCCACCAAAATGATATGCCCCTATACATCCAATCCAATTAAGTATCGGAGCTTTTTTTAATCTTTGTTGTGCTCCCTGATCATAAAGAAGAAACTTGCAATGAGATAATGAACAAAACATCAATCAATATGAAGCTGAATGCTACTACTCAAACAACTGGATGTTGGATGAATGCAGCCCTAAAAGGAAAGATAAGTAAGATTTCTCAAAATCATGGAAGAACACATAACAATAGACATGCATAAGAAGGAAATCATGACTGATACCTATCCCAAATTCAAACTATTAAAAGCCATGTGTATAGGAAAAAAACATGTGTCCCTCAAAATGGACAATGAAGTCATATGATAATCTGTAAATTAATCACTACGTATGTTTCATTTTATGTGGTGATGTTTGACTAGGCATGGAGTTTAAGAAAGAAGGGAAACCTTTTGCCAGGTCCTAAAAGTATCCTTAGAACTTATGTGCCTAATTGTACCATGTGGGCATGTGGCTATAAGAGCATGTCATTATGGGATTCTTGAAGTTGGAGTTCCCAAACACAGCAAAGTCCTATTCCTCTGGACCCGACTAAAAAAAAAAAAAGAATGCTACATAAAATGAAACAAATGGGCCTCAACCACATAGCGCTCCCACACATAATACTCCTTCAATAGCGATCATTTAGTTCAGGGATGGGATCCATTGAGACTACATGCCTTTGAGTTGAGTAAATACATTGCTAATGGGAAACTAGGTCCCATGTATTAACAATTGGTTAACACGATTAACAGAGAGATCTCCTGTCACCAACACCATTCGTTATCTGGTTCATGACAAGTGGCAACAACTTTATATGCTATCAAAACTTGTGATGACCTCATTTTCGTAATGGAACATGAAATCTAGCAGGATGATATGAAAGAAGTATCTCCCGACTCCCATTTGGTCTTGCACAGAGTATGTATCAGGTATAGGCACATTAAAACTTTTAGGTAGTTTTCAGTTGATTTGAAGGATCTGCACAAGTTACTCATACCCATGTACAGACATGTATGCAAAAAGGGCAAATGACAATTTCATTTGACATGTTGAGAGTTTTAGCAATTTCCCTTTCAAATCAATCGAATAATCCACCGTTGTGTTTTGCAACAAAGAACCCACACTGATATATATAATTATAGGTCCAGACAAGTTTAGGTTATCCATGAGATACCACAGAAGTCAATGTAGTTTTTGGCTTATACATTACCCACCAAATGGAACTACTAGCAACTTAACCTTAACAAGGGGCTTTCATGAATAGGAATTTCCTGCCAGCAGTCTTCTCTTCCTATCACTTCACTTCATTCTAGAAATCTGATCTCACCGGGCTGGGCGAAGGGGAAGGAAGAGATGGGTGGTCCGGGAAAAACAACGAGAGAGGGGTCGTAGCCCCCCCCCCCTCACTCTTCCCCACGCCTATTTATACAACTATCCAACAGACTATCACAAATCAAACCAAAATCAAGAAACAAAGAACCAGAGGTGGATATCTATTTTCCATCAGTGAACCAAATAAATCATCAGAAATCACATGAATTAACAAAACAAGGTAAACATCTGCAAACAAAAATATCAAACAAAACCCTATTAACCTACTCCAAAAATGATGATGACCACAGATTCTGATTCACCTATAGCAGTATTTCCATAACATTAACAGACATTCACAGAGTAAAACTATTTATCACCATTGCATTTAACCAGAATAATCAACAATGGAATATAGATGCTTTGAATCTAACTATTTACAATGCAAAAAAACATCAAAATTTCAAAAGGGTACTGAATATAAGGAAAGGGAAAGGGGAATTTGAAACAGAAAAAAGTTAGAAACAATTCAAAAATGGACCTTGGGTTGAAAATGAAGATGAAAAACCCCAGAAGAAACCAAGTGCGGCACTGGCGGAGATGGAGAAAGTGGCACAGAGGGCCTCGACCAGAGGAACTCTTGGAATAACTATAATACTACCATCTTATAGTGTCCTATTTATTTCCCCAAGGGCAACTATGTCATTTATTATATAGCTTTTCCGATGAGCGTCTGACTTACTTTTGACGAGATTTGATATTTCGATTTAAATAAGATTGAGAAATATGAATTTGACAATGTATTGTTAAAGAATACAGTTATTATTCACGTATTTCATAAAATTCAATTTGGTCGTTAACATTTGAAAAAAAGATACTTTTGTTATAATCTCGTTGATTTTGTGAATAGATTCATCACTAGTAGAATGATCTAGCTCGGTTGAGAGAGAAGTGTTCGTCATTACTACTAAACTTTTATAAAAAAGAGATTTTCATTCAAGATTAACGATAAATTAATATCTTAGTTGATATTTCAGATATATATGTTTAGTAGTTTATATCATTATTGAGATTTGATTTTATTAATACATTGGATGCACTATCTTTGAGGGGGGAAATGTTAAGTTCTTACTACCAAAACTTAATATAATAATGAACTACTAGTTGGATTTGTCTACCTCTTCTATTGAAGCTCTTTATGCTCTTGCAATTTTATACATGTGTTTTTTCTATTTTTGTCAATTAAAATGTTCATTTTCCCTCTTTTCATGTTTTTCTTTTTCAGTCATGTTTTGTGTCTACATTTTAACTAATGAATACATATTCCAAAGAACTTCTAAGGAGAAAGTGGCATACATAATAGTTCAATGTAATAAAGTTTTATTTATTTATTTTAATATTTCCTACTTGTGGGTATGTTGTTGTTGTTGTTATTTATTTCAATATTATTGTACTCTATTTCTAAGATTATTAATTTTCACATATTAAGATTTCAGTGGTTTAGTTTCTTTTTTCAGCAATAAAATGCGATACCAACAAACAAACATATGTATAAACTAGTTACCATGGCACCAGTTTAGTAGACCTCAAATATCAACCAGTTACATTTACTTGTCATTCTTGCAGTTTCACCTGTTGGACTGCCATCAGACTATCAACTCTTGTCTTTATGAATATCATTCGATTTCGAGTAGACATGTACGGTGTATTCTAGCTTCTTATGCTGTAACAATTACTTTTTTGTTTTTTCCTTATCAACATAAGCATCTCCTTCACCCCTTCACAGGGTAATCTAGTTCCGACCAATATTGTACCTTCATCCATACCTTTGTTCCTTGTTCCCCTAGTCGAGGCTCTACCACATGTCCTCTAGATCGCATCCACAACCTACACCTTTCAATGTAGGTAGTCCATTAAGAGTTACATTGAAAATTTTGTTTGTGCCAACAGTAAAAAGGAAAAACAGTTAAGACTTTATACATTTTTAAGCTTTATTTCACAACTCTATGACTTTATAGGACACCCTTAAAAACTTCGAGCTTCAATATTTAACTTATCGTAATCCAAGACTTGAAGATATGACAGAAATAACTCCTATGCTAAATTGTATCATATAAAATCAAACGATTATCTATATTTGAATATTGACACTATAAGATCCAACCATGTATAAAGAAGAAAACAAACATGAATAATCTCGAAGGCGACTTTATACCTAATTATATACTTAATTGATCAGATATCTCAAGAAGATACTTCATTAAATATATTATCTCTTCAGATACTGTATGTTTCCTCTTTGGGGTATGATTTTCAAAGCATTTCCTCTATACATGAAACAGAGAGCTTGATGATGATATCGCACACCTTATTGGAGCAGGGCGAGTGAAATTGAGCTCACATTCAAGGTATCATGCGTAAGATTGTAAAGATATAGCACTTGAACCTAACTCAACTTCAAACGCTAGCTTATAAAGCGAGGATTGTCCAAATTTATATATATATATATATATGAGATGGAGAGCTTCATGTGATGTCGTACACCGTATTGAAGCGGGGTGAGTAAACTGGAGACTCACATTCAAGGTATTGTGCGATAAGATTGTAAAGATATGACACTTGAGTCTAACTCAACTACAGAAACTAGCTCATAAAGAGAGGATTGCCCAAATCCATATAAGCAAACCATAAGTCAATTCCTCCACATTAATACCTCTTTTCACATTCAAGCCTGACTGAAACATGGACTGAGAGTCCACATGAAGAGTTACTTTGATACCATGTAAAAATATGACACCTGAGTCTAACTCAATTACAAAATTTTGCTCATAATAGGAGAATTACTCAAATTCATATAAGCAAACCATTAGTCCATTCTCAAACAAATGTGAGACTTTAACCTACTCTAAAAGAATGTGTTGCCAAAACTTAAGGTTTTTTCTATAGAATGATGGTTAGGTCGTATGATTAGTAATGAAGTTATATAAGCAAGGTGAGAGTGACTTGTGTGACAGATAAAATGAGGGAAGAGAAATAAGACGATTCAGACATATGAATAAAATGTATGCAAATATAATAAATACAATGCTTGAGAGATTGATTGTAGGAGTTAAGAGAGGTAGAGAAAGGACGAAAAGGATATGCGGAAAGTGAATAGACAAGAGATGATACATCTTTAGTTTATTATTGAGCACAGAAGACATAGAGATCGAGAATTAGGATAGAAGACTTTAACAACCTAAACTAACTTAAATTAGTGAATTTTGAAAGCTTAAAGAAGTCAATCAAGTATTTGGTCAAGAATGATGGAAAAAAAAAGATGAAAGTTGGAGTTTCTTGACTTTTAAGTCATGGAGGAGTATCTATAGCTAACTTGGGAAGGATTTAGGGGTTTTCACCATACAGTTTGCATCTTCTTCTTTGTTAATTATATATATATATTGTAGTTACAAGTATACAATATTATATACAAATGGTATAAGTATAACCTATATTATTGGTGTAGTTATATACATGTGTTTATGCATATTTATTAACTATGTTTATTATTGCATTTCATCTTGCATTTTGTTCTAGCATGAGTAGCTATACCCCATTAGCTGGGGTTGTTGACTCTTTATGGCTTTTGTGTGATGAATACTAGTTTATCTTGCTTATTATTAATTGGGTTGTTGACTCTTATGGCTTTTGTTAGATTCTTATTTGTGAATTTGGTGATTGCAAACTCTAGATTAAGCCCTACATATTTATTTTTTCCTTGGAATAGTGAAAATTGTATTGAGTTTTTAACGAGTAGCAAGGAATAAAGTACATTGAGGAATAATTGTTCTTGATTAATGGAATCGAACACGGAATAGGAAGATTCCTACTTGGATCTATCACTTGGTTCTTAATATTTTCCCTTGGGTTTGGAATAACTTTTGGGGATTAGCTTGCTAGAGTTGGAAAATTCTAATAAGTAATTATCAATTGAATCATTTTCATTAATCCTATGTATTTGAGCAAGATATTTGTGTGCATGAACTAGTCATGCCATATTGAGGATACAACCCTGGTTCCTCTCGTAATTGAAAAATCAAAACATTGTTATTGCACTCCAAGTGTTCGATTAACTTTCTAACTTAGAAAATAGTCTAGTTTTAGAACTAATTACTCAATCACTCTTTTATTTGAAGAAAACCTAGGACTTTCTCAAATTTGCACTCTTTGATATCTTGACTCACACATACTCCTAATTGGATTGACCTCAACCGTCATTGGATTTTTATTGCTATGACCATACTACACTTAATTTGAAATTGTAAGATTGCACGTTATCAATAGGTGAGTGTGATCATCCGCTAGGTAGGAGAAGCAAGGGGCTTGTCCTATGTTCTCTTCTCCTTATTCGTAGTCGGATTTAACAATCGCTAGTTTCTTATTCTTCTATGTAATTCTATTATTTGTTGCTTTATTTTGCTTCATATCTTGATATTATGTTGTCATTTTTTTCTTCTTGAAACCTTTCTTTGAGTAACCTCCCTTTTGAACCGAGTGTCTATTGGAAACAACACATCTACCCCACAAAGGTTGTATTAGGGTTTGCCTACGTCTTACCTTTCTCAAACCCCACTGGTGGAATTACAATGGGTATGTTGTAGTTGTTGTCTGCTCTGGAAGTTTATCAAGGCTAATTTTTTTAAAAGGGCTATACATGTGATTGCCTAAACCATTACTGCTTGACTTTTGTTCCTATTTCTTCTAGACATGGCTGTCATCAGTGTGAAGTAGTTATTCAATTGATTTTTGATTTTCTGAGTGAAATATGAAAAAGCCTAAATCTTGAGTTAAAAGTTTCCATTTTGTTCTTTTCACAATCCAAATTAGTTTCTGTTGTTCTGATTTGCCTTTTGGTTTTTATACACTGTTGACAGTTGAATTCCCTTACCGAATTGTTACAGAGAACTGAAAATTTCAAAGTGTAAATACATCAGTTGTAAGATAGTTATAAGTAGAATTTTTCCAGCAGTTAATAACAATCTTTGTTTGAAAAGAAGCCCTATCCTTGTTTGGTTAATCCTACAATGTTAAGTGTAGTATAAAAGAGAATGTGTTGACTTATCAAAAACCTATCGAAGTTAAATGAATTAAATAATTGGTTTTATAGTAGAATTGGTAGCTGTTTTGATTTTCTGAAAATGTTCTTAGAGTTTAGGATTTCACATGTAGTATGGAAGTCTAAAGAAACCACATAATAGCTCTATGGCACCAATCTTAAGTCTAGTAAGATATGTTAATCGTCCTCTCTGCAATCTGACACTATTTTGATGTTGTCATCTTCTTCCCCCCTATCTTCAGGTGGATTTCAACCCCAACCATAATCATCATAATTAAGTCCAAGTTCTCTGGAAGCTCTCTAATCTCTTAATTGTCATCGACAAAGTTGCTTGCTTTGATCTGACAACAATATGGATGTTGGCTAATGATCTCATATTCTGGCAAAGGCATCTCTGTCTTTTTGTTTAGTGTGTCGAAAGGAGAACTGTTTTCTGTTAAAGAAACAAAAAGAGATCATTTTACTACTACCAAGATATTAGTGGTAGCAACATTTTTTATTGTTTCCATGGTGTTCTTGTGAAGCTGCTTGTTTCAATGTTCTTCTTGGGCTGCGTTCTTCTTTAAAAGTGTCATTTGAAGCTATCCTTTAAAAGGTTTCAAATAAAATTTTTGATGGTGTCTATTATCTACATATTTTTTGATGACAAGGGAAATTCACAATCACTACTCTTTGGTGTAGTGTGCACATAGGGTAAATCCCCCGTTCCGATGTAATAGCTCGCAAACCACACAGTAGAGGTAATCCTCTAGTATCTACATATTTAGTGACTAAGAAGTGAACTTTCTCCTAAGATCAAAAGAGTTGTATAATTCAGACACACTTGTGAGATTACACTGGGTATATTGTTGTTGTTCAAACTGCAACATATGTAGCGCTAACCTCAAACTTTGATATTATTAAGCTTATAAGACATGATGCTGGCATTTTGAGCTCTTATGGAGCTGTACTTGTTGTTTTTCGTTTTTTTGGTCTCTCTGTCTCATTCCCCTACCCCGGCAAATCTCCTGGTTGAAAATCCATTGGACTAATGGTATCTCCAACACTGTGATCCATATGCATCCCTATGTTCCTTAACAATGTTGATCCGTTGGATTTAATAGATCAAGCATCATACATACAGCACTCTTTGATTCTTCAAGTTTACATGGATAAGTTTTCTAATGTGGACAAATTTCAGTCTACTGGATTCCTAGTTCCTACAGCTGTGATCATCAGTGTATTTCAGTGTTTAATGCAAAACTACATCTCACTTCAAGGCAAATTTTTATTCCTAGTGTTGGTGGTACGGTGTTATATCTTTTAGCGTCACTGATTCAGTCATAGATTCGTCCCAGCCATTGTAGTACACGCATTTCCCTATATTCCTATCTTACATTTGAAAAGAGGTAGTTTAGACACAAACTTTTGTTAAGAAGTCTAATGGCCTGTATTCACTGCTTTTTACGTTATTTAGGATGACTAAAGGAACTTCCTTCTGTCCATGATTACTGTCTACTTCTCTCCATATTGTCTTGACAGAGCGATACGAACATCAAAGGGAATCCAAATGAACACCAGCCATTTAAGGCTTCAGTCTTTTCAGTCAAGTAGCATACTAAATATCAAGTAGTCTAATTCTTACATAATCCAACAATTGTATGAATGATTTTCCTGCAATAATTTAATATGCCAATACTTTTGCGTAATTATTTGTTGATAAACCACTTGTTTGACTTGTACTTTCCACTTGCTTTGATAGATAAACACCTATGTTAAATACGTAAACAACAATTTGCTACTAATTATAGTTAAGGTTGATTATCATGTTTTTTTCCATCAATCTCGGATGGAGTCAAAGATTGACTATTTTTTGGCTTTAGAGTATGATGGAATAAAGCAAAATG
>JAOTQJ010000049.1:13358069-13380882 GCA_025642045.1 Solanum sejunctum
CAATGTCTGGTACTGTTGGGTTCACTGTTTGCAGGTGGGGTTGGTTAGAAAAACAGAGGAAACTCTGTCAAAATTTTATGAAATCCCTTAGCTATCGTAAATAGAGATTCGATATAAGTGTATGTCTCCTATCGGCACCATTCACGGCCCCTGGGTTGGGTCGTGACACATAGTAAAACTATTCTCTACTTGCCTAACATTCAATTGGAAGGGGCTGAAGTTTTACGTAGAGTTTTTTGGAACAACTATTTTAATATATCTGACCACTAAAATGAAACAAAAAGAATAATAAGAAGGTTTCAACTTATACTAGAATGGAATGTGAATGTGTTTAATTTTAAATATTATGTTCATTTTAAAATCTGTGAGTATATGCTACAGTTGTGAAATGCAAATATATCAAGATTTGAAGTACAAATTTATTAAGATGGAAAGATGACTTATTACTTCTTTTACTTTAATTTACTTATCATAATAAGATTATAAAAAAGGTATATCTTAAAATGATCATCAAAATTTTTATATTTTAATTTTAAAAAATGAAATATAACAAATAAAAATGAATAAATAATAATAACTCAATTTATAAAGATGAATCTTAGGCTAGCAGGGTAGTACTATTGAATTATTGCAAGCCATGTATAATTGCCCCTAACTTTGTTAAAAATGGAAAATAACAGCCATGTTGAATTTCTATTTGGGAAAAGATTCAAATATTTTATTGAATTTTGAGAAAAGACTCATTTATATAATCCGTTAAAAGTTTGACCCATTTATGCTATTACCTTTTGATAAAAGACTCATTTACATCATTATTTTTAACTACGATTTTGAAAAATCACTTAAACAACTTTAAATATTTTTATGTTAGAGTTTTGAATTAAATATAGTCTTTTTAGTCATTCTTCTTAAAGAATACCAAGAACACATGAAGAATACCAAGAACTCCCAAATTTTCAACTTTTCAAATATTCACGAAATCAACTCAAATTTCAAGAGTAGCATTCCTTCGAATTAGATAGCAAAACTAAATATTTTTTTAGCTTGAATTCAACCTAACTCAACAAAACTCAATTGCAATATTTTTTCAAAGTTTTAGAACTTTAACCTTCTTTAATGGTAAAGTTTTCTCCTCAATTCTAAATTAATTGAAAATTTAAACATAGACTCAAAAAATACTAAGAAATAAGGATAAACAACAATAAAAACACAAATCAAAGCAAATTTTTAAAATTTTGGGACTGATTTCTCTTTTTTTTGAAATATTTTTCCACCTATTGTTGTGAAACTTTGAGAAAAATTTTAAGTAGGTTTTGTTGAGTTAGGTTAAATTTGAGGTCAAAAACTACTGAGTTTTGGTATTTAGCTTGGAGGAATGGTAATCTTGAAATTTGGGGTGATTTTGTGTTGCAGAAGTTTAAAATTCGTAAGTTCTTGGTGTTCTTCATGTGTTCTTGATATTCTTGAATGAGAATGAATAAAAAGACTATATTTGATCCAAAACTCTAATATAAAAGTGTTTAAAATTATTTAAGTGATTTTGCAAAATTGAAGTTAAAAATAATGACATAGATGAAGTTTTTATCAAACTAATGATATAATGAGCTAAACCTTTAATTGATAACATAAATAAATCTTTTGTCAAAATTTGATAATATATTTGAGTATTATCCTTTCTATTACAACAACAACAACAACAACATACCCAGTAATATTCCACAAGTGGGGTATGGGAGGGTAGATTCTACGCAGACCTTACTGCTACCTCATAGAAGTAGAGAGGCTGTTTCCTAGACCCTCAGCTCAAAACCCATAAATAGAGAGAACTAGATATGACAAAATGAAATGTAAGGAAGAGGGAAAGGGAAGGGGAGGAAAGGGGAAGGGGAAGGGGAAAGGGAAGGAACAATAAGTGTGACTAACGACGAGCAACACATGATAGTATGTAAATATGTTAAAACTAACACATATATACCATATACTGAAAGGGAAAGGAATAAGAGTATTAAAATAAAGCAACTACTAATATGAAAGGAAGACGAAGGGGAAGAATAGGAAGAAGAAGAATTTAGCCTGCTACTCTAATTTGTGACCTCCACTTTTGTCTACCTAAGGTCATGCTCTCAGTGAGGTCGAGTTCCGACATGTCTTGTCTGTTCACCTCCCCCAGTACTTCTTCGGTCTACCTCTGCCCCTCCGAGAAGCACCCATAACTAACCTCTCGCACCTCCTAACAGGCGCATTGGTACTCCTTCGCTGCACATGTCCGAACCAACACAGTCTCGCTTCCCTCATCTTTTCGCCCACCGAGGCCACCTCCAATTTCTCCCAAATTACCTCGTTCCTAACCTTGTCACTTTTGGTATGCCCGCACATCCATTTTAGCTTCCTTATTTCTGCGACATGCATCTTCTTTTAGTTTGGATGGAAATAGAAAAGAAAAGAAAATAAAAGGGTTCTCTTTCATTAAGGATTTATTTCTCCAAGAGCCTTCTACGTCTTCCCTTTTGTTCCTCTTAAGATCAAAATAACCGCAACAGCAATTGTTACAAATTTAGGTTTAGCTGTTTGTCTTCAAGAATTCGTGGCCATCAGACCTCTTTGGTATGTCTCTCTGTTTGTTAGAATTCAGGTTTAGCTCTTTGTCTCCTAGAATTCTTGGCCATCAAACTTCTTTAGTAAGTATCTGTGTTACTTCAGTTTGATTCACTCCTCACACTTTGTTGGCTTTTCCTCTCTATTTGATTCTTAGCGTCAGAATTGATTTATGATAAATAGGCAGGGTTTGGCCGGGGAGATCATAAGGATATGAACATAAGAAAAGAGATATGGTTGCAACATGATAGTTCACTCCTCATACTTTGTCTTGTTCGCCGACAAAGGAGCTAATTTCGAAGCTGACAGAGGAGAAAAATTCTTTTATGGATCAAAATAACAAGCTTCAGCAAGAATAAGTAAGTGCTCTCATATATAAAATATTCGGTAATTTGTTTCCTTGCTTTTTCTAAAAAACTTATGTACTCCCTACCTATGGGCACATATATGATTTCACATGATTATTCATTTCTTTCTTTAGTTAGAGACTTGAATTGTCTTGGAGAAAGTTGTTAAACTCAACTGCTCAATGATCAGAAATTTAAAACACAGAACTGATCAGAAAAATAAGTTAATATAATACACACAAAAAAACGAGGACATAAACTGCATTTACTACTTGGTTTGCAAGGAGAGGTTGCCTGTCTTTGGGATTTAGGGATAATACAATTGCTCTTTGAAATATGCCTTTTTCTGTTAAAGTCGCCCTGAGTATTGTAAGTATCTAAGTCCATCCTATGGTCATATATATGCAAACAAAAAGATGTGTTCAAATCAAACACTTCTGCTATATTCTTGACATTCACGTCATTAAAATCAAACACTTTTGCTGTATTCTTGACATTGGCGTCATTTTTCTTGGACAAGCTTCCTGCTTCTGAGTTGACTTTTTCTTGCTGAATCTATTGAGGTGTTCTCTATTCATATCCATCTCTTCACATGAACTGTTCCAACTCCACGTGCAATTTCATTAATTGAGGTAGTAGAAAGTGATTTAAGGATGTCTTCCTGAGTATTGTAAGTATCTAAGTCCGTCCAATGGTCAGATATGTGCAAAGAAAAAGATGTGTTGAAATCAAACATCTGTTGTATTCTTAACATTGGCGTCATTTTTCTTGGACAAGCTTCCTGCCTCTTAGTTGACTTTTTCCTGCTGAATTCTATCGAGGTGTTCTCTATTTATATCCATTCTTTTCACATAAACTGCTCCCACTCTACGTGCAATATCATTGATTGAGGTGGTAGAAAGTGATTTAAGGATAGGAAGAAAGGGCCATGATTAGCCTGATATGCTTATGGGTAGTACTATTGAATAGGTAAAATGAACTCAGCTGTCCCACACTCTAGGTTAGGCTTTTGATGGACCTGCATATATTAGTTTTGTTTATTGAGCAAGTTTGTTATCTTCAGTTCTCTTAAAGAGATAGAAATTTGTGTCAATCTAGAGAGATATTAGACTGAAATCTTATTGGACTGACAGACCTAGAAGTTCAGATAAAATTCTTGCAAGCTTCTGCGATGTGACAGTGAATCACCTCAGGGCAGTTAAAGTTGAATATATAGCTAGAATAAGACCTGAAGTGCAGCTTATATATATTAGCCAAGCCGGATTTGGCTCCCCTCTATCATACTTTTCCTCTATTTCATCAAATATACATTTTAGATGAGAGACATGTGTCTTCTAAAGTTTTTAAAGTTCAACATTATATTAGGTTAACAAGTATAATTTTTAGCAACTATTAGTGTCGGAGAAATATGTATCTAGTGTTTTCTACTTTTGGGACTGATATATTTGAGTTGAGTGTCTTTCGGAAATAACTTTTCTATCTCTATGAGGTAGTGGCAAGGTTTGTGCACAATTTACCCTCCCTAGACCCTACTTGTGGGATTTTACTGGGTATGTTGTTGTTTATACATATTTTATTTGAAAGACACTTGCATGTGTTTCTTTTGTAATAGTTATTTTTATAAGGGTTATGTTTTGCAGTCGATCATGGATAAAGTTGGATTCATAAAGCAAAATTCTCTAAAAGATATGTTGAGGGTGTCCAATCTTTTATGCAACTTGTTTGGTCTCACTTTGATCGAAATTCTTAAGTTCAATGCCCATGTCAAGATTGTTTAAATGTATATTTTCAAACACAAGAAATTGTGTATGACCACATATTGATCAATGGAATTATGGAAAGTTACGTGCAATGGATATTCCATGGAGAACAATCACAAATGAGATATAACAATGAATCGATTAACAATGAAGATGAAAATGAAGAGCTTGACAATGATGATGGAATTCAGACTATGTTAGAAGAGGTCAGTAGAAGATCATTTGGCAATTTTCCAGAGCAAACAACAACTGATAATAATGTGTGTGGTAATATGAGTGAGAAGGAAGCTAAAAAGTTTGACAAATTGCTAGAAGAAGCTGAACATGAATTGTATCCGGGATGTAAGAAATTCTCAAAGTTTTCATTTCTTGTGAAGTTGCTACACTTGAAAGTGTACAATCAAAATAAATCATTTGATATGTTATTAGAGTTACTAAAAGAGGCATTTTCTACTGGTGAGACACTTCCTAAGTCATATTATGATGCTAAAAACATGTTGTAAGGTTTGGGATTAGGATACATTTCAATTCATGCTTGCAAAAATGATTGTGTGTTATACCGGCTTGAGCACAAAGATAGAGAAGATTGTCCACATTGTGGTACTTCGAGTTGGAAAATTAATAATGGAAAGAACAAAAAATTCCTCATAAAGTCTTGCGATATTTTGCATTGAAGCTGAGATTTCATAGGTTATTTATGTCTAGTAAAACAAGTGGAGACATGAGGTGGCATAAAGAAAAACATTTTGATGAGGCAAATGTGTTAAAGGCATCTGGCAGATTCTAAAGCATGGAAAGAGTTTGACAAGAATCACGAGTGATTTGCACAAGAACCTAGTAATATTAGACTCGGTCTTGCAACAGATGTTTTAAGCCATTTGGTAACATAAGCACATCATATAGTATGTGGCCTGTCATTCTCACTCCTTATAATCTTCCTCCTTGGAAATGTTTTAATGACCCATTTATGATAATGTCATTGCTTATTCCTGGTCTTCAAGCAACCAGGAAAGGATATTGATGTTTATTTACGCCCTTTGATTGATGAGCTAAAAGAGTTATGGAGTGATGGTGTAGAGAAATTTGATGCATCAACTGGGAAGAACTTCAAGATGCATGCCGCTGTTTTGTGGACCATAAATGACTTTCCAGCCTATGGTAAGTTTTAAAATTACATACTTTTTTAATTGTCCGAAAATTTCAAATTACAGAGAACTGAAAATTTCAAAGTGTAAATACATCAATTGTAAGATAGTTATAAGTAGAATTTTTTCAGTAGTTAATAACAATTTGAAAAGAAGCTTATCCTTGTTTGTTTAAATCTACAATGTTAAGTGTAGCATAAAGAGAATGTGTTGAGTTATCAAAAATCTATCAAAGTTAAATGAATTAAATAATGTAGAATTGGTAGCGGCTTTGATTTTCTGAAAATGTTCTTAGAGCGTAGGATTTCAATATAGTATGGAAGTTTAAAGATGCCACATAATAGCTCTATGGCAACAATCTTAATTCTAGTACAATATGCTAATCATCCTCTTTGCAATCTGGCACTATTTTGATGTTGTCATCTTATTTCCCCTACCTTTAGGTGGATTTCACGCCCAACCATAATCATCATAATGAAGTCCGAGTTCTCTGGAAGCTCTCTAATCTCTTGGTTGTCATCGACAAAGTTGCTTGCTTTAATCTGACAACAATATGGATGTTGAATAATGATCTAATATTTCTGGCAAAGGCATCTCTATCTTTCTGTTTAGTGTGTCGAAAGGAGAACCGTTTTCTGTTAAAGAGATAAAAAAAAAGATCATTTTACTACTAGCAAAATATTAGTGGTAGCAACACTTTTTATTGTTTCCTTGCTGTTCATGTGAAGCTGGTTGTTTCAATGTTCTTTTTTGGTTGCTTTCTTCTTTAAAGTGTCAGTTGAAGCTATCCTTTAAAAGTTTTCAAATAAATTTTTTGCCGGTGTCTATTATCTACATATTTTTTTATGAAACTTGCAATCGCTACTCTTTCAGTGTGCACAGGGTAAACCCCCTTTCCTATGTAATAGCTCGTAAACCACACAGGAGAGGTAAACCTCTAGTATCTACATATTTATTTACTAAGAAGTGAACTTTCACCTAAGATCAAAAGAGTTGAATAATTCAGACACACTTGTGTTTACACTGGATATATTGTTGTTGTTCAAGCAACAACATATGTAGCGCTAACTCAAACTTTGATATTATTAAGCTTATAAGACATGGTGCTGCATTTTAAACTCTTATGAAGCTGTACTTGTTTTTTGGTTTTTGGTCTCACTGTCTCAGTAAAAGAGGAACTCTTCCCTTCCGTGACAAATCTCCTTTATTTTGTTTTCAGAAATTTCCTGATTGAAAATCCATTGGACTAATGATATCTCCAAGGTTGTGGTCCATATGCACCCCTATGTTCCTTAACAATTTTGATCCATTGGATTTAATAGATCAGGCATCATACATACAACTGTCTTTGATTCGTCAAGTTTACATGGATAAGTTTTCTAATGTGGACAAATTTTAGTCTACTAGATTCCTAGTTCGTGCAGTTGTGATCATTAGTTTATTCCAGTGTTTAATGCAAAACTACATCTCACTTCAAGGCAAATTTTTATTGCTAGTGTTGGTGATACTGTGTTATATCTTTCAGCGTCTCTGATTCAGTCATAGATTTGTCCCAGCCATTGTAGTATACACATTTCCCTATATTCCTATCTTACATTTGAAAAGAGGTAGTTTAGAACGTAAACTTTTGTTAAAAAGTCTAATGGACTGTATTCACTGCACTATGTTATTTAGGATGACTAAAGGAATTTCCTGTTGTCCATGATTGCTGTCCACTTCTCTCCATATTGTCTTGCCAGAGCGATACAAGCATCAAAGGGAATCTAAGAGGCTTCAGTCTTTTCATTCAAGTAGCATACAAAATATTAAGTAGTCTAACTCTTACATAATCCAACAATTGTATGAATGATTTTCTTGCAATAATTTCATATCCCAATACTTTTGCGTAATTATTTGGTGATAAACCACTTGTTTGACTTATACTTTCTACTTGCTTTGATAGATAAACACCTATGTTAAATATGTAAACAACAATTTGCCACTAATTATAGTTAAGCTTAATCTATCATGTATTAGTGCCCTCTTCAAGATCATAAAGACTGGATTTTGAGCTGTTAATCTCACTCATTTCTTTACAACAAGATTAGATCTATTCCCCCTTTTATTCTGCTTGCTTTTCTTATTTACATTAACTTTGTGATAAAACTCATGTTTATGCTAGTTTAGATGTGGGGGGATTTTCCCAAAACAAAAAATGTATACTATGTTTAGTTGCGTTAGGAGTCCAGTCCTCCCCACCCCACCCCTCCCTGCCTCTCCTTGTTCTTTATTTACTTTTGAATTCTAAGAAGGGGAGTGCCTTACATATGTAACTTACTTTGCTGTACAATTTGCTTTTCCTACTTTGTGATTGCAAGGTCCTCATAACTATTAATTTCTCATTAGACTGAGTTGCCTATATCCAAAATTCGACAACACCCTACAACAAACGAAATCCCAAGAACCCAAAATACCAAATAAGAACAAAAAATTCAAAAAGATGAAACTTTTTGAACTTTTTTGAAGAATTTAGGAAATGGGTATTTACGAAAGGTCCCTTTTGAGTTCTTGTTTGTATCCTAGTTCACGTAGCCTTGCATGGCCTGAATCAATTTCTTCTTCAAAACCCATTCTTGCTTTTCTTCCTCTGCTTCTTTCTTCGCTGTAAATGGCTGGCTTTCCACAAAGATAGCAGATTGATTGTTTTATCTATATTTTGGTGTTATTTTAATAGATTTTTTGAGGATTGAGGAGATGCAAAGAAATGAGTCAAGGAAGATGTTGAAAATTGTATACCGTAGAAATCTTATTCTGCATGTTGTTTGTTATAGTATATGTTTTAATCTACTACTGGACATATATTATTTTTTTATGAGTTAGGTAATTTATCTGGATGGAGCACAAATGGATACCTGGCATGTCCTACATGCAATAAGGATGCGTCTTCATAAAAGGTACGAAATAAAATTTGTTACATGGGTCACCGTCGGTATCTTGAACCTAATCACTCATGGAGAAGAAGCAAGAAATTTGATGGAAAGAAAGAAAACAAATCAAAGCCAAAATAGCTCTCGGGGGATGAAGTCTTAGAACAGTTGGATTTACTAAGTACTTATAGCGTAGGAAAACACTTAAATTATAAGAGAAAAAAATGTCGTCCTGAAGAGCTGAATTGAGTGAGGAGAAGTATTTTATTTGAGTTACCATACTAGAAGAGCTTGAAGTTGCGACATAATTTAGATGTCATGCACATAGAAAAAAATATTTGTGAGAGTATTTTGGGGACATTATTGGATATTGATGGAAAAACTAAGGACACATATAAAGCAAGACAAGATCTTAAGGATATTTACATAAGAAAAGAGTTATGGTTGCAACGTAATGGTTCCAATTATACAATGCCACCTGCTTGTTATGTTATGTCAAAAAAAGAGAAAAAAGAGTTTTAAAATTTTTTAAAATCTTTTAAATTTCCTGATGGTTATGCTTCAAATATCTTAGGGTGTGTAAGTGTGGATAATGGTAAGATAACAAGACTCAAGTCATGACTATCATGTTTTGTTACAACGAGTGTTGCCTATTGCTCTTCGTGGATTTGTAAATGAAGACGTCTTTTTAGCATTAATTGAGTTGGGTCATTTCTTCCAATGATTATGTTTTAAGATATTGAGAAGAGATGACTTAGAACAACTTGAAAGGGATATCATTATTGTATTATTTAAGTTAGAGATGATACTTTCACCAGTTTTTTAGATGTTATGGTACATTTTGCTGTGCATTTACCTCGAGAGGTATGTATGAGGGACCAATACAATATCGTTGGATTTACAAAATTGAGAGGTTCTTGTGCAAGCTTAAGCATAATGTACGAAACAAGGCACACCCAGAAGGTTCTATTGCAGAATGTTGTATTATTGATGAATGTTTGATATTTTGCTCTATGTATCTTACTGACATTGACACTAGATTTAATCATGAACATCGAAATGATGATGGATCTAGCAGCAAAGATGAACATGTTCTAGACATACTTTCAAAGAGTTGTAGACCATATGGAGATGGAACATATGATGCCATACCAAAGAGAGTTGTTAATATGGCTCGATGGTATGTGTTTAATAATTGCGAAGGAGTAAAGCCTTTGCTTTAGTAAGTAATTTCTCTTAATAATTCTAGGTTGATATTTTATTATTTTGAATTATTTTTAAATAAAATATTTTTTTTTCATGTAGAGAGCATAAAGAAGAGCTATCAAAACAAGTTATTGTGAATGTAGATGATAAACATCGAGAACAATTTTCGTTATGGTGCAAAAATAAAGTAAGTGATTTTAAGATAATAATCATGTTATTATGTTTAAATTATTATTTTCCTTTACTAGTTGAATGCAATATTTTTTTTGTTGTAGATTATGCAATTGTATAATAAGGAAAATTCAATGTCTATCCAAAAATTATATCCTTTGACAATTGGACCTACGTGCATGGAAGAACACATACGGGTTGTATTGTAAATGACATCAGGTATCATGTTCAACGATGTGATGAATTACGTAAAAGTAAAAATTGTGGTATAGTTGTTGCTGGCTATCATGAAAATGAGTTGATTGACTTTTATGGTAATATAGTTGACATCCTTGAGTTAGAGTATGTTGAGGAAAATCGAGTTCTCCTATTTAAATGCAAGTGGTTTGACCTTCGCAAGAAAATAGGAATGCAAAAAGTTAATAATTTTACGAGCATTTATGTTAAAAGATTTTGGTATGAACGTGATCCTTTTGTACTTGCTACTTAAGCAAAACAAGTGTTTTATATTGATGATTCAAAATTGAGAGAAAATTGACGAATTGTACTCAGATTTCAAGATAGACACTTATATGATGTGCTAGAGAAGGAAAACTCAGAGGCAGAAAGTGATGAGTTGCATATTACAAATGATGAAGTGTACCAAGATACTTCACTTGAAAGTAATTCAGTTATCAATGATTCGGTGTATATACTGAGTCAACTATATAAAGATGATGTAGATCTAATTACCTTAGATGAAAATGTAATTGAAATGGAGGCTTAAATAGAACATGAAGTTGAAATTGACTATAGCGAAGATTCTAATCAAGAGGACGACGCTATGATAGAGTACATCAGTGATCATGAAGAGAATGAAGGTAATAATACTAATGATGAAGTTGATGACCTAGGTGATGACGAAGACATTGGCTTGTGATGTAACCTCATAAGGGTAAGGTCAATTACTTGTTAAAAGTTCTTGCAAATTATGTATATCTTATTTGAACATTGCAAAATGTAGTGTCATTATTTCCACGAAAATCATTTTCGTGAAAATTATATAACTCATTTAAGGGGCAATTGGACTGACTTTTATTAAATGACTCCTAAGTTAAAAGGTATAAACTATAAGTTGGAACCTCCAATTTTTGGCTTTTGGCTTTTTTTTTTCTTCTTTTAACTTTAAAAAAGGTGTTTTTAAACACTTTTTATGTTACCCAAGCACTTTTAAAACTTGAAAAAGGTTTATAAAACTAAATGCTAGTGAAAGAATGCCAATCCAAAAACCCACTAACTTTAGTTATTCCCTATTTTTTTAACTATATGTTGATTATATCTATTAGTTTGTGCTAATTCTAGCTATTTTTTACAGTACCTATGTTTGTTGTAAATGCAATAGCATCTGAAGCTTACAAAATTACATTTTGGTTTCATTGATTCATTTTGGGCAAGTGTCTTTTTTCATCATTTTTACATACTTTTAAATGCAATAACTAGTTTCTGATGATTTCTGGTTCAAAATGTTCCTGCTTCCCTGTTGAAAGCTTTTCACTCCTGAAGGTGCACTCATGGTCAAATGACATTGTTATTTCGTGTATATTTCTTTCCTGGTTTGTTCTTGAGATTATTTAAGCTGCACGATTCTATTTATCATTATTTACCTCTGTTTGGCATTGAAAAAAGGGCTTAAACCAGCCATTAGTTGTTCATTCTTGAATTCATGTTGAAAATTTCATACGTTTGTAAACCATTTCAGCTTCTTGTTATGCTCTCTGTTTCCAGTTTTGAAACTGGTTATTAGTGGGTTTTGTACCTCAATAATGTATCGGGGATTTGTACTTCAGTCACCATGGGTGGTAGGGTGTGATGATCTACCAATTTTATACATTAGTTGTCTCTTCTTACATATGTACATTATGATATATGCAAACATGTTTTACTTAAGCATTGATCATATATGTCATATTATTGCTATACTATTTATTACTTATCTCTATGCATTTTGACTATGATGACTATTTCTTGTTTTATTGCATCCAACACACTTAGTATATTTAAATGTACTAACGCATACTCTATGCCTACATGATGTCACCAGTAAGAATCGAAGCACCGCTTAGCCCTCTTCCTCCTCCATGTGGCTAGTACGATCATTTCTCAAGCTTATTAGTGAGTCTTCCATTCTCGGGACGTTGCTTATGATCTCTTTCTATGTATTGAGACTATCTTCCTTTTTATTCTGTATTGACTATGAGGGTGAACCCTATTGCTTGTCTTGGCCCCAACTATTATCTGTGTGTTAGAGGTTCTTGTTGGACATGTTATGTAACTATGTTGTGAGATTTGACTCTCTTTGACTCTTGATGTTGATGTAATGAAGTTTTCCCTTAGCCCTGTTTAGCCCTATTTAATACTTCTTATTATATTTTATTATTTCCACGACCAAGAATGTGTAATGATGCACTAAGAGGCTTACTTGGTTCCTTCGGGTTTCCCATACACCGTGTTACGTCTAGGTTCTAGGCTTGGGTCGTTTCAAACTTGATATCAGAGCACTAGGTTGTTAGATCCTCAGAGTCCAACACACTGCATTGATTAGAGTCCAATTCATGGTTGTGTTGTTCAATACAACTATGAGTAGGAAGCTATGAGACGTTTTAGAAAATGTTTCTCTTCTTTAGGTTCTAAGTCATTCTATAGAGTCATTCTATAGAGAAATAGGAGGGGTCATGAGGCAAAGAAGGCCCATTATGAGGGTAAGTTCCAAAGGGGTGTTCGGTTCCACCAAGGCCAAGGGTCTTCTCAAGCTTCTAATAGGGGGTCTGCCAATGACTTCCCTAGGACCCCAGGTATTGGTATTGTGATTCCTAATGATATGTATTCAAGGTGTGGTAAGGGTCATAAGAGCCCATGCTTTAGAGACACTAATGCATGTTTTAGTTGTGGGGAAGTGGGTCACAAAAATATGGATTGTATTCAAAATCGCAACCTATTGTATGGAGGTTCATCCATAAGGTGCTAATATGGTTCCTTTGGAGAGAGGTGGCCGGCAAGATGGTGCCCTGAGGCATAATCGATTTTACTCTCTACATGGGAAACAAGTGGTTGATGAGGTTATTACCAGTATGTTGAAAATTTTTGACTTTAATATGTATGCATTGATTGATGCGGGTGCCACTCTTTATTTTGTTACCCTCTTTATTGCAAAAGAGTTCCATGTTGAGCCTGAATTGTTGCATGAGTCATATGAGGTGTCTACTCCTATTGGTGCATCTATTGTTGCTAGAAAAGTCTATAGAAATTGTCCTATTTGCATCTTACATAAAATCTTGCCTTGTGATCTTGTTGAGTTAGACATGGTTGATTTTGATATTATTCTTGGGATGGATTGGTTGTATGCATACTATGCCTCTATAAATTGTAAAACCCATAGAGTCAAATTCCAATTCTCAAATGAGACCATCCTTGAGCAGGATAGTCAAGATATGTGGTCAAGAGTAGATTCATCTCTTGCGTTAAAGCCCATAATTTGATCTCTAAGGGGTTTCTCTACCATCTTGTGAGGGTTAGGAAAGTGGAGTCTAAGGTTTTTCCTAAAGAGTTGATGCCAGTTGTAAATGAGTTTTTTGGATGTCTTTCTAAATGACCTTCCCGGTGTTCCTCCCGAAAAGAAAATAGACTTTGGTATGGACCTCCTCCCCGATACTCAATCCATTTCTATTCCACCTTATCATATAGTCCCGACGGAGTTAAACGAGTTAAAGGAATAATTGAAGGACTTGTTGGAGAAGGGTTCTATTAGGCCTAGCCAATCCCCTTAGGGTTCCCCACTGTTGTTTGTGAAAAAAAAGAATGGGTCTCTTAGAATGTGTATCGACTACCGACAACTCAATAGGGTCACCATCAAGAATAAATATCCTCTTTCAAGAATTGATGATTTGTTTGATCAATTGCAAGGGGCTAGCCACTTATCTAAGATTGATCTTCGATCTGAGTATCATCAAGTGAAGGTGAGGGAGTGTGACATTCCTAAGACAGAATTCGTAGTTATGTCTTTTGGGTTGACCAATACACCAACCATCTTCATGGACCTAATTAATAGGGTATTTAAACCTTACCTTGATTCCTTTGTTGTGGTCTTCATTGATGATATTTTGATCTATTCACATAGTGAGGAAGAGTATATGTGTCACTTGAGGGTTGTGTTGCAAAGATTGATAGAGGAGAAATTGTATGTTAAATATGAAAAGTGTGAATTTTAGTTGAAGGAGGTTTCCTTCCTAGGACATGTGGTGTTGAGGGATGGTATTAAGGTGGGTCCTAAGAAGACTGATGTGATTAAAAATTGGTCTAGACTATTGACCCCATCGTATATCAGGAATTTCTTTGGCTTTGTGGGTTACTATTGGAGGTTTGTGAATGGATTCTCTTCTATTGCTTCTTGTACGATAAAATTGACTCAAAATAAAGATAAGTTTGTGTGGATCGATGAATGTGAGAGGAGCTTCCAAACCTTGAAAGATAAGCTTGTGTCCGCTCCTATGTTGTCACTATCGGATGGGCTTGAGGGATTTGTTATGTATTATGATACTTCTAGAGTTGGTTTAGGTTGTGTGCTAATGCAAAATGGTAAGGTGATAGCCTATGCGTCTAGACAACTCAAAGTACATGAAAAAAACTATCCTACTCATGATCTTGAATTTGCCGCCTTGGTGTTTGCTTCAATGATTTGGTGACATTATTTTTATGGGGTACATGTTGATGTTTTCACTGATCATAAGAGCCTCCAATACGTCTTCACTCAAAAGTATCTCAACTTGAGGCAAAGAAGGTGGCTAGAATTTCCTAATTAACTATGATATGAGTGTGATGGATGCTTTGAGTAAGGTGTCTATGAGTAACCTAGCTCATGTTGATGGTGGTGATAAGGAGATAGCTAGGGAGGTGCATCGGTTGGCTAGATTGGGGATTAGGGTGGAAGAGGTTGGTAATGATGGTGTTGTTGTTGATGGTCTAAATCTTCCATGGTTGATAAGGTGATAGCAAAACAAGAACCTGATTCCTCCTTATTAGAATTGAAGGCCTTGGTAAAAGAGGGCTAGGTGGAGGTTTTCTCCCAAGGGGGAGATAGTGCCCTGGGGTACTAAGGGTAGGCTTTGTGTGCCATGTGTTGATAGTTTGAGGGAGAAAATACTTTATGAGGCCCATAATTCTTCTTGTTCTATCCACCCCAGTTCTATCAAAATGTATAGAGATTTGAGAGCTGTATATTGGTGGGGAGGCATGAAGAGGGACATTGCCAAATTTATTTTCGATTGCCATAGTTGTCAACAAGTCAAGGCCAAGCATCAAAGGCAGGGTGGCCTAACCCAAGATATAAAGATTCCTACTTGGCAATGGGAGGAGATTAATAAGGATTTTGTGGTTGGATTGTCTAAGACTTAAAAGAATTTTGATTCCATTTGGATTGTGGTTGATAGAATGACAAAATCGGCTCACTTTCTACCAGTTAAGACCATATGTGGGCTGAAGAGTATACAAGGTTATACATTCATCACTTGGTAAGGTTGCATGGGGTTCCTTTGTCTATCATATCGGATCGTATTGCTCAATTTACTTCACACTTTTGGAGGTCCTTTCAAAGAGATCTTGGTATAATAGTTAAGCTTAGTACGACCTTTCACCCTCAAACGGATGACAAAGCCGAAAGAACCATACAAATACTTGAGGATATGCTTAGTGCTTGTATATTATAGCTCAAGGGTAGTTGGGATGACCATCTTCCATTGATTGAGTTTGCCTACAACAATAGCTATCATTCTAGCATCGATTCGGCTCCTTTTGAGGATCTCTATGGGAGACGTTGTGGATCACTGGTTGGTTAGTTTTGAGGTTTGTGAGGTAGATTTATTAGGACAAAATCTTGTTATGGAGGGTCTTGGAAGGTTAAGCTGATTAGAGAAAGGTTGAAGATGTCCCAAAGTCGCGAAAAGTTCTATACTGATGTGAGGAGAAGGGATCTTGAATTCCCAGTTGGTGATTGGGTTTATTTGAAGGTGTCACCCATGAATGGTGTGATTTGTTTTGGTAAGAAGAACAAGTCAAGCCCAAGGTAATGAGGAGAATTAGCAAGGTAGCTTATGAGTTGGAATTGCCTAGTAAGATGGAATTGGTTGATCCAGTCTTTCATGTATCCATGTTGAGAAAATATGTGGGAGATCATAATACTGTCATGCCTCCTGATGTTATGGGAATTGTTGAAGATAATTTGATACATGAATAGGTTTTGGTTCAGATTTTGGATAGACAAGAGAAGAGATTGAGGAACAAAGATGTGGCTTCCGTTAAGGTCTTTTGGAGGAATCAACAAGTTGAAAGTGCTATTTAGGAAGCCGAAGCGGACATAAAAAAAAAAGCAATATCCTTACCTTTTACACTCCACTCAAGCCTAAGATATTGATATAAGCCCTCTATATGACCTCAGGTCTTAAGTTCAGTCCTCATGTCATTGCATATATTCTTGTTTGAATTGACAAGTTCATGATGATTTTACAATTGTCTTGAGATTTTGAAAATGGTATTTTAAATATATTGTTGCATTCTAGTTGGGGCTGATTTATTCATGATTACTCTTCTTATATACATTTCTTTGACATTCAGGGATGAATGTTCTCAAGGGATAGATATTGAAACGACTCCAAAATGTGCCTCAGAAGTGTCCAAAATTGTAATTTCCATATATCTCAAAATTCATGCCTGATATCAAAAATTCGACTTCATATTCTTGATCAGGGGGTCAAATTGAGTGGAAAATGAGTATAACCCAATTTAAAAGCAAACAATTAGCAATTTTGATTTTCCAAAAATGCAATTTCCAGTAGGGTTTACGCGTCCCTTCTGCGACACGCACCAGTACTAAAACTGGTGCAAATTTTTTATTTCGGTCCAAGACTTGAAAGTCGTGGGCCTAAGTATTTCCAAATGTGAAAATACCTATACTTAGTCATTTTTCGCCCTCATATCATTCTAAACATTTCTCAATATCCACTGAAATACTTAGCCAAATATTTTACTCCTAAGCTCAAGTCTCAAAACTCATCCGGATCTCAAATTTCTCATCCAAGCTTCAAGTCTTCATCTCCAATTTTAATCAAGCTGTTCTCCAAAGCTAAGGTATATGGGTTTCTTTCATGGGTTCTTTCACGCATGACACCTAAGCTTTCTTTTACCTAAATTTGCATTATTTAAAGTTGATTTACTCATGACTCTTATTTATTTTGAAAATCATTGTACACCATGTTGACGCTTATGAAATTGTGACTATTTTAGCATATTTTGAGGTATAAATCAAAGATTTTGTGAGATTTGATAAAGGGTTTTGATGTACTTTGCTTGAGGGTGTTACCAAATATCTAGTGAAGGTTTTGCATTGAATTTTCTAGCATGATTTTACTCTTGAATTGCATGGTTTATACTAGTACTACACACCCTCTAAGTGTTTAATAAAATATCCGATTATAGTTTTCTTGAGGAATTGAAGGCCAATGCATATCAGTTAAGTTGAATGACTTTTTGATGTTAAAATATATATATATATATATATAACCATACCCCACTCGGGGGTTGTGCGCTGGGTAACCATATTAAGGGTTCATACCTTGATAACCTATTAGGGGTTTTGTACTCTAGTCACCACAAGCGATAGGGTGCGACTATCCATCAACCTTGTTGGGGGTTTGTACTCACCAATCTATTAGGGGTTTGCACTCACCAACTAATTGGGGGGTTTGTACTCCAGTCACCACGGGTAGTGACAACTATCAACCTATCGGGTTCTTTTTTACCTCAGTAACCTATCAGGGGGTTTGTACTCTGATCACCATAAGTGGTAGGATGCGATGATCTACCATTACTCTAGTGGTCTCTTCTTACACATGTATATTATAATATATGTAAACATGTTTTACTTAAGTATTGATCATACATGTCGTATCTTTGCTATACCATTTATTGCTTATCTTTATGCATTTTGACTATGATACCTATTTTATGTTGAATTGCATCCTACATACTTAATACATTCAAACATACTAACGTATACTCTATGCCTACTTGATGTCACCAGTAGAAATCGGAGCATTGCTTTATCATCCTACTCCTCCACGTGGCTACTACGGTAGTTTCTCAAGCTTGTTGGTGAGTCCTCCATTTTGGGTATATTGCTTATATTCTCTTGCTATGTATTGAGACTATCTTCCTTTTTATTTTGTATTGACTATAAAGGTGATCCCGGTTGCTTGTCTTAGGCCCCACTCTTATCTCTGTGTTAGAGGTATTTGTTGGACATGTTATGTATTTATGTTATGAGCTTTGACTCTCCTTAAATCTTGATGTTGATGTTATGAAGTTATCCCTTAGCCCTGTTTATCCCTATTTAATACTTCTTTTGTATTTTATTACTTTCGAGACCAAGGATGTGTAATGATGTGCTAAGAGGCTTGCTTGGGGTACTTTTGGGTTCCTCACGTGCCATGTCACGTCTAGGCCATAGGCTTGGGTAGTGACACTACTCAAGCCGAAGGTATTAATTTAAGTCCCCCTATATGATTTCAAGTCTTAAATTTCAACCCTTATGTCATTTTGCATGCATTTATGTTTATGTTGATAAGTTTATGGTGATTCTGATATTCATGTTGAGATTTTGAGAATGATATTTAAATGCATTTGTTGTAATCATGTCAGGCTGAAATCTATTATCACTTCTCTTATGTACATTTCTTTGACATTCGGGGATGAATGTTCCCAAGGGAAGATATTGAAATGCCCTAAAAATGCCCCAAACTGTACTTCTAATATGCCCATAATCATGATTTCCATATATCTCAAAATCCATGCATGATATAGAAAATATGACTTCATATTCTTGATCGAGGAGCAAAATTGAGTGAAAAATGGGTATAACCCTAGTTTTAGAGGACCCATAGAAAAAATTAATTTTCGCAAAATTTTCTTATCCAGTGTGCATCCACGACCAGAATGCAACGTAGACTAGGTGTGAATCAGTGTAATTCTGTCCTTCGTGATGGGTTCGTATCGCGGACAAACGTGGACTAGTGTAAGTTTGTTTTTAATTTCGGCCCAAAGGCCTTGGGGTCATAGCCCCATGCCCACCCTATACGTATAAACACCTACACTTAGCCATTTTGCAACTCTATATCACTCAAGACTCTCTCAAAATCCTCTCCAAGACTTAACCAAATATTTCATCTAAATTCAAGTGTCTCCAGCTTAATTACGGATCAAGGAATCCTTTAAATCCATTCCAGCTTCAAGTCTCCTTCAAGTCTACATCAAGGAATCCTCCAAATTTAGGTATGTGAGTTTCATCTGTTGGGTCCTTTCATCCATGGAGCCTAATCCTCCTTTTCATGAAAATTACATGTTTTTAAGTTGTAGTATCTATGGGTATCTTTTATTATGAATTATAAGCATGAAATAGGTTGGGTTTATATAAAATATTGATTAAATATACATGTCTATCTATCTCAAACTTATACTATAAGTTGGCTTTGTCTATTGAGACTGTATACTTTGAGCTATGAAACTATGGTCTATTATGAGATTTGATGATGGATTTCAAGGTATCTTACATGAGGGTGTTAAAATATGTTGGTGGATTGATTTGCATTGAGTTTTCTTATATGATTTCACTCTTAAATTGCATGATTTTGAACAAGCATTACACACCCACCAAGTGTTTGATAAAATGTCAAGTTAAGAATCCTCAAGTTATTTACATGTTTTACAAGTCAAGTGACTTCATGATGAATATGGGCTATTAAGTATATTATGAATTCATGAAAAAATCAATGATTATGCAAGTATGAAGTTAAGCCCTATTTTAAAGATTTACCTCAAGTTATTCTCATGTTTCAAGTTAGGCTCACCATTAGAGATCAAGTATGCTTAAGAGCTACTCGTGTTATGACTCTATGGTCATTACAAGTTACTAAAGGTATTATTATTTCAAGTATTTCATGGGATTAGACTTAGCACTAATGGATTGGATGTCAGCGTGGACTATCTTCAAGGGTCCATACTTCTTTCCTCAAACTATGTGCCAACATAGGATTATATTATACCCTTGCTATACTAGTGGATCCATTTAGTGCAATTTTTAATGAAATCCTTTTTGAAATGGGTCATATTCCCGTAAGAAGGGTTACTTCATATGAAAAATCCTGAAGCATACAAAAATTCAAAAGAAGTTTGTTCGATAAAGCTTCATAAATACTTATATAGATTGAAACAATCAGTATAATTATCTTAGCAAATATTTACTAAAGAAAGGGTAAAAAAATGATTCTATTTGTCCTTGTATTTCTATACGAAGGTCGAGATCTGAATTTGTAATAATATTTGTATATGTTGATGATTTGAACATCGTCGGCACTCCTAACGAGCTTTTAAAAGTTGTTTAATGTTTGAAGAAGGAATTCTAAATGAAAGATCTTGGAAAGATAGAGTTTTATCTTGGCCTATAGATTAAACATTTGACTAATGGAATATTTATCTACCAATCAACATACCCCAAAATGATTTTGAAGCTATTCAACATGGACAAATCACACTCATTGAGTATTTCAGTGATTGTGAGATCATTCAATATTAATAAAAATTCATTTCGACCTCAAGAAAAGGATGAGGAGATTCTTGGTGATGAAACTCCATATCTCAATGCTATTGGCGCACTAATGTACCTTGCCAACAACATACGATCAAATATTTATTTTGCAGTAAATCTATTGGCGAGATTCATCTCATGTCCAACAAGAATACATTAGAAAGGTGTTAAGCATATATTCAGATATTTTTAAGGAACAATTGATATTAGATTGTTATATTCTAATGCATTCAAATAAAAAATGATCGATTATGCAGATGTGGAATATTATTCTGACCCATATAAAGCACGATATCAGACATGCTATTTGTTCACATATGGAGGTACAACTATGTCATAACGTTCTATGAAGCAAATAGTGATTTCTACTTCTTTAAATTATGCAAAGATAATAGCCATTTATGAAGCTAGCCGAGAGTGTGTATGGTTGAAATCAATGACTCAACATATTTTTCAATCATGTGGTTTTCCTATGCAAACAAAGGCTCCAACAATATTATATGTAGATGTTGATTTTATAGCTTAACGGAAGGGAGGATATATCAAAGGAGATCGAACAAAGCATATTTCGCCTAAGTTCCTATTTACACATGATTTTCAACAAAATGGTGAGATAGATGTTTAGTAGATTCGTTCGAGTGATAATCTTGCAAATTTATTCACTAAAGCATTACTGATGTTAATATTTGAAAAGTTAAGATATAGGATTGGAATACGTCGTCTCTAAGATATCATATAAAGTTTTCATCAGGGGGAGTATAATACGTGATGTAGCCTTTTTTTCTTAACTAACCTTTTGTTCCATTGAGTTTTTCTGGTGAGGTTTTACTCTTTTTCCTTCACTAGGCTTTTTTCCACTGATTTTTTCTAGTAAAATTTTAACGAGACACATTATCTATGAACATCCAAAGGGGAGTATTACAAATTCATGTACTTGTGGATGTTCATGAATCAATTAATTTATCTAATGTACTTGTGAATGTTCATTTAATTAAACCAATAATGTAATGCATATATTTAATAAAGATGTACTAACATATTGTAAATGGATGATTTCTACATCCTATCAAAGGTTGTTACTCACCCTTTGGCCTTTGTAAAGACGTATTTGAAGAGATTAAAAAGTATTCTCTATACTGCACTTTATTTGTCTTCCTTTCTACTTTAATATTTTTATATTGTTAATATTTTATAACAAGAATTTCATAGTATTATATTTTTCTTTTAATATAAATTGTTTTATTTTCTATCATTCTTATTAGAGTTCAAAAATATTGATGAAAATAAGTTATTTAATATTTAAATCAAAATGTTTCTCATAATGTCTTCAAATTACTTATATTTAGGAGTCAAAAGAATTACGATATTGTTTCTATATTTAAATCTAAGATAGCCAGACTAAATTTTGAGTTGAAATTTCTTGTATTTGATATTCTTGAAAATTGTTAAATTATAAAAAGATCATAATTACTGTCGAATAAGACAGATGCTACAACGTATACCATCATCAAATACTTAAGTATCGCTATTTATTTTTAAATCCAGGCCTTATTATCTATATATTTATACAAATCAAGAGAACAAATTAACATGCAATGCGACCGTATAAATCTGTAAATGATGTTTTTGGCAACTAGAATCAGGAAGAAATATCTTAAGTCGTTTACTTATATACATACATATTACATGCAAGTGTATATGAATCCAAAATCTATGCGCTTGATACAAACATTAGTGAAGACAAAGGGTGTGTTTGGTAGAAAGGAAATTATTTTTTAAAAATATTTTTTAATTTTCTTATGTCTTATTTTCTTAAATATTTTGAAAAATATTTTCCTTAAGTTTTAGAACGAAGTCATTTCAAATTTATTTTTTTGAAATTTATGGAAATGACTTCCTTCTAAAAATTAAGAAAAATATTTTTTAAAATTCTCCTCCAACTTCAAATTATAATTTTTTTTACCCCACCTGTACCATGAGCCCCCTCCCCCAAATAAGTTAAAATTTTTAAAAATTC
>JAOTQJ010000049.1:13406985-13427006 GCA_025642045.1 Solanum sejunctum
TCACCCCGCAATGAGCGGGAGCCTTTTGAGGCACTGGGGTATGTTGTTGTTGTTGTTGTTGTTGATGTACTGCCTCTAAGGCAAAAGTTATTGAGTTAGCAATAAGTTAGACTTAGTAAAAATGGTGTAAAATATAGCCCATAGGCACAACTTGTTCTTTGAAACTCTTCTGCTAAGTCTTGCATTTAAGCAAAAGTTATAGAGCATCTAAATCAATAAATAATGTGGCAGCTATTTGGAAGTCCTTGGACTAACAAGTCTTACCACTAGAGCAATAATCATAGAGTCTCATAAGTCGAAACATAATATCCTTGATGCACTACACATGGTCCAAATCGCGAGCTTTGCGCTGTCTCTCTCTCTCTCTCTCTCTCTCTCACGAGCTTATACAATCTCTTACCCCTGCCCTTTTCCTCTAGCTCGACATATAAACATTAAAATGTTGTTGTCTTAGCACTCATGACCGTCAACTTCGCTATCCTTAAACCTTCATTTTTCATCCTCATCCATACACTCCAACCATAAATCAAGAGTTATAGAGCATCTCATAAATCATAATGTGGTAGTGTCAAATCTTGCCCTAACTTGTTGTTTGGAAGTCCTAGGGCTAACAAGTCTTACTTCTAAAGCAATAGTTATAGAGTATCTCATAAATCAAAACACAATATATAATATGGTAGTGTTAAATCTTGCCAATGGGGCTTAACTTGTTGGTTGAAATTCCTTGGACTAACAAGTCTTACCTCTAGGGCAACAGTTATAAAGCATCTCATAAAAAATACAATGTGACATTGCTATGTCTTGCTCATGCAACTCAACTCTTTCTGAAATCCTTGGGCTAAGAGGTAGGAGTTTTATATATATATACACACACACATATGTATATATATATGATAAATCAAGACATAATATAGTAGTGTCAAGTCTTGTTTGTAGGGCGTAACTTGTGAAGTCCTCGGACTAACAAGTCTTTTATCTCTATGGCAATGATTATAAAGTATCTCATAAATCAAAACGCAATATGACATTGTCAAGTCTTGCCCATAGGGCTTAACTTGTTTTGAAATCCTTGGGCCAAGAGGCCAAAGTTATATAGTTATACATATGATAAATCAAGACACAATATAGTAGTGTCAAGCCTATGCCCCACTATATATGATAAATCAAGACACAATAAAGTAGTGTCAAGCTTTGCCCATGGGGCATAACTTGTGAAGTCCTTAGACTAACTAGGGCAATAGTTATAGAGAATATCGTAAATCAAAACACAATGTGATATTGTCAAGTCTTGCCTATGGGGCAGAACTTCTTGTTTTGAAGTCCTTGGGCTAAAAGACAAGAGTTATAGACCATATGATAAATCAAGACAATGTAGTAGTGTCAAGTCTTGCCCATGGGGCAGCACTTGTGAAGTTTTTGGTTTAAGTCTTGCCAATAAGACAAGAGTTATAGTTCCATAAATCAAAACACAAAAAGATTGTGTCAACTCTTGCCCATGGGACGTAATTTGTTCTTAGAAAGATTTTAGGCAAAGTATTGTCTCTAAAATAATAGTTATAGAGCATCTCATAAAATTTCAAACCATATTTATTTAAAATAGTAAATATGAAAAAAAAAATTGTCTTGAACCTTGACACTTGAATCTAGGGAGCATTTTATTTAAAAGAAGCACAAAATGTATAAAAAATAAATTTTATTTTTAGTTTCATAATTAATAATATGAAAGGAAAAATAATAAAGACAAGAAAAATATAGAAAGAAAAAAAAATAGAGGAGAAAAACACACGAGAAAAAGAAAGAAACAAGGAAAGGAAAGAAAATACATACCAAAAGATGAAAGAAAATAAACGAAGGAAAAGAAAAAAAAGGTAAGAAACAAGTGAGAAATGAGGGAACAAAAGAAAGAGAGAAAAGAAAAAGAGTATCACTGAATTAAATGAAAAATACTATACATATAACCAGCCATAGAACTCATTTTGGGGATGGATAAGGTACATCAGCACTTTTACACAAATACTTCATGAAACTTGAAATGTCTGTCGATGTTTTAAAGAAAAAAATAAGTACAAAATCTTAAAAGCTATAAAGCTATGTAACAATCAATAGAAGAGAAACCGATTACCTCCAAGCAGGTTGCAATGTCATATCCACACAACCGAGAGTCGCAAGTCAAAATTGAACCATCATATAGTATTGCAGACTTGATTCTGTTTGTTGGTTGTTCAGCTTCTATATTTCCATTGAGTTTTGAATGAAGTATCTGGAAATGAAGAATAATCTAAGGCGAAAACATAAATAGAAGTCTAAAAAATAATTTGGTTCCAGCAATGCATGTGGAGGACCTTCTTTCGATAATCAACATTTTATATAAACAAAAACGCACATAGATTGTTCAGTTAGTCACATCAAGTTCTAACAAGTGTATCAGTATCTATATCCAAGAACCTAGCAAAAAGTCAGTTCCCACCTGGTCTAACTTGAGAGATAGCTGAGGAAATTTAAAAAGCTATCTACATCATATACATGTTGCACGTGGCAGACACTAAAGCTTTAGAAATATCAGTTCCAATAAAAGAAAAAGAGAGTTAATTGGAGCAGTTATGTAAGATTTTTGCACGATTCATGAAGCTAATGAGAAATTTCTTAGCATCTTGAGTGACATTTTTGACCTCATTAGATAATGGTTCTGATAGTCTAGAAACAGCCAATGATATTACATTGATGATGGTATGAAGTTGCTTGACATCCCTATAGGAGCTGTAAATGCATCATACCTTTGCAGCACGAGCAAGAGCTCTCCGTGAAATATCAACACCTGCTATTTTCTCAAGAGAAGTTTGATAAGCTAATAAAGATTCCAGCAGACTTCCAGAACCACATCCAAAGTCAACCTGCAATGGACTACAGATCAGAACAAGCTCTTTAATTGTCTTTCACAAGCCCTTTAATCATCTAAAAAGACAGTAAAATGATTTGAAAAGGTTAATACCAAAGAGGCAGCACAAGATTCTCTAATGTGCTGCAATGCATATTCAACACGTTGTTTTGATAATGGGGGAGAGAATAAGGCCTGTTCCATTCTATCCTCCAGGGGTACTGTTACACGCAGCAAAGTGACTTCACATTTCATCAAGCAATTACCTGCCTCCAGAGAGTCCAGAGAGGAGAGGGAACTTTAGATCATTGCAATATAACAGAAATTTAAATGGTTTGGACACGATAAATGTTCAGCGAGAAACATGTTCCATATTACTACATTAGAAACCAATACAAATAGGGCAAAAACCAATCAGAATAAAATGAAACAAATGCCTAACTTACCTGAAGACAACAATGAAAGGATATTTGCAGAATCATGAGCCACTGCTAGAACAATCTCTCTGGAAGGCAATTCCATAGTAAAACAAGCAGACTGATCAATGGACATCTGTGTCACGACTGCTTCAAGAATAGGTGATACGGCTCCAATGCCAATCTCAAACTCAAACTCTTCAGACCCTTCAAGATGTTCCTTAATGCATTCCCTTTCCGTGGTTATATATATCTTGTAAGTCACACACACCAAAGAACCACTAGATGGAGTTATTCCAGATGATAATTCATCTTCACGTGTGTTATTCTGTACATTAGAGTAGCTAGGACACAAAAAGCTGCCTGCTGGTGTTGCACTGCCCCAGCGATATTTGGGCAAAAAATGACATAATGTGAACTCCTTAACAAACTGTTGAGGATAAATGAGAATATCAAAGCCCTTTGCAGATGATGTGATCTCTTCCACAGACATATCTACTTTATCAAGAAATTTATCCAACCATGAGAGAACTTTTAAAGCAGAACTATGAATTGCATCATTCTGCTTCTTATAAGATTCCTTTGGTGAACACAGCAGAATCAATTCCTGGCATTTGGAGTATATCTTCACTGTACATCTGTAGACTAGATTACACCCTTCTTGTGCTACAGCAGTAGCAGAAAGAACCCCCTCATTAGTTTCGTCACCACCTGATGCTGTATCCCTCAATCTTTTACGTCCAGGTAAATCTGGAAGAGGTTCAATGGGATCACTTGAAAAGACAGGTTCAGATAATCGATGCTGGTGGCAAAATGTACATAGAATATCTCTAGGAAAAGAACCCCTCCAATTGTTCCTTGTTATGAAAACTGTGGGCAGTTCCGCGGCAAGTATTGCTTCTCTTGACAGCTTGTAAATTCCACTAGGTATCTTGTTGGCAAATATTCTTGAGGGGAAAAAAAGAGAAAAGAGAAAAAGAATCCCGGTATTATGCATGAAACAAGAAGAACGAAATAAAGAAATAATTATGCGAAATCAACAATAGAAACTGAGCATCATGGATAAATAAAGAAACCAAAAGGCAAACACAAAAGCAAGAAAGAACAGAAATTCCTAAGTAAAACATTGTGACTTCAGATCCCGAGTGTTGGGCACCCTAAACTCATCATGCAAATCGACTGTCCCTTATTTGGCCCACCACACCCAGATTAAAGGGAGGAAAAACTAACTACACCGGCTATCATAATTCAAACATATCCTGTGTGTCAATCTGGTTTAAATGAGCCAGATTAAGTTTGATTCAACCAGAATTGGCTGCCTAAAATCTCAAAAATGATGTCAAGGACATACCTGTAATATGCACGCAAGGATAAATCTTCATAAAAAAGATCAGTAGATTTCCAGGTGTATCCTACAGATGCCAAAATTGCATCACCACATATTTCTTGACCAGATAGGTAAGTCGCAATGGTATTGACATATCCTTTAAATGAACTAGCTTGTTTCCTATATAATTCTGATGATAGGCAAATTCTTATAGACTCTGGAGCACAGAAGTACAACCTTGTTTCTAAGGAAGCTTTGCCAATAGTCCTGCAGCAAAAAAAAAAAGGTTCATTGTGAAAGATACAGGATATGCTCGAGCCAACTGGAAAAACTCATCCAGTTGAAGTAACTAAGAACTTCAGATTGAAGTAATATGATTATCGAATCATCAAAACTACTTCGACATATCTTTTTTACTTTTTAGCCACAGACTCTTTGTGAACCCAAAATTATTTATTCAACCAAGTCTTTTCTTACATAAACCGCAAAGCTACCTGACATCTCACATTGAACCAACCATACAAATATAACCACTATACGAGGAATGTTCTCAGTTTTGGTCAAACTAGATTGATGTCTAGCTTCAACAACAACATACCCAATGGAATCCCACAAGTGGGGTCTAGGGAGGTTAAAATGTATGTAGATCTTACCACTACCTCATAGAGATAGAGAGGTTGTTTCCAGGGATTGATGTTTAGCTTAATTACATAAATTCCAAGAAGCATAGAGTATATATGCAGCATGGAAGAAGGAACCACAGAGTCTATAGAGAACTCTAGATAGAAGCATAGGCCAATATAGGATTCAAATATGATCAGTTCAACCTTCACAGTTTTTGGACTGAACTCTTGTACTTTTGAAATCATGGGTTCAGGTTTACTACTAGTTGAAATGTCAATGACTTCCACATGTATTTTTAAACTCTGTCGAATATACTGGGTTTGGTTGGACCCCCAGCACAAAGGTTGCATCTGCCACTGGATAGAAGCTCCTTGATATACTTCTTACCATACTGCATTAACATCAACTTCCAATTGCAATAAATCAAGCAGAAAGTATTACAACATTCTACCAGCCAAACAAGATACAAGCACAATGCCCTGTGTATACTCTTTCTCACCTAGAAATCAGAACCTTAGAAGCATCCTTAACCCCTAGTTCCTTTGCAATAACATCCAGATAATAATTGCCAGGAGAGACATTAAGTATCACAGATTCCACAGTCTTCTCTGCTGAAGATGGAACACGTACTGCTTCAATTGAAATGCTCTCCGGGAAATTAGGTTCATTCTTTAGCAAAGACTGTATAATCTCAGGAGGATGTGGAGTTAGCCTCTTCAAGGAAAGCTTCTCTTCACAGAACAAGAGGGAATCTGCTAATCTCTTTGCAGCTTCAGTAATAAGTGACATCACCAACAAGTGATTTAACTCGGTTTCAGATGATATATATTTACATAAGCTATTAATCTTTGCATCAAATGCGGCAATAGCTGCTAGAGGAATAAATCCATTGAGGTGACCTTCTCTCGCCAATGCTGCTCTGAAGTGGCCACTAAGCGGGTGAATTGCAGGGAGAAACTTTCATCAACAACCAGAAATGAAAACAAGCCGTAAAATAACATCAGTTAGGTAGTTCATTAGCTGCAGAAAGTTGCATTCAGGAACTACATCCTATTAGTCAATCCGTTTACATCATTTAATCCTACTCACACAAATAACACAGTAATTACCAACTGAGGCACTCAATGAAAATGCAACAGGAAAAAATTAGTAAATCTTTATGAGCATTAGATATCTCACAAACTCTAGCATATATTTCATGTAATTTAACCTTGTGCTAATAAAACATATTAGATTGTTAGAAACCAGATACGCAGACAAGTTTCTATAATTTCATTAAATAGTTTCTTATGCTGATAAACATGTATGTAAGTCAAATTTCTCACTTAATCTCCATGGCTAGTGAAACTGTGTAATATTTCAACTCCCACAAAAAAAAAAAAAAGAATTGCATCACCCCAGTTTACACCACTAGAGTTGCATACCTCAATTGAAAATAAATATGATAGTCGACCAGCCAATTCATTCCATGCTTGCTCCACAGTGAGATTATCTTCTTGAGGCTGGATGCCCAGCTGCGGATAAACAACAATCACGAGTGGGTAATGCATTAGCTTGTCATTGACATTTGAAAATCTGACATCCAAGCTGGGAAAAAAAATGAGACTTGTCCACTAAATGCGTCAAAAGTGATCATAAGGGCATGCAGAATTGCAGATAAGTGACAAGCATGAGCTTATGATGAACTTCTCATAGACATTTGAATATTTATGCGACAAGATGTGAGAGAAAAAATTCATCAACTGCTCATTTCATTTGCATTACTCGTCATAAATGCATGCTTAGCTTAGATAAACTTTAAGTGAAATGAAGAATTTATGATAAAGAGTTGGTTGAATTATATAACCTGAATTATCAGCAAAAAGAGAATGTAAAAAGGGCATTCCTTGAGTTGAAACCTAATTTACCCCAGTCTTAATATTTCTTTTTCTTTTATACTGGGATGTTTTAGAGCCCCAAGCAGTCAGGCCCTTGTGGAATGCAATAATATAGGGCAGCATTTAAAACTATTTGATCTGAGGTACTCCAAGAAATTAATTCTATGAATGCAAGGGTCATAAGAAAGAGCGTCAATCAAATTCAATATCACCACTGTTGACAAAAAAAGGGACTGTATGAAGTAGCTAAAAGAACACATTTGATACAGGACACCCTCCATGCCAGATTATGTCCAAAACACGCAGTACTCTTGCACTAGACATCACATGATATCACCAAAACACACCTCCTCTTGCAAAGCTCAAGAACAGAGAATAAGACATAACCTTTTGTATAGCCTTCTCAGCAGCAGATTGCTCTGCATCCTTCTTTCTTTTGAAGACTTCAGAGACAACTGACAATTCTGGAAGTTGCAGATAACAGCGATAGAGGCAAGGACCTTTCTGAGGGATTACTAAACCAGGACATCCATTTTGTACAACCTCTTGAACTTCCTCAACCTTATAGCAAGCTAAAGTACCAAATCTCTGGTATATGATAGCCTTAGGCGTGAGAGGTAATTTCTTCGGACCACTCGCTGGGACTTTTACAGTCTCCATAGCTTTTCCAAGAGAATTGAATATTTATAACAATTCAACTCCTACACTGAAAAGGTGTTTCAATACTAATTCTCATTGTGCATCATATATAAAAGCATATCAAGGCCAATAATACAGTACAAAAGTAAATAGCGATAATTTCCTAATTAAATTTAAATACTCATCCCATTGGCAATAAGCCAGCAGTAGGAGAAGTAAAGCAGTCTCCATCCACACATTAATACTTTATTTAACACCTAACCAGGTTATACAGAGGTCATTACCACCTTGTTTTGATAGCTGTTACCTATTGTATTGTATTGTATTTGTTACACAAATTCTATTGTATTCTATTGTTTAAATCCATTATTAGATAACGACAAAAAGACTGGGGTTACTTTAATATTTTCTTCTCATTTTGTGTTATTGTTTAATAATTCTATTTTATCATTTTCCTTACATTTTCACAGTAGCTCTACCCCGTATCCTACAATTTCTTTGTAGGTTTATCATTCAAATTATGGATATGTAACATTATGTAACGACGGAGAAGGATACAATTTATCCAAACATTGTATTCATTAAAATAATATATAGTACAATGCGATAAAACACAATACAGTAGGAACCATCCAAACAAAGAATACATGTTTACACTTTTTGACAACAGCATGTTCAAAAATTGCTTTTTTAAAAAAAAAAATTCACACACAACCCAGTATCAGAAGAAAAGAGGAGTTTTTATGAGTTTGTACCTTGAAGGTATTAAAGGAAGAAGCTTTCAATAAATATGTGCTTTTTAAGCCAAGCAATAACCACGGAATACATATACAACAACAACAACAACCCCAGTGAAATCCCACTAAATGGAATAATGCACAGTCTCAAAAACCACTGCATTTATAGCGGGAATCTTATATGATTAACAAACACTCTGCTTCTAAAGTGCCGATTACACGTATAATAACACATTGACCAATCATTCTTTCACTCCTACAAACAAAATCATTTTCTAAGTCCTCACTCAGATGACAAGATTTCAAGAATCGACAAAAGAACCAGCAACAACAACAACATACCCGTGGAATCCCACAAATGGGGCTCTAGCGGGTAAATTACCACTATAGAGAGGTTGTTTCAAGAAAGAAAAATATTAAACCCACAAAAGAACCAGCAAAAGAAAAAGTATGCTTGTAGGTTGAGTGGTTACCTTTGAAAGATACCCCTTAAAAAGAAAAAGGGCCACAAGACTTACTTTACAAGATAGTGAAATAGTAACAGAGAATCAAGAATGGCTGAAGAAAGATTGTACCTTTAACTTAATTGGGGTTCAGGGAAGGGGGAATGGAACCAAAATCAACAAGACCAAAGTTCAAGAAACCAAGAAAAGGTGATAGTACCTGTTACTGGTCAATGATAACAAAGAATCAAGAAAGACTTCAGAAGATGGTACCTAATACTGGCAATAGAGACACACAAATGTGATTGTGTACATGTATATATTGTGAATTTTGGGGGTGAAAGAAGTACAAAAAGAGGAAAGATTGTCGTGGGAAAGAAAAGGGAAGAAAGAAGTTTTGAGGGGTTTTGGGAATTTGAAAAGATTATAAAAAGGAGTTTTGGGTTTTTGGACTTATGACTAATGTGTCTATGGTGTAATAAATAATAAAAATAGGTTAGTAAAATTTTATAAATGAAGTTTGAAAAAAATATAATATATATAAATTTTTATAGAGATAGTGATGTTATTTTTAAAAATTTTTATCTATGATGTAATACAATATAATAACAATAACATTACTCTAATGTCTCAAAGGATCTGTTTATTGTAGGATAAGGGGGGTAAATGTATGCAGTCTGACCCTTATGTTTAAAAATATAGTACAACTATTTTCGAATAATACAACATAATAATACAACATAATAACATTTCTTTAAAAATAAAGAAAACAAATCTATTCGAAGGGGATAATCATTTTTTCGGTATAAATAATCACTCTAGTCCCTAGATCATTGTTATATTTCAATTTTAGTTTCTATACTATTAGATTAAGCACATTTAACTTTTGGCTAAATAAAAATATTTAATTTATTCCTTAAACCTAAATTGAAGTTAACATCATTAGTTTTTTAAATTATTTTATTCTTCTTTCTTATTCCTATTAGTGATAAATTTCTTTATCTAGTGAAAATAATTTTTTATTTTCATTCCAAAAAATCAGAAGTTAATGATGTTAGTTTTAAATTATGTTGGCATAATACATAAATTAACTTTTTAACTTAACTTCAAATTATAAGTTGGATCTTCAACTTTTAAAATACACAAACAAGTACTTCAACTAACCAATATCTTAATCATTTAAACACACCTGTCCTTATTGACAAAACACGTGAATTACACAAAATTTAAGTGCGTGTTTCCTTTTTTCCAAGGCCCACAACGACAAAAAGAAGAAGCTAAAATGACTATTTTACCCTTAATAGCATCTTTTATATCATTATTTTTCAAATCAAAATGACAACCATACCCTTAATGAATATCTTTTATATAGATATCCTTATATTTCAATTAAAAATATCATTTTTTTTACTTTTTTCTATTACTAATCTTGAAGAATTTTTTTTCTAATTTTTTACATGAAAATATTTTATAATTTGAAATATTTTTTAAAAATAAATATTTAGATTTTTTTTATGATGGGAGGTAGGGGTAGCGGTAGGGGTTAAGGGTGGAGTAAGAAACACAAAATTTTAAATCTGAATTTTTTGTAAAAATAATTTTTTAAAATTTTTTTATGGGGTTGGGGCTGGCCGACTGGGGGGATGGGAATCCGAGGTAGAGTAAAAAATTTAAAATTTATAAAATTTAAATTTTTTATAAATGAAATTTTTATTTTTAATTTTTGTATGAGGGTGGGGTGATTGAGGGCCGAGGTGGAGTAAAAAATTTAATTTTTTAAAATTTATTTTTTTTGTAAAAATAAATTTTATTTTTTTTTATTTTTGTATGGGGTGGGGGAATGAAGGGTCCAAGGTGGAGTAAAAAATTAAAATTTATAAAATTTGAATTTTTTGTAAAATAAATTTATTTTGGCCAATCACAAATGTTTTTTTTACTTTTTTTAAAAAAATTATAAATAAGTGAAATAATTTTAATGACGTGGCAACAACTGATAGGCCATAAATTATATGTCAACTATTTCACGCAATTAGGCTACTGAATTCGTGTGTTTATTTGTTTAAGAATTGGATACTTAAAGTGTCTGTTTGTGCAATTAAAAGTTGGAGGTTATACTTATGATTTGAAGCCAAATTAAAGAGTTAAGTTATGTATTATACCAATTACGTTTAAGGATCAAAATTGCACACTTTATTTAATTAAAAATTAGATGTGATTAGGTTAATAATACAGGGACCAAAGTTAAATACAGCAATGCTTTAGGGATTAAAAGTATATTTTCCCTAAAAATAATTTTTTATTCCCTAAAGGACACTTGGAGGAGAAAGGTGGCTTTGCCGCTTTTGGAAACAATTGATATTCTCTCCGTTCAACTTTACATGACTTTGTACTATTTTGAAATATTTAAAAATATTTATCCATTTTTTAAAATCATAAGAAAATTTTATATTTATTTTTTAGTTTATTCTTATCATTAATTATAGTAATTTTTCTATTATATTTTTTAATATATCATATTTATTATTTTCAAAAATTAATTAATAAAATTATCCCATCATTTACTATTTTTTAATTCTTATGTCAACTCAATAAGAACCAAATAAAGTTGGACAAAGGAAGTAACTTTGATGAAAGAATAATTTTTTCTGAATTGGATGAATGCAAAAAAATATATAGGTCTATTATTTAATTAGAATTAATTAATATGAATTTTTTTCCCCTCTTTTTCAATTAATTAAGGCTGAGCTAATTAGCCAAGTGTAAACATCAATTATGAGTAAATATTTGCCATTATAGGAACTCATTTATAAAAAAGGGCATAATGGGGGATGGATATAGCCTTTTGGCTAAAAAATCACTTGAAGTCGTATGAATTTTATAGAGATAAAATTTTGTTATAATATCAAAAAAGTTTAATGCTAAACATATAAAAATTGATCTTTTCATACGGTGGGATGAGTGACATCTCTTAATTTTTTATTACTTTTTCTTTTTCCTAAAATGCCTAAATTACCTTATTCTAATACATACTTATAATGACCCTCGGGGTCATTTATGTGATTTTGCAATTATTTTATTTATTTGAATATGTGTATAGTGACCTTGGGCCGTTGGTAATCTTTTGGGACTGTTGGGATGGTTATTGGTGGGTTATATGTTGAGTGTCTGCTGCACTGACGAGGGTTTGATGGTTGTTGAAAATACCGATGAGTGATATGTTGATTATCTATTCTATTTTTGAGTATCTGCTGTCGCGATGAGACTACTTATAGTTGTTGCATCAGTTAAGTTGGTGTTATTGCTATTTGTTACACTGGTGATTCTTGTGATTGTGTTATTGGTACTTTGCTAATATTGTCATGTATAGTGATTTCGGACAAATACCTTGAATTGGATTGGTTTGCCTATGGGTGGGATGTAACAGACGGCATCATGACCTAAAAGGTCGGATCGTGACAATACTTATTCAATTTACCACCACCACCACCACCGGAAAAAATTGCATGTCTTTAAGTGATGGAAATATAAAGCTTGGAGGAGTTAGATAGAATGATAGGGATATTAAAGTGTCCATGGCATGCCATAGGGTCTATTTTTGCATTTAGAAAAGAATATAAGACAACAACATTCATTCTGATCTTTGTCATTTGGCAAGACAAGGCAACATATGATTCTTTGTATGACATATTTTAATCTTTGTATCAAAGAGTTTACAAGGCTAAGTGGTCAACCAAGTGTTGAGCATTCTCAGTAGAAGCATACTAAACTATCTAAATGGTCTGCTGCAATTCACAGCTTTTTAGGTATAAGTTGAAAATTTTCTAACTACAGTTTTGAGCAAAACTTGTTTTGATATCATGCACCATGTTAGTGTAAACATAAGTGCGAAAATCCGACCACCGGTAAGGCCAACAAGAACAACCAAAGGGAGAACAATACTTGCTGAATTCTGCTCTTTTCTGTCTATCTTGACAATGGTTGTGCTCTTTTGACAATCATTGAACTCTTCAACTTCATGAGTTTTAACATCATTTTCCCTTACTGGGATCATCTGATTTCTTATGTTCCTTCTGAACTTCTTTGAAAGAAATCTCTTCATCTTGGATTTTTGAGATTTCTTTCTCTTGGGTTCCAACAAGTCCATTCCTTCACATATCAGATTGTCATCCTTAGTGGACTCAGAGGAACTTAACTCTTCTTGCTGTAATGGCGCCGTAAAAACACAATCTTTTTCTTCTTCCGACTCAACCATTTTAGCTCTCCAGACCCACTCTACCAACAAAAGGATCCTCCTTTTTGCTCCTGCAACAGGCATGAGGCGTTCTCCCGAATATTCAAAGAAATACATCAAGAAAGCTGACATTGTTATCCCCATTACAAGCTTCTTTGTTCCTAAAACCAAAACCACCACCAGAAAGACCTTCAGAAGTGCTATTAACACCATATTTTTATCAACAGCTTCGTCAAGATCAATTCTTTCACCTTTTTCCTGATAGACCTTTAATTGGGACCTCTCAATTGTGCAACATCCTGGTGAACGTGGAGTCAGAGGAGAAGATTTCAAAGGCAAACTCTTGGAAGAAAGAGAGCTCACATGGGGCTCAGCCACCACAGGAGGAGACCTCTTTTTCTTGGAAGTTTTCATGAACCTTTGATGATTCTTGACAAAAAGATCCACAAGGGAAGAAGGGAAACCAGTCTCCACCATAAGAGGAGTTTTCGAACGAACATGGTCCTTCACCAATTGAGATATACTAGTCTTCTTCAACTTCTTCCATGGAAAAGACATGCTTAAAAATATCAAAATTCAGACTGAGGAAGTTTATACAGACTCAAGACAGCAAGTGTCAAGAACATTACAGTGTTGGACTGTTGGAACATGACATGATCTTGGACAATAATATAGAGACTGCAGATTTCTGTCTGGTCTGAAAACAAAGACTTGATGTTGGGAAGAAGCAGAGAAGGAGAGAGGATGATTTAAAGAAATGTTTTCAGTAAGGCATGTTCACTTCCCAATCAGTGGAGGAAGGTGCTGTGAAACAGCTATAATTAGAGGTCCTACTATGATGCGTTTCCCTTTCCACTTTTTTCTTTCCAAAGTATCTACAGGCAACAACTTTTTAAGTCTATGACTATATAAAATGACTTCTGTTCCCCAGTCTTTGTTTGTATTCTTTTTTCTTTGATTGTGATTGGAGACAGGAAAGAGAAGGGTAAGAAACAACATTATGCCTCATGATGCACATGCTTCATATGAAAAAAGATATTCCATTACAACTGTAACCTGTGAAGCTTAAAATTGATGCATTCCAACCTGTAAATTGTCACACTCCTTCGAAAGTATACTTTTTAAGACAATAAATAGTTCTGTTCCTCTTTAACAATCCAAAAAATACCTCTGTCTTGCATGAGGAAACCTTAAATGTGCCTTGCATTAAGATATAGTAGCTCTGTTCCTCTTTAACAATCCAAAAAATACCTGTCTTGCATGAGGAAACCTTAAATGTGCGTTGCATTAAGATATAGTAGCTATCAGATGCAACTGCTGGTAGTGGTACCTTTTAAAATAAGTCTCAAGGAAGTCAAGTTACTACACAGAAAAAAGAATTTGTTCCCATACATCAACAGAATTTTTCTAATTGCCAAACTGGTTCAAGATGCAATAAGTGGCCAACATAAAACCCAATGATAAAAGATAAATACAACCTAGATGGACGATGAGCACAATGTTTCACAGCAAGGTGATGAACCCTTACAAAGTTGTCGCAAGGCCGAAATGCCAATTTCCAATTAAACTGAAGCATGAACATAGTGGCAAATGAAAAAATTGGAACTGGATTTCAAAGCAAAAAGCATTCTAACCATTCTAATAAAAAGGGCTTAGTGCTGTGATTCTCCTATCCAGAGGGAATCATCTGTTCTTGGCTGATTTTGAATGCGGTAGCGTACCAAACACTTTGTCCCAGAAAGAGGAGGTGATGCCAAAACCTTTGTTCTGGATACGAAAATGATGATTCAAGTGATATTTCTGCGACAGGAGGACAAAAGATCACCAGTTAGGATCACAGAACAGGTTAAGATGGCTGCATCTCATCGAGATTCATAACTTGAGATGAAAATATCACTTCAAAACAACCCTGATCTCCCCATCCCCACCCATGATAAAACCCAGGCAGACGCTTCTTTATCACCCAAAAGGAAAGATTGAACCACAAACAATAACCTGAAACATCAGTCTCAACTCTCAAGTACCACAAATGACTAACATAATTTGCAATGCTGTAACAAATCTTCTGTTAGTAGTTGAAAAGGTTAAACAAAGAAACCAGCAGGGTATAAAAGCATCTTTCCAGCTGACATGCTATTACACCTGACAGGAGATATCATTTAAAAAAACTAACTGAATAACCACAATGAAGCAGTTAGGGAGGTGTTAACAAACATATCCTCTTACCTTAAGATTTTTAGGCACTTCTATTGTTGGTTGCCCATGATGCAAGTAGTAGTGGGTTACATCATACATGACATAGCCCAATAAACCGCCTCCAAACAAAGCGGGAGCAGTAGAGGGAGTCGCCAGGAATTTGATCAAGTTCCAGAACTGCAATTACAAAGTACAGTATCAAATGTTGTCGGAAAAGCAAATAATGATTATTCTTCAGCACACTTGCAAAATTCAGCACAAGTATAGCAGTGATCAATGTCACTTCGGGAAAGCAAATAATAGAGCTTATGATTTTCAACTTGCAACATTTGTATATAAACTGCCAACTTTGACTAGCTGTTGAAGTAGGCTAGTATTGTATTCCTTTAGTTGCTTCGGCCATGTTGACTTTTCCAAAATTAAACTAGCATTAGTCAAGTGGATTTTCATGTAACATCTGATGTATACCCTCTGAATGCTTAATTCTTTTTTAGTGTTTTTCCTTCATTTATTAGGCAGATAAAATGGCTTTGCCAATGCATTGTTTGACCTCTGAAAATCAAATGAAGCAACAATCAAGGAATGGAGAGAGTAATTATCTTTTATTTCACAAAGGCTGTTTTAACCACTGGAAATTAGATCTTTTGGATTTGTCTGAAATTATTAAAAAACAAGGTTCTCAGGTAAAATATGAAACGGTGGTAAGGTATTAAATCCAACATACTGGTACAAGGAGAACAGCTGTTGCCGCAGGAGGAAAAACCAGCCGTAGACCATCCATGGGATGCTTATGATGACAGCCATGAAGAAGATAATGAATAGTGTTTCCCCTGTAACAAAATATGAGTTTAACCACACAGAAAGAAAGAACCTGAAGCAGAGGGAAACGTCAGGCACAATAAGTGCAGACATGACACATTCCCTTCTCAAGGTACAGAAAATAACACAGAGAGCACTGACCAATAGCTGCTTGTATTGATGTGGAAAAGAAAACGATGAAGCGCGTATTCCATCAACGTCCAGATGAAAATGCCAAAAGTCACCATCAGTGCCACCTCTGGAACCGTACGACCCATACGAATAGATACGGAGATGCTATAGCACACAACTGGAAGCCATATGGTAGGAATTGCCCACCAAACTGTGCGAGTCAGAAACTGTTTCAAGCAAATAAAAAGTATCAATACCTTATGTACAGAGCGAGATGATATGAAAATGAACTACCTCACATGGGGTAGGGTATTTGTATGGTACACACACTAGCAAATTTTATATCAATCTTGTCTTACATAGACACGTAGGCAAATGAAAATTCAAGCTAAAAGAAAACTGAATGATTCTAACTGTAACGTACCTCCCAGAAATCACTTTCAAAAAATCGAGGACCTTCTTTACTGACAATGGGCTGGTGAACCCACTCTTGATAAGCTTCTCCAAGGTGGCCAACCTGAGATCACATTTGAGAAGTCTAAACATAAGTGGAAAAAAGATGGTTTATTTACTAATTTCAGTCAGAATACAGGGGTTTGGGCCAAGGAAACCTGTTAGACGTGACAAAGAAGATTTTGCAAAAACTTTATCAAACAAAAAGATACGAGGAAGAAGAAAACGAGCTTGCAACAGTAAAACCATAAATAGGTTTCCAACTGAAAGACTATGAGAAGGAAATACATCACCACATATTATTCCTTTCTACCTTTTTTTTAAAAAAATAAATAAATCTGAGTACTATGACAAATATAACCAAGAAAGAAATGCATTATGGAGCTCAATAATGACATAGAGTGAAACAAAACAAAATGATAAGGCAAATGTCTCTGCTAATACGTACTGGAATAATCTTAATTACATAATGAAAAAACCTGATGATTGGCAGCAAAGAATATCAAGGAATAGAAGGTAAACCATAAAAGAGATGTGCAGATCTAAATAAAAGATACACCATACAACCCAAAAAGACTACAAAGTTTGGAGTAAGAGGGTCAAATTGGTCTACTTTTTGGTAGACATTTTGGCATTGCTTCATCAATTTTATAAATTATTAGAAAGTACATATAAGAATATCTCCATCATGCACTTGCTTAACTGGACACAGAGTTTAGGATGTGAATTTCACCCTTGTACAATAGTAATGAGAGTGGACAAAAATAGTAAAGCAATGACTAAAGAGTGAGTTTCATACAGAAAGCATCAGCTAAGTGTTAAAAAGCTAAATAGTTAATGAGTGAAATTCTTACAACTGTAAAAATAATGTATAGAGTAATATTTATTAGTAGAACTCCATCAAATATTTGAAATGCCCCAAAATGGAAAGAGGGAGATGTAATCGGACAGATGGAATATTATACAACAAACGACTACTACTCCACCTTAATCCTAAGCTAGTTGGGGACAGGGAGTATGCTATATGGATTCACACTAGAAGTTTCTAATTTTCATAGTGGCACATATATCTCAAATTGGATCAAGTGACTCCTAGAAAGCATAAGACCGAGTAAACATACTAATGTAGCTAAAACATAGTTCCAACCCAAAACTATTAGGTGCCTATAAATTACAATGTTTTATAATTAAAAATAAATTATTTAATTAGGTTGAGAAGAAAATGCAGTCAAAAAGTGTTGACTTCCCAAATTGTAATAGTATCAAATAAAATATGACGGAATAAAAAAAAATGAGCTGTAGACTATAGAGTATTACCTGGTGTACAAGTGGTTTATCTAAATCCACAGTGAAGCCTTGTGCAACCATTGTGGAACACAGCAGCTAATTGATAGGCATAGCAAAGGAAGCAGAAAATAGTTAGAAGGCTGCTAAGATATGGTTCTACATGAAATATTCAATAAGAAGTTCAAGAGCACCTATTGAGATGAGAACAGTTTCAATAATAAAGTAAACAGAAGACCATATAACCATCCACAAGGTGCTATTTGATGATTATATCGTTAAAGTTTTACTCGTAATACATCTTGGTGTTTGGTCAGTCATTCAATCTCTTTGGGCACATAAACTAATTAAGTAGCTTGATGATTGATCCCAGACAAGATTTCATGTAATATTTACTTCAGGGTGCTCTGGGAGAAGTACCAACTCAAACAAAAATAGCTTGGCCTACTTCATTGAACTTTTTTCAAGGAAAAATTTGGCAAATTGTGCAAGCATGCATGCATACTTTTTTTTTTCTTAATGAGAGAAGTGTATTTGATCAAGCAAACATCATGGAACTTATATATGATATTAAATGTACTGTTAAAATCAAGACGCACTTAAGTACGATATATGATTGTTTAGCATTTGAGCTATCCCAAGAAGTGACCTCCTAGACTTAAAGGTCAAATTTTGACAAAGAAAGCATTAAGATTAAGAGTGGAGATTTTATTATGTCAATATATGTGGTTCCAAGACTAAAAGTAAATTGCACGGTGGCTTTGGTTTTGGTAAGACGGACCTTCATATGGTGTTCATTGACCTTGAGAAAGCGTATGACAAAGTCCCAAGGGATGTCTTATGGAGGTGCTTAGAGGCGAAAGGTGTCCCCGGGGCTTATATCAGACTGATTAAGGACATGTACGATGGAGCCAAAACTCAGGTGAGAACAGTGGGAGGAGACTCCGATTTCTTTCCTGTTGAGTTGGGTCTCCATCAGGGTTCTGCGCTAAGCCCTTTCTTGTTTGCCCTGGTTCTAGATGAGCTGACGCGATCGTTACAGGGAGAGGTACCGTGGTGTATGTTATTTGCAGATAACATAGTATTAATTGATGAGTCTCGGACTAAAATTAATGAAAGGTTGGAGGCTTGGAGACACGTCTTGGAGTCCAAAGGATTCAAATTGAGCAGGACCAAAACTGAATACTTAGATTGCAAATTCAGCGTGGAGAGGGAGGAAGAAAACTCTGAAGTGAGATTTGCCACCCAACCTATCCCCAAGAGGGAGAAGTTTAAGTATTTGGGGTCCATCATCCAGAGTGGTGGTGATATTGATGAAGATGTCACACAACGTATTAGGGCAGCATGGACTAAATGCAGACTGACCTCTGGAGTATTGTGTGACAAAAAGATATCACCTAGACTTAAGGGTCAGTTCTACAGAGTGGTGGTAAGACCAACGCTGATATATGGGGTGGAGTGTTGGCCGATCAAAAATGTCCATGTTCAGAAGATATATGTCGCAGAGATGAGGATGTTGAGATGTATGTGCGGTCATACCAGAAGTGACAAGGTTAGGAATGAGGCTATTCGGGAGAAACTGGAGGTAGCCCCGGTGGAGGAAAAAAATGAGGGAAGCGAGATTGCGATGGTTCGGACATGTGCAAAGAAGGGGTGTCGACGCTCCTATTAGGAGGTGCGAGAGGTTGGCTGTGGGAGTAACTCGGAGGGGTAGGGGTAGACATAAGAAGTACTGGGGGGAGGTGATCAGACAGGACATGGCGGAACTCAACCTCACTGAGGACATAACCTTAGATAGAGAGTTATGGAGGTCGCGAATTAGAGTAGTACGCTAAGTTCCTCTTCTTCTTCCTATTCCTCTCCTTGGTCGTCTTTCTCTTTATTTTATTATTCGCATTTGTATTACTTTTAGCATTATTATTCATTTGTTCTCCCACTAACTAGCGTATATGTGTTAGTTTTAGCATAGTTAATTACTGTCATGTACTA
>JAOTQJ010000049.1:13427106-13472434 GCA_025642045.1 Solanum sejunctum
ATTCTTAAGGACCTAAGTTAAGTAGAATGTTACATAGGTCTCAATACTTTATTAAATCGAACCAATTAAGGACGTTCGGGGTTTAAATTATGTTGCGGGTCCTAACAAATTTATCCAATCTCCAACCCCTTGATATCATAGAGTGAAAGTCATCAGACAGCTCCTTAATCATTCCTTAGATGGGAGATCCTCCACTATAATACATTCATTCATTAAATAGATGGGAGATCTTCTACCATCAACATACATTCATAAGAATCTTTTCATGAGTTTAATATATGTATGGGAACCCATAAATTATCATAATATGCTTGTCATGTAAATTAATACAATGGTCTCTCATCAACATCAAGAATCCTTGTCAAGTAATTTAGTCAAACACATGGCAGGCATATGTGCATGTACTTAAAATCATGCATTTCATGAGCAAGAGACAAGAGAGAAGTACGATCAATCAATTTCAAAGTTATTTAAATCATCCCAGTAATATTATAGTAAAACTCTCATAATTTAAGAAAGAATCATATTTCAAGATATTTAGGAAAAATAATTAGTTTAAATCATTATTAATCAACCCATCATGATAATATACACCACCCTTCAAAATATGGACATGGGAGCATGAAATCCATCTTATCAAGCAAAAACCTTTATTTTGAATATCATGAAACCTAACTAAACACATAAGTTCCTTTGTAGATTTTCATAACATCATAAAGAACTTAACTTGGATATCTTAAGATCCATCATAATATCAAACCCCAACAATATTTTGAGATAAACATCATTTCTTATAAAACTCATATAGAGAGCGAATGTATAATACATAATAATATCATCATAAACAAAAGTTCATAAATAACCCTAAAATAATTCATAAATCCGTAAATACCACATAATACTTTACTTCATGTTAATGCACAAATATAAACCATAATAGATTGCATAATAGTAATACCATATTCAAGAGTTCATAAAATAACCATAAGGATTCATAAACTTCATGTAGTAGAAGAATAGAAATGGTTGGACTTGTGGGAAGGATGGTTCTCACTATCAAACCCACATACCTTAAACCTCTTAGTTTCTTGAAGTGAACTGGAGGAAGATTTAAGGCTTCACTTGTGTTCTTGAAATTTCAAATGTGCTCTTGAGATTCTTGAAATTGGATGGAGGATTTGGTGATGAATTGGAAGGGTTTTTGGAGTGTTTTTGAGAGATTTTGGGTTAAAACAAGTGGCTGAAAATGAGATATTCCCTTATATATAGGTATTGGGTATTTACCCAAATGCCCTTGAAAGAAAAAGAGACTTTTTGACCTAAGGCACGCCCTATCTGCATCATGATCTTGATGCGGACAGCCACTGGTTTGCGAAATTTCATCGAAAAAGTATTTATTTTGGCCCAGGTAAAATATAATTGTAGGTAATCATTTTCCCACATCATTTTACCCTCTGAACAAGAATATGAAGTGGAATTTGCTAAATTCTGCATGAATTTTTAAGATATTACAAATAATGCATCGTAGACTCTTTCTAAGCTACATTGAGGAGTGTTACATATGACTCTTCCACTTTTATTTATTTTATTAATACTTAAATTAATCCCTCTCACTTATCCTATTTCCTGTCTGATTCCTTTTATCATCATATTATGTAGGTATATTGATGTATTTTTTCTGTGATTTATTAAGATCTGCAATTGAGATTCATAATGCAATTACTCATGTTAATTCAAATGAATATTATTGTGTAAGTTCATCTAATTTCAATAATTTCTAGCAACATCAATCGAAAACCGCTTCACATCATCTAAAGTTTTCCAAGGAAAAGTTTAGCCCATGTTTGCTTCTAGGGAATATTAAACTAAAATATTGATTGTCTAGAAACATTTTCGTTTGGAAGTATCTTTTTAATGGTTTGTTTTAGTAGGTGGCATATGTTTTGAATTGATTTTGGACTTATTTGAAAGTGAGGTTGGTTTTTTTCATGCATATGCTTATGGTTATAATTTATAATAAATAGCAATTAGGGTGACAAATGTTGGGTCTTAAATCTTCCTCTAGGATTTGGAGCACAGTTTAATTCTTTACAGCATAATGGTACTTAAGAAATAACTTATCTAAGGTATTTTCATCTTGTACTTTTTTCATTTAATTACTCATCATACTATCATTTTAATATGATTCATAATTTTCAGTAGGACACTAGTATTCTTTAAATGTCTATAGTTACAAGCTTTTATTCATAGGTCTATAATCATGAGTTCATTTTATTTGATATTTTTTGTTTCTAAATCTTTTTTTTTAAAAAAAATAATTAAACTTAAGCCAAGAGACCCAATTTTATTAATCACAAAGCAATGAGATCATAATGAGCCATTACAAAAATGCAGTCCAAATCCAAAGAAACTGCGTGATGGTCCAAAAGACAACCAACTCATGTAATAATAAAGAGTACACGAGAAACAAGGGTTTCCTAAAGGAGGAAACCCCTTCATCTCCTCCTAAACATTTTCAGTGATGTTTTAGTGGCGTCCCCTTAAGATTTTGCACCTTCTCCTCTTCTAGATTTTTAACTACCTTCATGTGTATCTCTATTGATCTATGAGGATCAGCTACTAAAGATGAGAGTAAAACTTTCTATGATTCCTCCTCTTTGTTGCATGTGACCTGAATATGCTCTTTTGTAGGTGATTTGTTTGGTGGTCCTCCTGATCTAAAGAATTCGAGTTTCATTTTCGTCATTCCAGTCTGTAAATGGTTTCTTCTATTTGACATCTCAGCCCCTTTTCCTTGTGTTCTTTTAAATCTTCTCTTTGATGACAAAGTATTTTTATTTCATAATTTTGGTGCCTTTGAAGTATTTGTCATTCTTAGAAATGAACGCTACTATAGAATAAACATTGTTATTATGGCAGCTTGAGAATGACATCAACAATTTAAGTCATGAGATAAGATTCTACAATCATAAAATGTAAATAGTGACTATAAACATAAAGTCATAAATATGAGTTAAGGAGCATCACTAGGATGTTTGTCATAGTTTGAGAGGGTATTTATACATTATCTCAAATAATTTCAAGCCAAAATAATAGACAAAATAGGTACAAGTATACAACACAAAGTAGATTAAAGAACGAACTAAACATATGAAAAACTCAGAAAATCTAATAAATATCTTTATATAATTCAAAAAGTTTACAAATAAAAAGATTACTAAAAATAGAAAGTATGAAGTTGTTTCCATTTTGAGTCCTTTGGCATTATGCTCCTTTTTATAGAAGGTGGTCTGTTTTTTTTAAAGTAAGCATATATTATTTAGTGATAATATTCAATTTTTTTTTTTAAAAAAAGGACTAAAGTCCATAGAATAATTACCATCTTGACCATTCTCTCATCTTAGTCTTATAAATTAAATTTTCTTTCTGAAGTTTTAATGAAATCCTCATCGTTTTTCATTAGGAAAAAGTGTTAAAAAAACTCATAAATTTGACTCGGATTGTTAGTTTCGTCATCAAACTATTGACAGTATGAAAAACACCCCTCTAATTGACTAAATAAATTTAAATACACCTCTAATCTTAAAACACGAGTGAAATACATCCATAAATTCTTGCCAAGCTAAGGGTATTTTTAACACTTGTAGTAGATAGGGAGTATATTTTAGTTTAGTTAGTCTTGTAGATGAGTGTTTTTAAGACTATCAAATAGTTTAGGATGAAACTAATAAGTTGTGCCAAGTTTAGGTATGTTTTTAATTACAGTCTAAAAAATTTGGCTTATCATAAAATTCTTTTTCACTTCATTGCGATATGATTGATGTAATTTGCAACCACCACCGCCCCACTATCTGTAACCTCCTTAGCGTAAGCTTGATCAAGTTTCATTTGATTAAGCTTCTTCATCTTGTATACAAAAAAGAACAAAATCAAAAACACTTTTAAACTTAGCAAGAATTATTAGTTTCACCCCCGAACTATTCATAGTCTTAAAAGCATCTTTCTACTAAACTAACTAAACTAAAACACACCACTTATCTTGCAACATAACTTAAATAAACCCCTTAACTCTTGTCAAGTTAAAGGGTTTTGTAATGCTTGTAGTAAATCAGAGGTGTATTTTAGTTTAGTTAGTCAAGTAGACGTATGTCTTTAAGATTATCAATAGTTTAAGGGTGAAACTAATAACTTGTAGAAATTCAATGGTGTTTTTAATACTTCTCTCATAAAAAAATGAAAAAAAAATGATCCAACTCAAATTCAATTCTTCATTTGAATGTTATTCAGAGGCATAAATCATAATTATTCAAGACCATTCTATCGATTCGATAGAATGAGCTCGAACAATTATGATGTATGCCTCTGAAGAATTATCGTATGAAGAATTAAATTCAAGTTTGATCATTTTGCTTTCTTTTTTTACTTAAATAGGATGGAGAATCTTGATCAAGATCAACCTTACACTAGTTGATGTTGATGGTGGTTGAAGATGATATTGATCATGTCAAAGTAAAGTGAAAAAGGGTTATGATAAGCTAAAATTTGCAGATTAAATTTATAAGACACAATAGGAGATTCAATCTGTCCAACACATTTAAGTTTGAGTGTTAAACATATTATTATTAACTTAATCCATTCCAATCTATTAAAATTGAGTTGATATATAACCCAAATTGACTCAAGAGAAATCTTGAAAAAATATTGCTAAAAGCTTTATTTTATAATTTGATATGTCATCAATAATCATAATTAAAAAATAATTTTTTTTTGGTACTAGAATATTAAATAATTGTGTTTGGTTGGATATTGACCCATTTTATTGAGTCATCAACCAGCTTGTTTTGAACCAAAATAAACTTAAATCGGGTTAGATCTTGATTCATTATAGCCCATTCAAATTTGACCTAACTCATCTAATTGGGTTAGAAAGTGAAATGTGTTTCATCTTTGTAACATTTTAGTTAATATGCTCAATGTTTGCTGATTTTTTTAATTAACAAAAATAGCCAAGTGACTTTTATTTAAAAAAATAAGTAACAGTTAGATTATAAATTATAAGGTAGAGCGCAAGATTCATGTACTTTATTGTTGTAACAGATTAAGATCATGAACCAACAAATATTTCTCCAAATATCTTCTTTGAATCACCAGAAAACAAAGATTAAGTTTTCACAAACTAAATGTCACTTTGATTTTATTAATGTGAATAAGGAAGTTCAAATTTTTGTTTTTCTTCTTTTTCCTCTAATTTTTTCTATCATTTTTTTTATAAAGAGATGAAGCACCCATTAAAAAAGAAGAAGGAATTTTATGGTTTAATAATTGAGTAACCATTCCCATCTCTTTTTAAATTTGCGCTTTTATCTTTATCTCTTTTCAAGAAAATTTGAATCAGATTAGAATGGTCCACATGGATAATTCAGATCCACCATCTAAAAAGAATTTATACTATATGTGAAAGTCGCCCAATATTTAAATCTTTGGTCTGTCTCTATGTATGATTATTCAATGTTCTTGCAACACAAAAAAGAAAAACTAAGGAAGATGAAAAATCAAAAGTCATTGCACTAAAATTATTTGGACTAAAAGTAAAGGAACAAAAAGTATCAAGTGATTTTGGCCATACTTTCAGAGGATTTTGAGATCATGCTACCAATTAAACTTTTAGAAACTAACATCAACGGAAAGTTTGAGGTTGTGACGCTCCAAGAAAATTCTTCCAAAAACAAAAAATATTTTGATTTGAAGTCATTATAATCTAGCTTATTTTAAGGTGCACAATGTGTGTTTGAGGGGATAGGATGTTGTAGCTATCTATATTGTATCAAATGTTTAGAAGTGTAATACTACTAAATTTTCTTGGAGCATCCCAACTTCATCTCTTTATAAAAGATGAGAGGAAAAATCAGAGAGAAAATAAGAAAAATGAAAATTTGATTTTTCTTATTCACATTAATAAAACCAAAGTGACATTTAGTTTGTGGACACTTAATCTTTATTTTCTACTGATTCAAAGAAGATATTTGGAGCAATATTTGTTGGTCCGTGATATTAATCCGTTGCAACAATAAAATACGTGAATCTCGCATTGTACCTTATAATTTATAATCTAATTGTTACTTAGTTTTTTAAATAAAAGTCAATTGGCATTTTTTTAAAAATAAAAATTCACTAAACATTAAGCATATTAACTAAAAAGTTGCACAGAAAAAAAATATTTCACTTTCTGTGCTAAATCTTATTACTGTTCTTTTCTTTAAAAAAAAAAGTCTTAGAAATAAAAATTCAATTAAGAAAACTAACCTTGATCTAATCTAACCCAAAACCTAAGCACAAACCAAACCTTAATACCATAGCTCCTACAAACATCTTTATAAGTCATCATAACGATCCTCCATACTATAATTGTTATTTATATAAAAGCACAACATAACAATAATAGGGGTGTATCTTAGGTGGGGTCATCGAATTCACATAAATTCATGTTTCTCTTCTTATATATATAAATATAGATTAGTGTTATATTTTTTTTAAAAAAGCACTTGAATATAGATATGTGAATCTATACTCAAAATATCTAATTGATTGTACCTTTTTAACTAAGCTTAGAAAATTAAATGAATTTAATGAAAAGAACTTAAAGATTAAATCGATCAAATATGTATCTTAGATTCATTTTTTCATAATAGTGCATCTATGCTTTTGAAATTTTGATCATGTATTTGATCTAACTAAATTTTTCATAATAACTTCAACGGCTTCCTTAGACATAGACTGATGAGTCATCTTTTGCAAAACATACATTTATGACTGCTTGAACTGAAAGTAGTTTTTGTAATGGTATTTATGATTTATTTTGTCTTCTCAGCTGATCAACAATAAGATGCCAACTATTATAGTGAAAGTTTCAAAGTCAAATCTACTATTACTAACAAGAAAAAGGAGGAATACTTTGTTCATTTGTGAAAAGGTTGCTTGAATCAATCTGATGTTTTGCTCTTGCCAATCTTTGAAAGTTACCTTTAAAATACTTGAAACCCCAAGTCATGATAGCTTGTTGATAACTCGAGGAATTATCTAGTTGATTCATTCCCAAATCAAGATCCCTATAGTTGGTATAAGTAGCTCTTGGTGAATTGGATTCCTATGTCTCCATGTACTTGCAAATATCTTGCATCCAGTACAAATACTATTTGGATTCCTCATTTGAATCCTATTTCAAGGCAACACCATTTTTCATCGCCTTTTAGCACTTTTGCTCACTTTTCAGGATTTGTGCAATTTTAACTTCATTGTCATAGCACATGTATATTTGTTAGTAGTTGGACTTATTAGAATAATAAGTGCAATTTTTTCTTGCAATTTAAACACAAAATGAGTCTGGAATATGTACTCATCAACACCCCCAACTTAAGTCTTTGCTTGCCCTCAAGAAAATCAAACATCAATCTATCCAAATCAAAGTTTGAAAATAGGGCCACAGAGATATGAGTAAGGAGTAATCAAAACATGGCTATGTTCACAATTGCTCATGTAGTTGCTAATCACTACCCAAAAACATCACCATTTGCCCTCACACCAAAGAAGATATTGAACACTCAAGATTATACCATTACTTTATAGGAATCTCTTCAACTCTCACTCTCCCAAATGAGAAATAACATGTAAGCTTAAACCTATAGGCTTTCCATTATTCTCAATCGAAGTTCACTTGACTTTCTTTTAGACTAGGATCCCTAAGGACTTTGCTAGGACTGTAATGTAGGTAAAGATTAGGTAGGATAGCATATGGTCGATAGTGGCTCATCCCTCATTAAACTCGACATATTCTTTTCAAGCACAAAGGTTTTTTGGTTCCCTTTTCAGTTATCTCATTCTTGACATATCTTTTTACTTTTGATTCATCATCCTAAGTGTCTCCCTTTTTTATCTTTTTTCACAACAAGACTTTTCCCCTTTTTTTTTGGAGGGTCCTCAATTTTCAAAGTTTTATTTTCCACTTTTTCTTCTAGGACTCTTCGATGTCTTTCTTTCATTCTTATCCTTCTTTTTCTAACTATTTCATGGGAGAAACTTCCTTCTTCCAACTAACACTCCCAACTTAGCCTTTGGCCATTGCTCTATTTTCAAGCTCAAGGAGGGATGGATAAGGAACAAAAAGGACTTGCCTTTCACAAACATAAGAAAAGGTTACAAGGTTGCCAAAGAAGGTATCAAGACTCAAAAGGGGTTCATTAATGATTCAATTCACTGTCAAGGGATATGACTATGGTCAAATTGGACTACTGGAACCAAGAAGGCTTAAGATTCTCTCCTAATCCAGAATTAACAAAGTTACTTCTCAAGACAAACCAAGCAAGTTCTAGATGACACAATACAGGAATTTCAACAAGATAACTTATCCCACATTGGTAAAATGGCTTTACATTCAAATAATGGCAACACACTTGCAATTTTTCAATCATCGGATATTGATGTACTACCATAATACAACATATTTGATCTCTAAAATAAGGATTTTATGAGTTCTTAATGCGACTTTTTATGATTTTTATGTGTTTTATGTTGTTATTGCAGAGAAAGGTAGATTGACATGATTTAAGAAGAAAAATTACAGATTTTGCTAAAGTGCAGGACACAAGAACTCACCTATAAGTCATATCCCAAGTTACGAGTCATAAGGAGATCTTTTAGCATGAAACAAAGAGCAAAAATCAGAAATCTGCTAAGTGAAGGTCAGCCTTAGGAGGACCTACAACTTGTATAAGTTGGCTCATAACAAAAAATAGAGTGCCAAAATTTTGGACCAAAAACTAAAATCTTAGACTATGAGAAGAGCATACGAGTCGTAGCTCAAGCAACTATTCATACCAGTTGGTTGTAACAGTCAAGTCCAAAATGCCAAGTGCGTGATACGATACCCCAATTATGACTCATAGGTCACCCTATGAGTTGTACCTGTCAGATGTACCTGCTGCCAACTGTCTTTTTTGTGTAATTTTTAGGGTTAAGTTTGTAAATACTATATATACTTTATGCTAGGGTTTAATTTAGAGAGATCCCAGACTTGAATATTATAGTTGGACTTTGAATATTCTCTCTCTACAATATTTATGGGGTTTTATTGTAGATTTTCATTTTCTCTTAGAAAATCCACTTTTGGGGATTGAAAATCTTACATTGTATTTATTCTCAATCTATCAAGCTTGTGGTTTGCAACTTGTGGTGTTGTCACTCTTCATTGCTTTGGGGTAAAATTCTCAACTATGTCTTGTATTTGAATTTTTGTAGGTTTTGACTTATCCATGTGTAGCTAAGCACACACAACTTGGGATTGTGGGAATCATAGGTAGTTAACTTATGATAACCTAGATTTATTACATTTCTATGATTGGAGTTTTTCATGTATTGTCTATTTTTATTTATTTTAATTGTTGTTTGGTGGTGTCTAACACCAAACCCATCCTACTATTACGATCTCGACCAAGGTAGTGACAAATAGAAAAAGGGAAGTAAATGACAGGATTTGATTGATATTTTATTCTTTAATCAGCCAAACCTGACCAAGGGGAGGTTGACTAGGATAATAGGTAATGGTTAGTTGGCACACCATGGTTGCCGACCAAGCGCCATGGTGAAATTTGACCTTCACCTTCACAAGAGGGGTGGAAGAACCTAAGTTATCGTCCTACAAGTAAATTTCCAATTGTAGTTATGTTGTCTAGGGTAATCGAGTCAATGAATGATGGGGAATACAATTTCCAATTTGTCCCTAAAATTGAGTGTTCCTCCGCATAATAGCATAGTGTTCATTTTAATTTTTTTCTTAAATCACCCCGCCCACCCCCATTTAAAGATTTTAGTTATAAATACTTGAAATGATTGATAGTGAATTCTTGTTGTCAAGCCCTGTATTCCTTGTGGATTCAACCCTAAACTTCGGTTAAGTTAATTGTTGATAGCGACTAGTTTTTTATTGGAGTGTGAACATCATAAAAAATTATGGCACTGTTGCTAGGTAAGACGACTAAGTTTTGACTTGATTTTACTATTAGTTAGTTCAAGTGTAAATTTCTAAACTCTCTTGTATCTTACTTTTATTTTTATTTTTTGCTGTTTGACTTTACTTGCAGGGTGTACTAGGTTGTATGCCTAACACAAGGAGCCAAGGCAATCCCTTAATTTTGATCAATTTGGAGATACATTTACTCTTTAGAAGAATGGCTCAAGTGAATGAGGATGTCTTGGTTGATGAAGAAATGAATATGAATGATGATATGGGAAGAGAAGAAAATCCAACCCTGAGGGATGATAGGCCTCAACTTAGGAATTTCAACTAGAATGCTTATAGTTGGAACTAATATCGTTAAACCCTATGGCCATGGACATTACTGGAGCTATAGTGTTACCTCCATTACTGGCAGATGCTAAGTTCTCGGTATCAAGTGGGTTACTTCAAATACTCCAAAACTGTGGGTTGTTCATAGGGCTACCCTTAGAGGATCCCCACCATCATCTCCATAATGTTTTTGTCAGCAAAAGTGTCATGGGGACACAAAATCTTTCTCTTATGCCATTAGTTTGTAGGTGTTTCCATTGTCCTTAATGGGCAATGCAGTTGTGTGGTTGTCTGAGCTTCCTCCGGATACAATAACAAGTTGGTAAGAGCTTCAGAGAGTGTTTCCAGAAAGATATTTTCCAAGATCAAAGAAGCTAAATCTCAAAGATCTAATAAACAATTTTGAGCAATTGCCCGGTGACTCCATTAGTACCACATGGGAGGGATTCACCAAATACTTGATGATGGCCCCTGATCATAAGATTGTTGATAATACCTTGGTTGAGATTTTCAATTGGGCACTTGATGAGAATAGTTAAGCTTGCGCTGATACAATCATGGGAGGCATATTTTTTTACCAACCTTTTTCATTGATAGCTGCTAGGATAGAGCAAGTGTTAAAACCAATAGAGCATAGGGTCAAAGAGAGCGAGGTACAAGGAAGACTTATTGTCCAATCAACACCAACAATGAGAAAACAACAGTTAATGAAGAGATCATGGAGCAAATTTCTCAACTTCGCACGAGTATGGACTTGGTCTTGAAGCAAAACCAAGCAAGTGTCCAAGTAGTCACCCACCAACCTTCTAAGGCTCCAATATATGGAGATCTATTCTTTGATAAGGATGCTTGCTTAGTGAGCAACCAAGCAGCGGGTTTCTAGAATAATCCCCTAGGATGCAATTCAAACTATTGGAGGCAAGGATACAAAAATCAAGGTCGGAACTACAAGCATGATGGTACATATCGAGACAACCAGGGTGGCTACTATAAAAGGGAGAGAGTGTCTGATGCCGAATAGCAAAGCAGATATGGCTATAGGAATAGACCTTATGTGTCACCTCATAACCATGATGCCGAGTCAAGTAACTCTAGGATTGAAGAGATGTTTGACAATTTGTTAAAGGGAGCCAATCACCAAGATGAGACCTTAAAGGGAATGAAATCGGACATTTCAAGCATATACCAAAAGATAGAGTTGTACTCCATAGAGATTAAGCAATTAGAGAAACAATTTGGGTAATTCATTTTGCAATTGAACCAATGCCAAAATGGCACCTTACCAAGCAACACAGTTCAAAATCCTAAAAATGAAGGGCATTATATGGCAGTCATGACTCGGGGTAGCAAAAACATTGTTGATCCTTCTATGCCAATGGTTGAGGATTAAGCTTATGAGAGGGTCATTGATAGCAAGGTAAGGATTGAGTAAGAAAGTCCAAAGAGTAATGGAGTGGAAAGCAAAGAGGTAGGAGATTAATAGGAAGTCAAGATGATCCTAAAATCACCTCCTCCATTCCCCCAAAGACTTAAAAAGAAAGAGGAAGATGGCAAATTCAAGCATTTCCTTTGCATGTTAAAATAATTGTCTATCAATATTCCTCTCTTAGAGGCTTTGGGAAAGATGCCCAGGTACGCCAAGTAAATGAAGGATATGATGATAAAGAAATGCACTTTGAGCTAAGATTTCTCACAAGACCTCCAATAATGTAGTGCAATCATGAATAAATACCTTGTTTGAAAATGAGAGGACCCCAGTGCATTCACTATCCCTTGCACCATTGGTGATGTTGAATTTACAAAAGCACTATGCGACTTAGGAGCTAGTATTAACCTAATGCGTCTTGTAGTGTTCAAAAAGATTGGTCTAGACACCCCCACTCATATAAGAATGTGATTGCTTATGGCGGATCAAACCATCAGAAACTCGGAGGAAATACTTCTTGATATGCTTGTTAAGATTAATAAATTCATCTTTCCTGCAAATTTTTTTATCCTTGATTGTGAGATTGATTTTGAGGTGCTCATTATTTTGGGAAGACTATTACTGCCCACCGAAAGAGCCTTGTTGGATATGGATTTGGGTCAACTTTGGTAAGGATTAATGATATAGAGGCCGTGCTCGACATCCTCTAGTCAATGAATCACCTAGATAAGTTGAAGAGTGAGATTTGGGCCCTTGAAGATTTTTGAGAATGGATAATGATAAAGTCAAGCCATAAAGTTAAACAAGGACTTCTTGAAAGGCAACCTAAGCATGTGTGAGGATTTTTAGTTTGTTTCAAGCTTGTTTGGTTTTGAAATTCTTAGGTGGTAACATGTTGTTTGTTTTTAATTTGAAAGACATTGATTCAGTTGGTGATGTTTTGAAGATTGCTATGTTTTGAGGCTTGGTCTATAGGTGGAAGTAAAGAACTGAAGATATGAGAAAATAACACTTGGAGCAGCCTCTATGAGCAGGCCTACAAGTCGTAGTCACCACTATGACTCGTGGTCATGTCTCATAGAGGGAAAGAGTGAGTATTGAAAGGTGGCACACATACTACGATCCAACCTTATAATTTGTAGAGTCCTCTATGATTTATAACTGGGTTCGTAGTGCCCACGCATGAAATCATATTGTTTTCAAGTATTGAGTCTGCTACAAGATTAGGACCTACGAGTCGTAGGATACCCCATAGCCCATAGTCGGGTTCTCATAGACCTGACCTGCAGATTTTTAATGTTGACCCAATTATTATAAAAAGGGGTCAAATTTTGACCCCTAAATCTCATTTTCCTTGCCCTAAAATTGATCGAGAATCCCCAACCCTTGCTTGAAATCATTGTCCTGACCAAAATCCTGGCTACCCATGCCACTTTCTGACAAGTGCTCTGGTAAGTCTATATTTTTAGGGTTTCGGCGTCTCTTTCCCTCTAGTTTGCATCAGTTTGATCATTCTCTCATTTAGTAAGTATCATGGTTGTGACACCCCATAACTTTATGCTCTTGTGTATCCATGTTTCAAGCCCCATTGGGTTATGTTGGGGGTGTACTAGATGCATGGGAGACTTTTAGTACCTAAACGAGTTCAAGACTTACCTCTAAGTTCAATTTTGGGTGTTGTTCCATACAAGGGTTAACTTTAAACTAGCATAAATTAAAGCATATTAGGAATTAGGGGGCCCACAACATTACAAATGAAAGCCCTTTGAGTTAGCTTTGCAACGCACTTTTTTCAACCTCATTCCAATTTCGAATGAAGGAGTTATGACCGTTATCGTGATACCCTCCCATGCAGTAAAGCCCCACGGGCACCCATACGGGCAATGTGGCCTTATACGGGTTGTGTGAAGGGGTACGGGCTATGTCACCTAGATGTGTGGTGGACAACAATATTTTATTTGCTAAGTAAGGTAGGACAAATCAGTAGACTGTCCATGTGACACCACATGGTCCGTGAAACAGTCCGTCAAAGTGACGAGACGTCAATTTTTCCAAGTTTCCTAACTTACATTTTTTTAAATAAGGCACTTCACACATGCACTCCAGATGACTGGTGGAGTTCCATACAGATAATGAAATCTCCAGTGAGGCAACACTTTGCCAATTCTTCCATCTGTTCACTAATGGTATTTTCGTAAATGCTAATTATCCTAATGACCACTTTTGACTTTTTAGGCTTTCTTAACCTCCCTAAAAGAAATAAAAAACATTTTAAAGGATCAAAACTCATTACTCTTATTTCAAATATACTCGTAATTCACTCAAAAGCCTCTATCAAGTTCCAATTCAATTTCAAGGAAACCTAAGAACAAGATTGGATCCAAAGATCATTTCCAAGTCTCCATTCTTCCCAATCTCAATTCCAAGCAACTTTAGACCTAAGGTAAGTGGTGTTGAACCGTTGGGTCCTTCTACCCATGGTTTCTAAACACTCTTTTAATTAATATTGTATGATTTAAAGTTGATTTTACATATGGGTCTTGTACATTGAAAAATTTACTGCATAATGATTTTAGTTCATGAAAGTATAATTGTTTAGCATGTTTTGAGCTTCAAATCTTGGATCTAATGTTGGAATTCATGTGTGGTTTTGATATGAATGTATTGGGGGTGTTGCAAGGTATAAATTAAAGGATTTACCACTGATTTTTCTGCATGATTTTCTCTCTAAATTGCATGCTCTTTTAGCCCCATTACATATCCCCAAGATGTTTGATAAAATGTCTGGTTATGATTTCTTGAGAAATTGAAGTCCAAAGCATGAGATATGATATGAATGATGTTATGATGATGAAATGAGAATATGTACATGATTATTCTCGTATAAGGTATTGCATTTGAGTTTATGATGAATCATATATAAAGTGATACACTAGACCATGCCCAATGGGGATAAGAGTACGGGTAACCATTCGAGGGGTTTATACCTCACCACCTAGGATGATTGGGGTGTCACCATCATCAACCAAGTTAGGGGTTTGTACTCATCAACCATGTGAGGGGCTTATACTTTATCACCTAGGATGATTGGGCTGTGACCATCATCAACCATGTAAAGGGTTTATACTTCACCACCTAGGATGATTAGGGTGGGACCATCATCAACCAATCAAGGTTGTAAAGCTAGCTTGGTGTCTTCATCACATATAATATTTTACGCCAACATGATTTGCTTAAGCATGTTTTACTTTAGCATTGATCATACATGCCATATTGCTATATTATGCCTTTTATCATACGCATTTTGATTATGATATCTATTCTTTGTTGCATTGAATCTCGCATACTTAGTATATTCAGATGTACTAATGCATACTCTTGTCTACATGATGTCACCATATAGGAACCGGTGCTCGAGTTGATCCTCCTTCTCCAGTGTTTAGGCGATGCTATTCCAAGCTTGTTGGTGAGTCCTCCATTTGAGGGACATTAGTCTATGTTGCAATTAACTATGTATTAAAATTCTCTTTACCTTGCTGTTTACTTATGACTATGAGGGTGAGCCCGATTGTGTGTCTTGACCCCTGCCATTATTTATTTAGTAGAGGTATTGTTGGACAATGCTATGTATTTATGCCATAAGTTGACTCTACTATCTCTTGACTCTATGTTATGATGAGTTCTCCCTTAGTCCTCTTTTTCTTTATTCCCATTCTTCAAATGTCAATTAATTGTTCCATGACCAAGGATGTGTAATGATATGTTATGAGGCTTGTTTGGGATTCCTTTGGGTTACCCATTCTCCGATTACGTTTAGGCCCTAGGCTTGGGTCATGACAAAGATGTTTTCAGAGAACTAGGTTGATAGATCCTCGAAGTCCAACACACTATGACGATTAGAGTCCTATTCATAGTTGTGAAGTGTGCCATGACTATGAATAGAAGGCTATGAGGCATTGTAGGAAATATTTTCCTTCTTCATGTCCTAAGTCGTTCTATAGAGTTGTGGTAAGTATTTTCTCCCCTAATGATTATACTTTTCTATGCTAGATCATGCCAAATACTAGAGGAAGACAAGTCCAAACTCCCAAGGAGCAACCTACCAATGGGGAGTTCCTACATGCCCTTACTATGCTTGCCCAAGAGGTGGCCAACCAAGTCCATCAAAGGGCCTAAGCCCCTTATGCTACTACCCCAGGAGCTAGGGTAAGGGACTTCATGAGGATGAATCCTTCAGTTTTACATGGGTCAAAGGTGGATGAAGATCAACAAGAATTTATCGATGAAATCTACTAAATCTTGTCTATCATAGGTATTGGACCAAATGAAAAAGTGGAGTTGGCGGCATACCAACTCAAAGGGGTGGCTCAAATTTGGATTGATCAATAGAAGGGTGACGAGGGCAATAGCTATGTGGTGCTTTGGTAGGAATTCAAATTGTCCTTCCTTAATTGGTTCTTCCCTCTTGATCTTAGGGAAGTAAAGTTGATTGAGTTTATGAATTTGAGAAAAGGTGGTATGAGTATGAGGGAGTACGCCCTCAAATTTAATCAACTTTGAAAGTATGCTCATCACTTGGTGGCCGATCCTAGGTCAAGGATGTATAAGTTAGTTTATGGGAGTTTCTGACTTGGTATGTGAAGAATGTTGGTCTGCCTTGCTTATTAGTGATATGGACTTAGCTCGGTTGGTGACCTATATTGAGCAAATGAAAGAAGAGAAGTTGAAAAAGAGAGGGGGCCATGAGGCCAAAAGGGCCCAGTTTGAGGGTAAGTTCCAAATGGGTGCTACATTTCACCAAAGCCAAGGGTCTTCCTATACTACTAATAGGGGACTTGCCAATGACATCCCTAGTCCTCAAGGTGTGGGTGGAGTGTCTTCTATAAGAGTGTGTCCTAAATATGGAAAGAATCATGGAGGTCCATGTTTGAAAGGTTCTAATGCTTGCTTTGAATGTGGGGAGATTGGTCACAAGAAGGTAGATTGTCTAAGAAGTCGTGGTAAGTCTGGGGTACAAATACGGTTCCATTGGGTAGAGGTGGTCCTAAAGGGGGTTCCCCAAGGCACAACTATTTTTATGCTCTGTATGGGAGGCAAAGGGTTAGTGAGGTTTCTGACGTTGTTACCAGTATGTTGATAATCTTTGATTTTGATGTATGTCCTTTGATTGATCCAGGTTCCAGCCTTTCTTTTGTTACCCCTTTGGTTGCTAAAAAGTTCCATGTTGTGTCGGAGTTGTTGCATGAGTCTTATGAGGTGTCTACCCTTGTAGGTGCATCAATTATTGCTAGGAAAGTGTATAAAAATTGTCTGATTTGCGTCCTGCATAAAATCTTACCTTGTGATCTTGTTGAATTAGATATGGTTGATTTTTGATATGATTCTGAGGATGAATTATTTGCATGCATACTATGCTTCTATTGATTATAGAACCCATAGGGTCAAGTTTCACTCCCCAAATAAACCCATCCTTGAGTGGGAAAGTCATGATGTGATGGTAATGGGAGATTCATTTCATGTATTAAAGCACATAGGTTGATTTATAAGGGGTGTTTGTATCATCTTATGAGAGTCAAAGATGTGGAGTCTAAAGTCCCTTCCATAGAGTCGATTCTGGTTGTGAATGAGTTCCTTGATGTTTTCCTAAATGACCATCCAGTGTCCCTCCCAAAAGGGAGATAGATTTTGGCATAAATCTCCTTCTCGATACTTAACCTATCTCCATTCCCCCTTATCACATAGCCCCAGTAGAGTTGAAGGAGTTAAAAGAGCAATTGAAGGATTTGTTAGAGAAGGGATTTTTTGGGCCTAACCAATCACCTTGGGGTGCATCGGTGTTGTTCATAAAGAAGAAGGATAGGTCACTTAGAATGTGCATTGACTACCGACGACTCGATAGAATTTCTATAAAGAATAGGTATCTTCTCCTAAGGATTGATGACTTGTTTGACCAATTGCACGGGGCTAGCTTTTTCTCTAAGATTGATCTTCGGTTTGGGTATCATCTAAAGGTGAGGGAGTGTGATATTTCCAAAATGGCCTTTCAAACTAGATGTGGGCATTATGAATTCGTGCTGATGTCTTTTAGGTTAACCAACGCACCGGCCATCTTCATAGACTTAATAAATAGGGTCTTCAAACCCTACCTTAATTCCTTTGTTATGGTCTTCATTGATGATATTTTGGTCTATTCACATACTATGAAGGAGCATATGGAGCATTTGAGGGTTGTGTTGCAAAGGTTGTTGGAAGAGAAATTGTATGCTAAATATGAAAAGTGTGAATTTTGGTTAAAGGAGGTTGCATTCTTGGGTCTTGTAGTGTTGGGGATGGTATAAAAGTGGATGCTAAGAAAATCAATGTGATTAGAAATTGGCCTAGACCTTTGACCCTGTCAGATATTTAAAGCTTCTTGGGCTTTGCAGGTTACTATAATAGATTTGTGAATGGGTTCTCCTCCATTGCTTCCCTTATGACAAAATTGACTCAAAAGAAGGTTAAGTTTGTGTTGAAAGCTTCCAAAAATTGAAATATAGGCTTGTGTCCTCTCCTATATTGTCACTATCAGATGGGCTTGAGGGTTTCGTCGTGTATTGTGATATATCTAGAGTTGGTTTTGGTTATGTGCTGATGTAAAATGGTAAGGTCATAGCCTATGATTCTAGGCAACTCAAAGTGCATGAAAAGAACTACACTACGATGATCTTGAATTGGCTGCCGTGGTGTTTGCATTAAAGATTTTATGTCATTATGTGTATGGGGTGCATGTTGATGTCTTCATCGATCATAATAGTCCCTAATATGTATTCACCCAAAAACATCTCAACTTGAGGCAAAGAAGGTGGCTATAACTTCTTAAGGACTATGACATGAGTGTGCATTGCCACCCAGGTAAGGCAAATATTGTATCAAATGCTTTGAGTTGGGTGTCTATGGATAATCTAGCTCATGTGGATGGTGGTGATAGGGAGATGTCTAGGGAGGTACATAGATTAGCTAGATTGGAGGTGAGGTTGGAAGATGTGGGTAGTGGTGTTGTTGTGGTTGATGGTTCCAAATCTTCATTGGTAGATGAGATGATAGCAAAACAAGATATAGACTCCTCCTTGCTTGTGTTAAAGGCTTTGGTGAAAGAGGGCAAGATAGAGGTTTTCTCCCAAGGGGGAGATGGGCCCCTTAGATACCAAGGTAGGTTGTGTGTGACTTGTGTTGATGGTTTGAGGGAGAGAATTCTTGATGAAGCCCATAATTCCTCTTATTCTATCCACCTCGGTTCCACCAAAATATATAGAGGCTTGAGGGATGTGTATTAGTGGGGAGTCAAGAAGCGGGACATTCCCAAATTCATTTTTGGTTGCCATAGTTGTCAATAAGTCAAAGTCAAATATCAAAAGTTGGGTAGCCTAACCCAAGACATAGAGATTCCTACTTGGAAGCAGAAGGTGATAAATATGGATGTTGTGATTGGATTGCCCAAAACTAGAAATAATTTTAATTCCATATGAGTGGTGGTTGATAGGATGACAAAATCGACTTATTTTCTATTGGTTAATACCACATATGGGGCAGAAGAGTATGCAAGGTTGTACATCCATGAGTTAGTGAGGTTACATAGGATTCCTTTATCCATCATATAAAATTGGGAAGCGCAATTAACTTCACATTTTTGGAGGTCTTTTCAAGAGGGCCTTGGTACAAAAGTTCACCTTAGTATGACCTTTAATCCCCAAATGGATGGCCAAGCCGAAAGAACTATTCAAACCCTTGAAGATATGCTTAGGGCATGTGTATTGGAGTTGAGGTGTATTGGTTTGAGGCTAGAGAGGTGGCCTTATTGGGAATGGATCTAGTTATGGATGCTCTTAAGAAGGTTAGGATGATTAGGGAAAGGTTGAGAACTACCCAAAGTCGTCAAAAATCTTATGTCGATGTGAGAAGAAGAGACCTTGAATTCAAAGTGGGTGATTGGGCTTATTTGAAGGTTTCTCCAATCAAAAGGTGCGGTCTGTTTTGATAAAAAAGGTAAATTAAGTCCAAGGTACATTAGTCCTTATGAGTTCTTGAAGAGGGTTGGCAAGGTAGCTTATAAGTTAAAGTTCCATAGTGAAATGAACTTGGTTCATTCGATTTTCCATATCTCTATGTTGAGGAAATATGTAGGTGACCCTAATGCCATTGTGCCTCTTGAGTTGGTAGGTGTTATCGAGGATAACATGACTTGTGAGGAGGTACCAATTTGAATTAAAGGAAAGTGAAGAGATTAAAGAACAAGGAGGTGACATCCATTAAAGTCCTTTGGAGGAACTAACAAGTTGAAAGTGCTACATGGGAGGCCAAAGTAGACATGAAAAAAAGATATCCTTATCTTTTCCACTCCACTCAACCCTACGGTACTAATCCTAAGTCCCCTATGCAATTTCAAGTCTTAATTTTTGGCTTTAAACTATTGCATGCATTCATGTTTATATGAGCAAGGTTTTATCATAGATTTTGATGTTCATGTTGAGACCTTTTTGAAAATCATGTTTTGATACATTTGTTGCATCCATGTTAGGCTAAAAATCTTCATGGCTACCCTCCTTGTGTACGTTTCTTTAACATTCGGGGACGAATGTTCCGAAGTGGGAGATATTGTGAAACCCCATAACTTTATGCTATTGTGTATCCATGTTTCAAGACTCATTTGGTTATGTTGGGGGTGTACTAGATGCATGGGAGACTCCTAGTACCTAAACGAGCTCAAGACTTACCTATAACTTGAGTTTTAGGTGTTATTCCATACAAGGGTCAACTTTAAGTGAGCTTAAATCTTAGCATATCTGGAAATTGGTGTCCCACGACATGTAAAATGAAAGACCTTTGAGTTATCTTCGCAATGCACTTTGTTTCACCTCATTCTAATGTTTGATGGAGGAGTTATGACTGTTTTCGTGAGACTCTCCCATGTAGTAAAGCCCCACGGGCACCCATACGGGCAGTATGGCCTTGTACATGTCATGTGAAGGGGTACAGGCTGTTTCTCCTAGGTGTGTAGTGGCCAGCAACATTTTCTTGGCTAAGTAAGGTGAGACGAACCAGTACACAGTCCGTGTGACACCACACGGACCGTGAAACGGTCAGTCAAAGTGACGAGACGTCAATTTTTCCAAGTTTCCCAACTTCCATTTTTTTCACTAAGCCACTTCACAGGGCACTCCACATGACCCGTGGACTACCATATGGCCAGTGAAGGTATTTTCGTAAATGCTAATTATCCTAATGACCACTTCTTACTTTTTAGGCTTTCTTAACCTTCCTACAAGAAATAGGCAATATTCCAAAGGATCAAAACTCATTACTCTTATCTCAAATATACTCTCAATTTGCTGAAAAGCCTCCATCAAGATCCAATTCAATTTCAAGGAAACCCAAGAACAAGATTGGATCCAAAGATCATTTCCAAGTCTCCATTCTTCCCAATCTCAATTCCAAGCAACTCTAGACCTAAGGTAAGTGGTGTTGAACCATTGGGTCCTTCTACCCATGGTTTCTAAACACTCTTTTAATTAATATTGTATGATTTAAAGTTGATTTTACATATGGGTCTTGTACATTGAAAAATTTACTGCACAATGTTTTTAGTTCATGAAAGTATAATTTGTTTAGCATGTTTTGAGCTTCAAATCTTATATCTAATGTTAGAATTGATATGGGGTTTTGATATGAATGTATTGGGGGTGTTGGAAGGTATAAATTAAATGATTTACCACTGATTTTTCTGCATGATTTTCTCTCTAAATTTCATGCTCTTTTACCCCCATTACACATCCCCACGATGTTTGATAAAATGTCCTGTTATGATTTCTTGAGAAATTGAAGTCCAAAGCATGAGATATGATACGAATAATTTTATGATGATGAAATGAGTTTATATACATTATTATTCCTATATTAGGTATTGCATTAGAGCTTATGATTAATCCTATATAAAGTGATGCACTGGACTATACCCAATCCGGGAGGATAAGAGCCCGGATAACCATGTGAGGGGTTTATACCTCACCACCTAGGATGATTGGGGTGTCACCATCACAACCAAGTTAGGGGTTTGTACTCATCAACCATGTGAGGGGCTTATACTTTATCACCTAGGATGATTGGGGTGTGACCATCATCAACCATGTGAAGGGTTTATACTTCACCACCTAGGATGATTGGGGTGTGACCATCATCAACCAATCAATGTTGGAAAGCTAGCTTGGTGTCTTCATCACATATAATATTTTACGCCAGCATGATTTACTTAAGCATGTTTTACTTTAGCATTGATCATACATGCCATATTGCTATATTATGCCTATTGTGTATTGATACACATTTTGATTATGATGTCTCTGTAACACCGCACATCATACAATACTAGTACTATGCAAATGAAACATGATATGGCTTTTCAAATTAGAGCCTATTTTTAAAAGTGCTTGAATCTCATGTTATAGGGTGATATGTGAGTCTAATGCTTAAGAGGGTCGAGTGTATATATATTTTGTGTCAAATTGAGGAGATCACGACCCTAAACAAAGTGAGTGAATTGAGGTGCTTGTAGGACTTAAGAAGCTAGTAGATGAGTCACTTACTTGCTTAGCTTAAATTTGCTAGCTAAATAGAGAAGAAGCTCGACGTCAAATTTGTCCAAGTCTGATTATGAATAAATCCCGTGTTAAGGGTGTAACTTTAGAACATGTTTTAGCATCACAAATGGACCTTATTTTTATTCCAAGAAGAATGTAAAAAGGGCCCAAGTACATCATAACCCAATTGACTATTTGGGCCCAAAACTAACTAAGAGGAATTTGGAAAATGGATAGCCAAAGCCCATCAACTTTGAGACCGATTTAGGCTCAAATAAGTGCCAAAATGCTGCATCACAAGGCTATATGAATAAGTGTTAATATGTGGTCAAAAATTATAAAGAAATTCGGCCAAAGAGAGCTTGTATAAGGGCTCAAAAGCAACACCTTAATTCATATTACTTTGGAACAATTTTCAGCTTTCCTAAAGCCTCCTTTTCTCTCTTTATTTCACTTCACAAAGTAGCCTACACAACCCTATAAGGTTCTTGAAGGAGACCTAAATCTTGAAGGCCAATATAAGTGGAAATATCCATGTGTTTGTTATATTTATCCCATGAAAAACAAGAAGTATATGCTACTATGTTTGTGCTAGAAATTTGGACAACATGTGCCCTAAGGATTGTTGTGAACTTTTCTTGTTATTGAAGAGGATTTTCTCTTCTTAGTTGGCTGAATTATGAAGTAAAACTTATGTTTTTAACAAGGTATAGTTTTTTAGTGATATAACTAAGTTACTACACCACTTTTACAGTCCGCAAAGATGAGTTATTGTACAACGTCGTAATTGTACTCTTAAAAGACATATAGGAGCTGATAATTGTAATTTGTTGTTCCATGACCTTCACCTAAATTGGACTATTTGTGGACTATTGTAAAACTTGTTTTATGTTTAAAAAAACATTGGATACAGTTTGGATAAATTTGAAATAGTCTTGTGATTGTTGACGTCGAAATATGGCGAAGGGATGTAATGTTATGCCGCTTATTTGTATGTTGCGTAGAATTGTTATGTGTTCTGCATTGTGGGCTGTTGTAAGACTGTTAAGGGCCTGAAATAATATGTATGTGACATGTACATAAGAACTATTGTTAGAAGATATGATTATAAGTGAAAAGGTTGAAGGAATGCCCTTGCATCGCTAATTAAAAGCTTGCTGCCCGGGTGTTAGTTTTTATGATATTGGGCCATCAAGAAGTGTTTTCTTTGCTGATAATACTAGTATTATAGCCTAATATATTATAGATAAGTATTTGAGGGAAAAATCAGTCATACCAAGATACGAGGTCATACAATGAGGTATATAAGGCTACTTGATTTCATATTACTTGGTATGAAACATAGGTCCTTTCTTGGTACATAGAGGCTTTTATCTACTCCGACATAACAGAATGCCATGTCTCCACTCTTTCAAATGTTCATATGATCCCATACATAGTCACCTTCAAATCTACATATATACTTAGATACCAAGATACTTGAGTTCGTTCTACAAAAAGTTCATGTGTTGTTCTGCTTCCTATGCATTTAATTAGTTGTGTAATCTACACCTTTCATTATGGTATTGTCTTTTGTGATTATTTACATGTCATATGTTGTATCTACAGTCCTACAACTCTAATATTATGACCACCAAAAGAATCATCTCAAAGATAATTGAAAGATAAAGCAAAAGTATATTGCTTATTGATGTGTGGTAGCCCGACGGGTGGAAGAATCACCTAGCCAGGGTCGAACCTATAACGGGTGGCAGCGGGGAGGGTAGCCCAAGGGGTTAAGGAAGAGCCTAGCCAGGGACTATCTTGATAAAGTTTTACCACTAATCAGCTGGTCATTTGTATTACATGTTGTGCACAAATTATTCAGTAAAGGTAAGTTGATAAAAAGAACATAAAGTACATGATCCCACAGTACAACTAAAGGTGGTCTATCATCTTACAGCAGTGCATGGTTTCATTTGAATTATTACTTTATATTTAGTGTTTCTTGACTTACATATTTAGTACAATATCTCATACTGACATCCCTTATAGGGGACCTGTATTTCATGCTGCAGGTACAGGAGCTAGTAGATCTCCCCAGTAGGAGTATAGGATATCCAGCTGCACTTACCAAGCTCCAGGTTGCTTTGGAGCTTTGTGCATCTAGAGCTTATATTTTTTTATTGTACAGTTAGTCGAGGCGGGGCCTGTCCTGACCCTTATTAGATACTTTTATTTATCTAGAGGCTTTGTAGACTATGTAAATTAAAGTGTGGTCATGTCTTTTACTTTAAACACCGTGGTTCCAACGACCTAGCCATATGCTTCTCCTTTTGGCTTGATATCACTATTTACTTTCTTAAAGGCATGTTGAATGTAAGAATCCCTTATATTATGCATAGAAAGTGCATAGATATAGGTTGGTTCTCCTGGGCCTTATCGGCAATGGGTGTCAGTTCGCCCTAACGGAACTTTGGGCGTGACATTCTATTCCTTATTACATTGTATCTCGCATACTTAGTATATTTAAATATACTAATGCATACTCTTGCCTATATGATATCACTATGTAGGACCCATTACCTGAGTTAATCCTCCTCCTCCACGTGGTTAGGCAGTGCTATTCCAAGCTTGTTGGCGAATCCTCTATTTCGGGGACCTTAGTCTATGTTGCTATGAACTATGTATTAATATTCTCTTTACCTTGTTGTTTACTTATGACTATGAGGGTGAGCCTGGTTATATGTCTTGGCCCTTGCTATTATCTATGTAGTAGAGGTGTTGTTGGACAAAGCTATGTATTTACGCCATGAGTTGACTCTATTATCTCTTGACTCTATGTTATGACGAGTTCTCCCTTAGTCCCCTTTTCCTTTATTTCCATTCTTCAAATGTCATTTAATTTTTTCCATAACCAAGGATGTGTAATGATATGCTATGAGACTTGTTTGGGGTTTTTTCGGGTTCCCCATTCTCCGGTCACGTCTAGGCCCTAGGCTTGGGTCATGACAGTGATTAAATTTTAGTGCACTCTTCTGGTGAGTTTGATTCTTGAAAGATGATTGTGTGCTTGAATAAATCATAAGGATTCATACCCCTATGATTATGCCTTTATTTAGATCTGAGAATTAGGGTTTGAGTCTTTCGAAAACTTTGTTATAATTTGAGCCTTGTTGGGAAAAGTTGTTGGGTGGTTGTAGTTGTTAGCGTAATGGTCATTTTAGTATATTGTTTAATTGTTGAATGATTATTGTGAAAATTATTTTCGGAATTGGAATTTGGAAAATTTGGGTGTGTTGTAATATGCCACATCTTGTAAACCTTAATTGAAAGTGTATGAAATTTCCTAGCATCTCAATAGATTGTTGTGTTGATGATAAGTGTGAGCATGGAAATGCATTGTTTATGGGTTTTACTTGGATGTAAGTTGGGATAAACCATGATCTTTTAGGGTAGTGGTTATTATAATTGCCTTGTATTGTAAAGGGTCTAATTGTGTGCCAAATATGAGGTATTGCTATGATGTTGCAAATGCTTGGTCATTATTGAATTGTTTATGCTTCTAATGGGAATATCGCAGGCACTACAGGTGCCTTCTGTCCGCAGCTACAAGGCCTCCCATAGTGGTCTCTCATAGCTGGCACCAGTCACCTATTATTACTTCATAATTCTCATACGGGACCTACCTATGGCTCATAGCATCTATTATTATTCATAGTGGGGTCTCGTAAGTCTAACTGAGGTTTCAAAAGTGTCTCTAGAATAAGGTACAAGGCCAGACTACAACTCCTAGACCATCCTAGGAGTTGTAACTGCACCTTGTATCTAGTTCTAGATTGTATTTTTTTCAGAGAGCTTGGTAATATTAGGCTAGAATACAACTTATAGGACACCCTATGGGTCATATCTACACCTCGTAGCTGCAAATATGCAACTGTATCAGTGACTTTTCTCTAAATTTCGATGTTCAAGTGTTTTTATTTCTTGTTCTTTATCTTATGATCACTGTTCGGTCAAATATCTTGAAGCTCACATGTTATTGTATGGTTGGTTTGCAGATATAATGCCTCTTAAAGAATAAACGAGCTACCAAAATGTTTCAACAAAGATTGGTTGATGAGTCCTTTGAAACTGAACAATCAGAAGGGTCTATGGAAGTCTACAGAGTCAGGATAGACCCTGAGGCAAATGTGCCTCAAACTCGAGGCTACACTTTTATGGAAACAGTAGAAGTTGAGAGTCCCTCCTAGTCTGAGGAAGAGGGTAACGATGATGGGTCCAAGAGAAGCTCACCACAGATAACCTCCAGACACACCAAGACCAACTCTGTGATGGGGTCACAAGCTCAGCAGGAGGAAGTATAATCACATCCCCTGGCCGACCCCAAATAGTGTGTTACAAGAATAAAAGAGATCTACGATAAGGGGTTAGAGCTAAAAGGACAAGGTAAACCGAAGACAGTTCCATGAGGAGTCCAAGCTGAACGACTCCGATTTGGTTAGGGTACTAGTGTTATATATGGGGATAGATAGACACGGACTACGATAGACTACACAGCAGTTCGGCAAGTATGCCCCTTTCTTGGTCCGTGAGTTTTATGCTACCTACCTTGCCACACTTCTCCGAGGCCTACCAAATAACAAGAAGGCTACAGTTACAGAGTGCCTCAGTCCATCGTAAAATATGATAGTCAAATCTCCAAAATGAGGAAAATAGTGAACAAGAAAGATGTTGGGGACAAAACTGAGCTGCTATAGTGGATTGCCAGTCAGATATGCGATGAGGGTTTTGAGCCGACGTGCGTCACAAACCATGCTGATCTGATAGTGAAAGCCCACCTCTCTTTCCAAGCTAAGTTTTTGGTGGTCGATTATCCATTCGCGTATCTAGCCCACTTTTATGGATAATGTGATCACCCTAGAGTGGTTCGTGTTATTAGCCAGCATCTGAGCTGGTTATCAGATAGATTGGTCTTAAATTATCTCAGATTGGATTCATGAATCCGTCGTCGGGTGAGCACCTTACTGTCTTTCCTTGTTTTGATTCACTATTTATGTAGTGCAGCAAGTGTTCGTGTAAACCCCCACTGGGACCAGCACATAAAGGCCACACGTACCATGGATCCTAGCCTGATCAAGCCTGATAAGAATCTAGTGGCCCTACTGCGAGCAGACTCTAATGGATCAGGTTAGAGCATAGGTTAGAGCGTAGGTAGATTCTCTTATATTTGTTATTGATTTTCAGGCACTAGTACGCAGGGTATTTACAGCGGCGTTCAAGCCACAGACTCTAATGGATCAGGTTAGAGCATAGGTCTATCAGACCTTACAGGACTCCAAGGAAAGGGTAAGGACATTAGCCAATTATTTAGTTAATGACAGGGTTAGAACGGTGGATGCTCGAGTTGATGCATTTGAGGCTAGAGTCCAGAGGAGACTTGAGGGTGATCAATATACTAACACGAGCACAGTGCCAAAGGCCTAGACCTGACTTGAGGTGTTTGACTGATTAGCTAACCACCCGCATATCCAAGAGAAGAGGCACCTGGAGATTGATGACCTAGTGATGAGCCTGAAAAGGCCTAGACCTGATGATCTAACAACACTGGAGGAGGAACTGATACCAGAAGAGGTGGTACAGGAGTCACTATTTATGGTAGCTATACAGAGGGACTGGGCATAGCAGGCGACACATGGAGAGAGCAGTTCACACGCCACTACAGCCCAGACTTCAGAGTAGGAGACCATGGCTCTAGACTTCAAAGACCAGGCAGATGTCGGTGCTTAAGCACCAAGTGTTTGATATTTTGACCTTATCCCCTACTTGTTGTTTATGGATACTTTGTTCCTTATTTCAGACGATATTTTTTTTTCTGTTGATGTTTTGGATACTTTTACATGTTTTGTTTTGAATGTTGCTTCTAATTATGTTTGAATGTTTACTATTGAAATATTGGTTTTTAGTATAAAGATATATGTATATATATGTGTGTATTTGACCACCTTGGAATCTATCATGGACTCCACTCATTTGGTAAGAGAATTCACCACCATCCATCCAAGCCCTTTTGGAATCCTTGGCATGTTCCTTCAACTTCTCTTCTTCTATTTCATATGCATAGGTCATCAAGTAGGAGATATCCATTCCTTCACAAAGGTATCCATATTGCACTCTTTGGATATCAAATCTAACATATTAGATATGAACTTGCTCATTTTACCTCGGGAGTCCGCTATCATATATGGTGCCTATTGGGAAAGCTTGGTAAATTTGAGGAAATATCACTTACAATCATGTGACATTGTGTCAAATTTATAAATTCTTGCACTTTTGCCTCCCTTAGCTCTAGCGGGAATAGTCAATCCAAGAATGCACTCTTAAATTTCTCCTACTTGACTTGACCTACTCCTTGGCCCCTCTCATCAACCTATTATTTCTACCAAATCGTTGTTGCGCCCTTAAGTTGGTAGGCCACCAATGCATCCTTTTGCTACGATGGAACTCCAATCACAGCAAGGATCCTATATGTCGCATCAATGAAATCCATAGAATCTTCATCCACTTTGAAGCCATAATATTCTATGGGTTTATCCTTATAAAATCTTAAACCTTTCTTGCTATTGTAGGTACTTGGAGAGAGATGGAAATCTCCCAATTATCTTGGTTGGCCCATACTTGGGACAATATGGTGAAGGTAGATCTAGTTTCCACATGCATCACCCTCTCATCTTATTGCAAGGGAGGAGCTTGCTCTTTGGGTACATTCGTCAATTGAGGAGCTCTTTTTGGCGACATAATCCAGAAATAGCAAAGAAACATCATTATATAAGGGAAAAACTTAGAAAAATCTAAGGCTATGATACAAGTTATGAAGAAGGAAAATTTCCTAAACACCTCATAGACTCTCATTCATGAATGTGATGCGCTTCACAACTTTGAACAAAAATCTACTTGACATGGTATGTTGGACATTCGAGGAACATTTCAAAACCTCATTCTCTGATACCAAGTTCATCATGTCCCAAGCCTAGGGACTAGTCAAAACATGGAAAATAAGGGACCCGTAGGCATCTCACCCAAGCCATCTTAGCATATATCAAGGATTCATAGGTAAACATCAACATAATGCAAAAAAATAGGAAAGATATTAAGGGAGGACATTTAAGTTTCGAAAGAACATTTCAACATAATGCCATAATCCAAACATAACAACGACATATGACTTAACGAGAAGTGGTGCATGCTTTTGGTTCACCTTAAATAGAGAAGACATAAAAATAAGATAGAAAGTAAAAAAAGTTTCCAGATATAAAGTCTAGCATATACAATAGTTTGAATAGTATAAGTATGAAAACAAAATAGGTGAAGATCGAAACTAAGGGCTCACCATTACTACTAGTCTTGAACATCAACAAGCTAGCCATATACTCGTAGAGGAGAAGGAGCATCGGTCCATACATTATGACATTATATAGGGAAAATATATGTTAGTACATTGGAATATACTAAGTATGTGAGATGCAATGCAAACATGAAATTGCAATGCAATTATTCGTAAAATTCAAAAGTCTTCAGGCATGAAATAGTAAATTCATCATTTAATATGCTTAAACATGGACAAGGAATGAGCTCAATATAAAGTAAAATCAATGTATCATATGAAGCACATGTGATGCAATGAAGAAATCAAATCTCACCCTTTATTGGAATAGACTATAACCAATATATAAGACCATATGAACTACTACATAGAATCCAACATAAGCCTCTACATTAGCATGGGGATTACACTTGTTGGGTGGAACTCCATTAACTTAAGCATGCATCATCAGTTAACATAAATAACCTACATGAATCCACTAGCCTAGCCTACAAGGGCTCCTATGGTGGAACATATATTATAGGGCAAAGGATTGCTACAGAGGTTTTCGTACGAAACCCTACCTTAATGCCTCATTCGGTTCTGAGTCAATCCTGTAGAATTCTTTATAAACATATGCGTAGTCATGCAATGTAACTTAAAATCATAAGTAGCAAGTACATAAGATTACTTCAAAACTTTTGGAACCACCAAATGAGAATTATCTTTTCATATTGGGGTCCATCATAAATATTTTTGAAGGGCAACATTATTATGCTTAAACCTTTAACAAGATCATTAACTTAAAATCTTTCTTATATGCCCTTCCATCATTATCATATCATGCAAAATCACCTTTAAACTTAGTAGGGCTTTACATTAACATGAAAGCATATGAATCAAGGGGATAATGCATGAACAGGGAAAATTGTGCAACTGTTAAAGCAAGTCTTAGGCAACTCACACATCATTAATGAAAAACCTAGATATTGAAGTTTTTACCATCAACATAATACTAATGGAAAGTAGTAAAATTTTACATTACATTATGGGAGAGTAAAAAACATAAAAAATACTTTAAAAAATGACATTATAGTCACAAGTAAGCAACTTGATAATGTCAAAAACTTAAAAAAAAGATAAAAATATTTTAATATAGGACATTGTGGGTGGAAGGTAACCTAAAATCAACTCACATACTTTTATTAGGAACCTAAGAAAAAGAAACTTGGAGTTTGGGAGAAGAGCCTTGGAAACCCTAGCTTGCCTTGTTCTTCTTGAGAGTGTTCTTGGCTTAGGAGATTTTGGGAAAATGAGAGAATGAAGTGAATGTGAAGTTCTAAGAGAGTTTTACGTCTGACATAGAGTTATGGAACCTCAAAATGATATAGTTTTAAGCCTATGATGAGCAAAAAGGACAAAAATGTCCTTCATTAAAATTAATGGGTCATAGTCTACGACCCCCGATTACGGGCCATAGACTCAACCAAAAGTCATGGCCATAGTCGTATTATTCTCCTTTTCTAATCTTCAGTACGAGATCAACCAACGGCCCATAGACTAGTTCATGGGTCATAAAAGACCTCATGGTTCTCCCCACACTTAGTTAATTTTCTCATTCTCCAAGACCCCATCTATAAAACCAAACCACGGTCTGTAAATAGGACCACAAGTCATTAGGTTGTTCGTGATTTCAATTCCAAAAACCTTGATTTTCCATCGAATATGGCTATAATATATGAACCATTTCTATAGTCCGTATATCATTCCATGGGCCATAAATGGTGTTCATAAACCCTTTGACACTTGGTGAATTTTCAATATTAAAATCCCCAACCTACGAGCTTGGTCTATGACTTATGGATTGAACCATGAGCTATCAACTAGGCTCATACTTTACCCCTACAAGTTTTCCAGTTTCACTTTTTCTGCATTTCTAACATCCTGAGTTGAAGGTCCTTACAATAAACATTTGCACTGACCCAGCCTTCTTTCTTACAAATAATATGGGGGAACCCCGTGGAGTTTACTTGGACTAACGAAATCCTTCTCCAACAAATCCCTAAATTGTTCCTTCAGTTCTTTTAACTCTACTAGGCCTATTCGGTATAGAGGAATGAAGACTGGTTGAGTATAAAACAAGAGATCTATGTCAAAATCTATTTCCCTTTTAGGAGGAACACTATGAAACTCTTCAAGAAAGACATTGAAACTTATTGACAATAGGGACTAACTCAAGATACGAATTCGAATTAACACCCTAATCCTCACTATGTGATAATACACCCCTTGGAAATCATCTTATACACTTTGAGAAATGAGATAAACTGAACCACTACCCTTCCACTCAAGAACAGACTTATTCAGAAATTGGAATTTAACTCCAGGAGTTCGATAATCTATAGAAGCATAGGAGGCGTGCAACCAGTCCATCACATGTATGATATAAAAATAAATCATAGAAAGCTCTACTAGATCACAAGGGACAACTTTATGCAAGATAGCTATGGAGCAACTTCTATAGATGCTTTTTGCAAAAACTGATTTAACTACAAGAGTATAAACTTGAAAGCACTTAACTAAAACCTTAGGACATACATTAAATCTATTTGCAAGAAATGGAATTACAAAAGACAAATTTACTCCCTAATATAATAATGAATATACATCAAAATCATAAACTTTTAACAAGCCTGGGGTCTTTTCTACTCCATGGAAATCATGCAAGGCATAGAACCGATTGGCCCTTAGAGCACCTCCTTAAGTTTGACCCCTTTCCCTCCTTGGCCTTAATACCCAGCAACACCACTTCTACACTCTGTATCATGATGATCAGGCTCTCCACACTTAAATCATGCATGGAAGCTAGCTAACCATTCCTCTTTGTGGGGTCTTCCACACTTGGCATAATTTACGAAGGCTTTAGCACCTAGCAGCTTGGGTTTGACCCCTTGTCTTTGTTGAACCTCAAAGGAGGAGTATTGGTTGAAATGTAAGGTCCCATATATTAGAGGGTATAAAAGTGGCTAAGAAATAAAATTTGAAAATTTTTCAAGTACTAGAGGGTTTTATGGAAAGGCCTATGATCGTAAGTGGTCCCACGAGCCATAACATATGCTCATTGAGTGATGGCCATACTTGGTGAAGATATGGATTTTTGAATTTTGTATTATGAGTTAGCATACAGCTGGTACAATGGTCAATGGTCTATAAGTCCTGTAGTAGGTTAAGGATCATAGAATGTTTCTGAGGGTCCAAAATCATATCCAATAAAACCCCTATCCTATGACCCATAGACTAGACCATGGCCCGTAATTGGGGTCTCATAGTACCATCTAGCAAAAATTTATAATGGGTGAATCAACCTTTTCTATTATTTAATGCCTATACTATGTCGCTTTAGCTCCTAAAACACCTTTTTTTGCCTTAAAACAACCCTAATATATTTTATTCTCCTTCATTTAAAATACTCGAAGTCTAAACACCTCCCAAAAACACTCCCAAGTCTTTCAATGCTTTTAAGAGAAGACAGCAACCTAGGTTTTGGATTTTTCACCTCTAAAGTCAATTTTTCCTACATTAAATTACCGAGGTATGTGGGTTTTGATTATGGGAACCTTTCCTCCACAATCTCAACCATTCCTCTACCTCATCTATTTTCAAGTTTATGGATATTTTTATGAACTCTTTGTATAATAGTATTATGAAGAGATTTATGATGTATTACCTTCGTACATGATTATGCATTAAAAGGCCATGTGAAATTTGTGAATTTTCATAAGGGTTTAATGATACCCTAACTAAGTCTTATGATTCTTTTGGTAAGTTATTTTGAATAACTCTCAAGTGATTTTATTCTACTCCTTTCACATCATTTACTCTTAAATTGAATGGTTTTAAACATATATATGTACCCACCATGATCTCATTAGAGATGTATGCCAAGCTTCTATAATATTGAGAGCCTTATGATAAGTTATGAAAATTATGAATATCATAAATTTAGAGGGTTATTATGCATGCTATGAGATATGAGAATATGATGAGAGTCATGAAAGTTATGAAGCCCTATATTTGATATGATGAACTTTTGGTTTTCATGAGCTACTCTATGCTTAGTATGATTTAAATATTCCTTGGAATTGTGACCTAGCACTAAAAGGACCTTGATAGATAAACATTATCCTACAACTATATTGACACCATAGGCTTGTAGATTAGCTCATAGATCCATATAGATCGAGTTGCATGATTGATCAAAAAGGGTTGTGTTCTCATAGGGTACATGTTAATTAAATACTGAAAAGTGTGGTGTTCCTATAAGGTTTTTATCATAAGTTGACCAAAAAGGGTGATATTCCCATAAGATGTTTATGAAGAACTTTCCAAAATAGGGAAGATCTGGTAGGGTCAGTATTTGGTTTACCTTGGAAAAGTAGGCCACTCCTAGTTTGGTATGGAGTGAACACCAAGATTTCAAGTAGTAGCTTGCCTGCTCTTACATATTAGTTATGGTCCCTTCCCATCTATGTATGATATGGTATTCGATTTGATGATTCCTCATACATATTTTTACTAAGGTGTTGAGCATTCATGACATATTGAGCTTATACCCACTGATTATCATTATCCATATTGTTGAATTATGGCTTATGTTCTTATTGAATTGCACCCCCCATACTTAGTATATTCCAAGTACTAACTCACACTTTTTACCTACATGATCTAACTATGCAAGGATCAGATATCCTATTTATCCTCGTCCTCCACGCAACTAGACAATTCGGTTGAAGATCTCTTTTAGTGCACATTTGAGAACAATAGCCATTTACTTTCTTGTTATTTAAGATTTGCATAATTATGGACATTTATCTATTGAGGGTGAGCCCGGGAGATGTCTTGGCCCCTGTTCAATTCATATTAGAGTTGTTGTTGGATATTTGGATATGTATATTATGATCTTGACTCTTATTATATTTATGCATTATTGAAGACTTTCTCGTAGTCCCTTGTTCCCTCTTATGTGTTGGATGCTTGTTGTATTGTTAAGATGAAATTCCCAAGTCCCTAAACCTTAGTCACACCCTTGAGTTGATAAGCCACAAGCTCGGCCTTCTCTGCCATTAGCACCCCCATGATAATGGCCATAATTATATAAGCCTCATTAATGAACTCCATCAAGTCCTCTTCAACTTTGGAACCATGGTACTCGGGAGGGTTCATCCTCATGAAATCCTAGACTCTAGTTGTCGAGGCAGGTTCTTGGGGAGAAAGAGCAACCTCTTAGTTTACTTGGTTGGCCATGACTTGGGCCAATATTGTGAAGACGACACAAAACATTACACAAGCCACACCCTCTTCTTATGGCATGGGAGGGGCTTGACCTTCATTCACATCTCTTTGTAGAGGATCTTTTCTCAATGGCATAATCTAGAAAATGGCAAAGAGAACATCATTAGATACAGAAAAATCTCAGGCAACGCTAAGGGTATAATAATCATGAAGGAGGAAAAGTTTCCAAAATGCCTCATAACTTGTCATTCATGATTGTGGTGCACTTCCTAACCATGAACAAGACTCTACAGGTGTGGTATGTTGGACATTTGAGGAATAGTTTAAAATCTTATGCTCTGATACAATGTTTATCACGACACAAGCCTACGGCCTAATCGTAACACTACGAATGAGGAACCCAAAGGCATCTTCTCTTAAGCCTCTTAGCGTTCACCAAACATTGATAGGTATTGAATCAAGTAAAGTATATTTGGAAAGTGGAGAATGAGACTAAGGGGATATTTACTCATAAAAACCCATAAAAGTAACATCTAAAGCTTTCAACATATTTTCCAAACATACCATAGACATAAAAGACATATCGGAGGCTAAGACATGCTTAAGGCTCCCCTCAAGTATAAATGTCAATAAAAAATAACATAGAAAGTAAAATCTCCCCAATACAACTCAATTAGGTGTCTTAAAAGTACAATAAGTAAGAAAAAAAGGTGTAATCCTCAAACTAGAGGGCTCACTAATCAACTAGTCTTAAACATCTTAAGCTAGTCACGTCCCAATTCAAGAGGAGGAATTTCGAACCTTACCTGATGATATCATGTAGGAAAAATATTTGTTAGTATGTTGGAATGCATTAAGTATGTGAGATGTTATGCAACACATGGAATCATAAAGCCATAGTACATGAAATTGTAATATCATCATTCAAAACATGCATAACCATAATCTAGGCATAGAGCATAATATGAAATAAATGATCAATGCATCATAGGAAAATATAATTTTAAGGTTCATAAACATCATATACATCATTTTATGGAAGGATACTGTTTTTGACATTTAATACCATACGAGCTCCTACATGGTTCCTACATAACCTCCCTACAATGGCACGGGGAGTCCAATTACAGGATGGAACTTGATCAACTTATAAATGCATATCTTAATTAATTGTACTATATTGGATCCACTGGCCTTATCCTACAAGGGCTCCTATGATGGCACATAGTTAATTAGGACAAGAGGATTGCTACTAAGGTTCTTACCTAAACCTACCTTAATGCCCCATTTGGTGCTATGCCAAGTGTCACGGCCCAAACCAGAGCCTAGGTATGACATGACATATGAGAACCCAAAGGTCCGCAACAAGCCTCTTAGATCACGCATGAACTTCATAGGTTCAAATAATAAATAGTAGGTGAGTGCTAATATGGAATGGGGAATGGGACTAAGGGACAAATCATGGATAAAAGTGGTAGGCTCAACTTGGAAGTTCAAGATATAATCACAGTGAAATAGTGGTCCAAACACACCTCTAAAGAAAAGATAGTAAATAGAGCCAAAAATACAAGTTTGGACCCCTTAATTCAAAGTCATAGAAGAAAATGTATAATGTCTAAACTATCAAAAGTAAATCTAGAAGATAAGGTCCCTATTCCCGGTGGATGGGAACTCACAAAAAGCTCAAAGTCTTAAATATCAATTTAGCCACGAGTAGGAGGATAAGGTAGATCACCTATCCCGATATGATTATAAGTATGTAGGCAAAATGTAGTTATTACTTTGGAATATATTAAGTATGCTGGTAAGATATCCAACAAGTAAATACAATGACAAAGCATACGTACCAAATATTTCTATATTCCAAGTATTTAACAGTATAATTAGTTTCCAAATAAAGTGTAAAATAATTCCATGATAATGCAAAGGAAGCACATAAGCAAATAAGTGTGGGAATAAAATCATAACCAACAAAACTATATGGTAGTGAATACCAATGTTATACTCTACATCGGCCATAGAGTGAACTTATTTGCCAAGGTAAACTTCGAAAATGTAAGTACTAGATGGATCTACTAGTCGGAAGGCCTAAAAAGGAAAAATCAAAGTATACTACAGCGGCACGTACTTAAGAGATTAGAAGCTGTATATAAAACCCCTTGGATGGAGCCTCCCTCCTAACTCATCCGCATTAAGCAAAAATACCGCAAAAACGGACAATGCATAATCAAAATAATCAAAATTCTACTTAATTCAGAAGGTATTAACTTGTCCAAACATATTTAACTTGCACCTAATAATAGGTCCCTAGCGAAAATTCAGAATAATTCGGAGTGGGTCTTAAGTCATCCAATATCAATTTTTGTTCAAAATCATATACTTAAGTCCATATCATAAAGGTCAATATTTGTAATTCATAAATCAACTTCATTCATATTTGTGTATTTGTCAAATAACCTTAAAATAGTATAATTGAATCATAAGCAAGCTTAAGATAATCAATTAATCAATATAGGATCAAAATTGTATTAACCCATAAGAGAGTTCTAAGTTTGAAATTATAGATTAGGTTAAATCATGCAAATTTGTAATGGTTGATTCAAATCAATTAAAACCTTGATAAATATTCATAAAAATCATAGGAATGCATGAATAACCATAATCCAAGCAAATATCAATTAATATAAAATTACCAATAAATTAAAGATTAAAAATTCATAATTCAAAATTTAGTTTTCAAAAAGGACTTCTTGGTTGAAAGGAAACCAAGAATCAGACTAGCATACCTTTAATCCTTGGAATCTCTTAAAGAAAACATGAGGCAAAACCTTGGGTCTTTAGTTGTGTTCTTGAAATCTTAAAAAGATTCTTTAGAGCCTTGAAGTTGGATGAAAACTTTCGTGATGACTAGAGAGGGTTCTGAGAGAGTTTTTGTGTGATTTTAGGCTAAAAATGGATAATTAATAAGAGAATCTCATCTATATGGGCATCGGGTTATTACCCAATTTCCATTAGCTGAATTAGAAAATTTACGAAAATTTAGACCTATGGCGCGGCAAGTCTATGACATGGACTTTTCATAGACCATATAGGTTTGCGCAATTTCATCAAAAAAATTATTTTTTGATATGCACAACCTATACATTGTCGGTAACCATTTTCCTACATAATATTTTCTCCTGAACAAGAATATGAAGACAGATTTATAAAATAATGCACGAATTTTAAGATATTCAAGAAATGCACTATGGGGCATTTTTTAAGTCGCGTGGGAGGTATTACAATATCTCTCCCTTGGGAACATTCATCCCTGAATGTGGCGCTAATGTACTCTAAAGAGTTATTAGACAACTCTTCAGTCCACATGAATGCACCAAAGCAATCCAAACATTATTTTCATCAAAATTTCAAACTTATGTATCAAAACCATAAAAATAGACCACTTATGAGTATATATGCATGCAACACAATATAGAAGGGTTGAAGTATAAGACTTGACACCATAGATAGGATTAGTTTATTAACTTAGGCTTGAGTAGAGTGGAAGAGATAGGATATCACTTCTTCATGTCTGTTTCAGCTTCCTTTGAAGCACTGATCCATTTTTCTTTGAAATATTGCGGGTGCATTCTTGAGTCCGAATGGCATCACCAGCCATTCGTATAGTCCTCCTGGCACAACGAAGGCTGTCCAGGGTATGGATTCTGAATCCATGGCTACTTAATTAAAACCGGACTTTAGGTCGAACTTTGAGTACACGTGGCTTCCTCCGATTCGCTTCAGGATTGTGTTGATGCCTGGCAAGCTGTATTGGTCCTTGTGGGTGTTGTCATTCAAGGACTTGTAGTTGAACACCATTCGTTGTTTTCCGCAAACCTCCTTCTTAGTCACTGTGTTGATGCTTGTACCCGAGTTAACTATCATTGCCATGGTCCTGTGTCTGCTGCTGCTGGGTCTGATAACCCTAATTTTTAGCAATGCCTCCACATGTTTGGTGAAGGTGGCTTGCATAGCTGGAGTGACGTGCTTCAGTGGCTTGTCTTGAATAGTGATGTCAGGGTTTATCACGTCAATTTTGCACTTCACTTGATTTTTAGCCCAATGTAACATAGGGTTCTCACCTATGTATCCCTGTTCTCTTAATTCCTCCATTAACTGCTGACACTACACTTTGAAGAAAGGACTGGTCTCCCCGATGTCCACATGTACAGCTTCTTGTGCTTCTTGTACTGTGGGGATGATAGTGATGTTTTTGTACAGTGTGACAACATCCCCCTCGATGAGCTAGTGATGCCATTCGGACTCAAGAATGCACCCACAATATTTCAAAGAAAAATGGATCAGTGCTTCAAAGGAATGGAGGATTTCATTGTAGTATACATCGATGATATACTGGTATTTCCAAGAATGAGTCGGACCATGTAAAACACCTGAAGATAATGTTGAACATCTGTAGACAGCATGGACTCATCCTTAGCCCGACAAAGATGAAGATAGGGGTGCAACAAGTGGAGTTTCTTGGCGTTGTTATAGGAAATGGGACGCTGAAACTCCAACCACACATCATCAGAAAAATTGCAGACTTTGATGATGAAAATTTGAAAACTGCCACAGGGCTCAGATCATGGCTAGGATTGCTAAACTATGCCAGGAACTACATTCCCAGGCTCGGTGTCCTCTTAGGACCCTTATACACAAAAACAGGGTTGCATGGAGACAAAAGAATGAAGTTGTCCGATTGGAAACTTATCAAGGAGATCAAATAGAAAGTACAAAATTTGTCGGATATGGAGCTGCCATTCGAGAGATGCCACATTATCCTCGAGACAGACGGATGCATGGAAGGATGGGGAGGAGTATGGAAATGGAAACCCAACAGGGCAGACCCCCGAAGTATCGAAATGGTGTGCGCCTATGCAAGCGGCAAATTTCCAACTATGAAATCGACCATTCATGCAGAAATATATGCCTGTATGGAGACCATGGCAGCACTAAAGATCTACATACTGGACAAGAAGGAGATAACACTTAGAACGGATTGTCAAGCCATCATTGCCTTTTTCAACAAAAGTACGAACCATAAACCATCTAGGGTCAGATGGGGAGGATTCGTTGATTATGTCACAGGTATGGGTGTGATGGTTCATTTCGAACACATTGATGGAAAGATGAATGTATTGGCCGATGGCATCTCACGATTGGTCAACTTGCTCTATAAAAGGAAGGGTGAGGATATACACCCATGTGCATTTACTACCCAGTTGGAAGCAGCCTTAGCCACACTCAACACTTTGCCAACGCCAGTGCAACAGAGGGGTCTCCAGTCTATCAGCCGATGTCTGACAGCGAAGGATCTCCCACGTCTTCTGGCTCGCCAAGAAGAAGAACCCATTTGGATGAGCTCCAGGAAGAAGCCTTCTCACCACCAGGAGCCCGATCACTCTCACCAACAAGCATACATAGCCCAAGGGCTAGTCCACGACGAGTCCTCGCAAGGGAAGCCCCAAACACACGGGAGTACGTACCCTACCGGCAAGAATTATTCAACGTCACCACCAAAATCGACTACGACCTGGATACCTGTTCACATCCCTACCCTCCGAAACTAACCTTTTCTGCAGGTACAAGGAAATGCAGCGAAGACTCTAGGAGATATCCTATGCAAGAGGAGAAAGTGGAAGACCCATGGCAGTACCCACTATTGTTATACAACAAGGAAACAGGGAACTACTTTGAATCAGAAGACTCACAGCATTATCGGCCACCAACTCAGTGGAGAAATTGGCCGAGATCATGCGGCTTAGGGTCCAAGAGCTCGGCCCAAGGGGAATCAATGCCAGGCATATGGATTGGCTCCCATAAGCTCAGAGGAACCGACAGGAAGCAAAACGGATATGGCGGGAAGCCATGATCTTTGAGGATGATGTCTACCTCTCCTTAGCATCATCGTGATGTCAGATGTTACCCACTATCATATGTATATCCATGTGTGATCCACTGACTAAAGTGGAATATTGCCTTGTAATCCACTAAGTAAAGTGGGGGTCAATTTGTCACCCACTAGCTAAAGTGGACGGTTGCTTTATGGTCCACTGATTAAAAGTGGAATATTGCTTTATAATCCACCAGGTGAAGTGGGGGTCAATTTTGTCACCCACTAGCTAAAGTGGACGGTCGCTTTTGTCACCCACTGACTAAAGTGGAATCTTTTGTCTGCCACTTTCCTTTATTAGCTTAGTGTTTGTATTTTAATATTGTGTATGACACATGGTGGGGATGCCCACCAGTGTGATTATGAGTGCCACTACCCACAAGGTTTTGGCACGTGTCCGTCTTAAGGGTAAATTCTAAAGTTGAAATTAGTGGACGATGGGGTCACAAAATAGACACCCGCACTAATACTTGAGGAATTTACCTTTAGGACCTTAGGTATGTTTTCTATAAATAGCATCAGTCTATAGAGGTGCAAGACAAGGTAGAAATACTACAAGTCTTACTCTCTCTAATATTGTAATCTTCCGCACTCTGATTTCCTATAGTTTTCCGACTTCGGGTTAGATTTCTATAGATGAGATCCTAGAGTAGTATTGTAATAAAATAAAAGTTTGTGTTTGAATACTACCATGTGGCCATATTTCTTTTAGGTTGACCGATTCTCCCCAGTCATGGCCGCATTTTCTTTTTCTTCTGCCAAGGTTACCCTCGGTAACCATGCTGGTATTTCTTTCACTGGTTCCTGGATAAGGACTCCTACAAATTCTTCCTTATAGGGCATGGCCTCCATTATATCTGATTGAGGGGCTAAATTCACTTCAAAGTTTTGGAAGTCTTTCCAAAGGAGTTTGGATACAAAAGTGAATTTAGGTACAACTTTCCATCCTCAAACAGATGGTCAAGCAGAATGCACTATTCAGACACTCGAAGAAATGTTGCGAGCGTGTGCATTAGATTTTAAAGGTAGTTGGGTGGACTATTTTCCACTTACTGAGTTTGCCTATAATAATAGCTACCATTCAAGTATCAAGATGGCACCTTATGAAGCTTTGTATGGGAGAAAGTGTAGATCACCAATCGAATGGTTTGAAGTGTGAGAAAATACCTTGATTGGGCCAGATCTAGTACAGCAAGCCTTTGAAAAAGTTAAGGTAATACAGAAGCATCTAGAAATAGCCCAAAGTCATCACAAGTCATATGTTGATGCTAGGAGGAGAGGGCTAGAATTTTCAGTAGGAGATTGGGTATTTTTAAAGGTGTCTCCAATGAAAGGAGTTATGAGGTTTGGTAAGAAGGAAAAACTAAGCCACGTTACATAGGCCCGTATAGAATTATTAAAAAGATTGGGTAGGTTGCATATGAGCTAGAGCTACCCAAAGAGCTTTCAATGGTTCATCCAGTTTTTCATGTGTCAATGCTTTGGAAATGCATAGGTGATCCATCCCGTATTACTCCTATTGAGGCAATACAGGTTACAGAGGATCTCACCTACGAAGAGGAACCTGTTGCTATTCTAGATCGTCAAGTTAGGAAGCTAAGGAATAAAGAAATAACTTCAGTAAAGGTATTTTGGAGAAACCAGCAAACAGAGGAGATGACCTAGGAGGCTGAGAAAGCAATGAAGTCAAAATACCCTCATTTGTTTGAAGCTAAAGAGGATGCCCAACATGTAGAATTGGAATACTAATAGGTACCTGTGATTGAATAATTAGTTCATTGTTAAAGGTTTATTTAAATAAAGGTTTATATTTTGTCAAGTTACCCAATTGTCCTAACATTTGGGGATGAATGTTCCTAAAGGGGGAGGATGTAACACCCCACATTTTACATGTACAAATGCTATGTAAATGAATCATATTATGGTTGGGTCAAAATTAGCGTCAATCCTTCAAAGTACTTGAATCTCATCTTAACGGACGATATGTGAGTATAAATGTTTAAGAGGGTTGAGGGTGTAAATGTGTTGGTGTTAAATTAAGGATATATTAGCACTATAAATTCAAAAGTGTAAAATGAAGGGAAAAGAATATGAAACAAAAAAAGTGAGTGTGTAGTAAAAGCAAACCTGAGAATCAAATTGAAGTTCGGGAAAAAGCATAAAATAAGAAGATACAAGCTGAATTGTTAATTGTTGAATAATTGATGAATCAAAAGTTGAAATTTAAGTGTTTTTATAAAAGTAGAGAAGTCATAAATCAAAAAAGAAAAGAAAATAATATTGTATTATGTTTAGGATAAAATCTTTCATCATATAATTAGTATTTATGGTGAAATTAAAAGAACTTTTATTGAAATATGGTAAACTATTTTCGAACAATTTATAAGTTCTCCCCTTTTTAAAAAAATAAAAAAATGATGTTCTCCCCTTTAAAGAAAAAACTTTTTTAAAAATAATTATTTAGAAAAAATTAATCTCCAGTTTTTCCCTTAAAAAAAATAAAACTTTTTTTTATACCAATGACCATTAAAATATTTTCCTTTTTTCCTAAAAATAAGAAGGTTTTCCCTTACCTTAAAATAAGGAAAAACCTTTTTAATTCAAAGGTGGTTTCATTAAGCTTTCACGTTTTCCCTTAAAAAAAACTTTTGATATTTTTTCCTTAAGAAAAATTTTTTTGGTAATTATTATTTGAACGTTTTTTGAACTATTTAAATGAAAAAAATTCTTTGTGTAGATATTTCACTATAATAAAAAAATCTTCTTCTTTTAATTTTTATTACATTTAATCTATCCTAGAAATGTAAATTGTCTTTTCGCCATATTTGTTTAACTATATTTTTTTAAATATTTTAATAATTATTATTAGTTTAGCTTACGTGTGTTGCATGTGTGCATCACATCAAATAGTTAAATTATAACATACATATTAAGAGTTTAACTACAATAAGAAAAAATATAAAACACATTATAGATATAGATACACCATCGATCAAGCCAATAGAGGAGGATCATAGATGAATGAAATATTATTACCACTCTTTCTAGCTCAGATGAAGATGAAGAATACTCACTTCTTCAGTGAGCAAACAAAACAAAATGAATCTAGCTAGGGGTGTTCGATCTTTACTGGCAAGATGTTAGATATTTATTAGAGGGACTTCTGGTCTAGCCCTCTCGGCCCTTATATAGTGGCACCATGCGGGCATATATAGCAAGAAAATATATATAGTCGATATGGCATGCTAGAAGATTGTCGTTTTATTTGAAACAACACACAATTGCAAATTCAAAATACAGAATACAACAACAACGACAATCGTAATAGTCAAACTAAAAGTTACAACAAAGTTACATCTTAAAACCTTGATCCCTCAAGTTAGCACAATAGTGACATATTAACCTTAGTGTGAAGTAGATGGGACAGAAGAACTGCTTTGTCCCACAAACATGATCTTAGGGTTTTGCTTCTTGATATATTTTCTTGCCCAAACGTGCTTCCCATTGATGTTGTACTTGGCTTTTCCACCATCTACAATAGCCTCAAGGGTAGCAGGAGAGCGAGTCACAAGTCGTGCATACAGTGCTTGCTCATCTTCTGGAACCTCTTGCATGTAGACAGCTAAAACATTATCCTCCCCAAATTTCCTACCACACAGTTGAAATTAATAAGATTATCATTACACATACCTTGCACAAATAGGAAATGACTTGCTATGCTATAAGACCTTAGTCCAATTTATCAACAAAGCAATTAGCTGGTCATCATATTGAGTTCTAAGGATAGACAATTGGCCTTTATCCCAATGAAAGGGTCCCTTTAAAAGCATATCTAATGAAATCTGACTAGCAAGTAAACCATGTATAATACTACTTCATGAGGATTGGGAGTCTATTTCTAAATTAGTACAACATAACAATCACCCTTAACACAAACATTTATTGTCAAACTATCAATAACGTGATTGGCTTCTCTAAAATAGTAAATAGCTTCCAGTTTAGTTCATGATTTATGATGTATCATCAAAGATCTAACAGTTAATTAACCTTCTATAGAGATTTAAATAAGTGCAATAATAGTGCAAGCACATCAATGAATATAATTAAGTTGTACTACTTAATGAGGAGAGGTTTAATTTGGTGTAACCTAAATGGGAAAAAAAAGAGCAGATATGTTTCTTAATTTGCCCCTTTAAGATTGTCCGGTGAAACAGTTGTAGTAATCATTCCATTATAAGGATGCACTGAAGTATGTATTTAGTGAACCACTTATATTTGATAAATAATAATAAATAGTTGAAATTAAAAGAGGGATCAAAGGGTTTAATTTCTAGGTGTGGTGTAGGAAGATCAAACCAAGTTAGGAGGTACATGGTTAGTCAAAAAA
>JAOTQJ010000049.1:13472534-13487735 GCA_025642045.1 Solanum sejunctum
ACAATTTGGGTCCAAATATATCTTATGTTCACTCCTTGGTACTTTTATAAAAATTGTATTTATATTTTGACTCTTGGTTATGTAGAGCCCTCAAGTTGTAAAAAGTGTGAAATGGTTGAGTATGTTGTAAGAATATATTTTGTTGGAGGGCGCAAATTCCCGTAACGTTCGACAAAAAGCTAAATGACATCTATGTTCATTACTTGTCACAATTATGCTAAGTTATCTCCATCCATAACTTTTGAGTCTTTAAAAATCCATGAATAGTATTCGTTTGACCGAAAGCTAAGTAGTTGGAAAGCTATGGGTTCTATTGTTCCAAAATCACTTTAAAAAATGTACAATAGCATAGTACAATAAGACTCGACTAAAATAAAGACTTCTTAAGGAAAGACTCAACAGGAACCAGATTGTTCAGTTGTTTCTTCACTTTACTGCACTCAAGGTCACCACTCTACTTTTTTGCACTCTATATTGGTTGCCTTGCATTCTCAATCTCCACTCCTATATAATCAACCTCCTGAAGAGTTCTTCTCAAGGTCAAACTCATCATATGCCTTCACCTCTTGCTGTTTTAGGGTTCTACATTCACTAGAACTCCTTCTTGACAACCAGTCTTTTCTTTACGTGTGATTGTTAAACTGTCTTCCTACTTTTGTGTTGTGATCTTATCTCCAATAACATTATTCATTCTGCAACTTCTGGTATCTTCTCTTTCCCTCATTGAGACATACATTGAAGTACCTAATTGATCGACATGTTCATAGTCCTTTGTCCATCATCAAAACTTCATTTAATTCAAAACTTTGAAAGTTACCTTTAAAATACTTAGTACCCCAAGTCATGATGGCTTCTCAATAACTCAAAGAATTACCTTGTTGATTCATTCCCAAATCAACATCCCTATAGTTGAAGTAAGCAGCTCTTGATAATTGGATCCATATGGCTCCATGTACTTGTAAAGATCTTGCATCCAATACAAATGTTGTTTGGATTCCTCATTTGAATCCCATTTCACTATGTACTGTAAGTTGTAAAGTTTCCCTTTTCTATGAGGAAATGGTATTTCAGATCCTGGAATTTCATGCATTTTCCCAATAATGGATCCATTATCATGAAAAATATTTTTTCGTCTAAAAACCTCTTTGATATCCCCTGGAAAACACTTTCTGTATTGGCTGAACAATGAAATCTGATTTTCCTTTGACGTTGCTCTTGTATTGTGTTTTTCTATCCAAAAGGACTTTTAATGGCTCCTCATTATGGTAACTGGTGAAGTAGAGGTCAGAATGTATCCAGCTCATCTCTGTGCAATCTTCCATCTTCAAGTTTAATTCTGGGAAGTTTGTGTTCATAACAGAAATTAGGTCAGTTTTCTATCCTAAGAAGAGTGAGTTGAACAAGACTTTCACATTTTCGTAGCTATCAACTCCATCCTTTTGTTGAATAAGTACTCGAATGAAGAGACTGTCAGGCAGTGTACTAGTTATTTATTGCCATCTATGAACAAGTTAGACACCTTCTTTATCTAAGCTCTTGTGAATTATGAAAAATGTGACTAGGGCGGACGAACTAGCTTCACTTTCCACGCTGATATTACTCCAAAACTAGCTCCTCCACCTCCTCTAATTGACTAAAATACATCTTCTCTCATTGTTCCTTTGTTTGGATTCTACCATTTGTAGCAACCAAATTGGCATCTATGATATTATAGCAGCCAGGCCAAACTTTCTCATCATGGTGTCAATGCCACCTCTACTAAAATGCCCACCAACACCAACACTTGGACATAAGCCAGCTGGGAGTCCAAGAATCTCACTTTTCTTGGCTATGTCATAGTAAACTTCTCCAATAGTTGGACCACTCTGAATCTAAACAGTTTCATCTGCTAAGTCAATGTTAATTGATCGATAACCGACTAAATCAATGATTATGAAAGGGTTTTTGCAAATAAAAGATAGTCCTTCATAATCATGACCTCCACTCATCACTCTAACTTGTAAACCATGTTTCTTGGCGCAAAGAATTGACCCTTAGATCTCATTTTGTGTCTTTGGTGTCACTATGAATGATGGCTTAAGTAGTAATGTTGAATTTAACCATCTTGAATTTTATTGAGATTATTGTGAGAGATATGTATATGAAGGAGATTCTTGGGTATGAACAATACTAGAAAAAGGTTGAAGTAGTTTGAAAAGACATGCATGTAGAAAAATCTTGAAGGTTTCCATAGCTTGGTGTTGTAAGAAGAAAGAAAATTAGTAGTACAACCATGTTCGGATATCATCAAAGGAAGAGCATTATATTAGAGTTTTGGTACTCTAAGTTGGAATAATTCAAGCACCTAAAGACATATGAACAAGCAATTTTGTTTGAAGAGAGTAATATTTTGAGGATTTACTAGAAGAGTGTGTAATTAAATCCTTGAACAATGAAAAGGTATCTAGTAGTAGTTGAGGACTTGTAGTTTGTCTTCTTGTAATTCAATAGGTTAAATACTTTTGTTAAACTTGCAACTGATTTGAAAATTTCTAGGTGGAGAATGCAATACTAATTATGCTCTGGTGTTAGAAGGTAGTACTAATCGTAATGTAGTGCTTGACTGCACGCCTACTGATAATCAGTGGTGGATCCACCATTTTAACTCATGGGGTTCGAAATGTAAAAATATAAATGTATGAATAAACCAACAAAATATAATTTTCAAAGGAAGTAGCAATACATAGTCTAATATTATTTCATCACTTTAAAAAAATTAAGTGAAACATTGGGTTGAGTTCCCCAAAGCAAAAATTAAATGAAAGGAGGTACTAAGAGAAACTAAAAAATAACGCTTTAAGTGGGATTTGAGCCCTGAGGGTTCATTTAGAAGGAGACCTACCATTATGTTAGACTTTGCTATTGTTGAGGAGGTTCAAGTTTTATATATATATATATATGAAAATATAAAAAATTTGCCATTTATATATGGTGTAATTAATTTTTTGCCAAGGGAGTTCAGATGAACCCCCTTGGCGAAAAATAGTGTACTAATGTTACTAATGTACTAATTACTAATTTTACTAGGTTCGCTCCTGGTGATAATGTACTAATTACTAATAATAATAACAGTGTTGTAGTTAAAACAAAATTAATAAGGTATGTAATTTGACTAAAATAATCCTAATAATATTGTACTTTTTGAAATTATACCCTAACAAATAGAGTTTTCGTATTTAAAAATAGTGATTACTAAGGGTAGAATTAGAAAAAAGTGGTTAAGTGTTTCTTGATTCTTTAAATTGACAAATAATTTGGAACAATTACTTTTAATAATCTTATAACTAAATTGGGAGGGAGGAAGTATATCACAGCTGACAAATTTAGTGCAATGAGCTCAATAAAAGAAGGGTTGGGAGGATTTATCAACATATTTATTATTTACATGAAATAAATAATTTGGACTAATTAAATAAAAAATAAAGTATTTTTATATTTTATTTAAATTTATTATGCCTTATTTTCTGTACTAAAATGATTAGCTATAGTCTGGTTCATGATGGTGTTCGCTGGAGACGAGGAAGGAGAGGGTTGGGGTCGTTTGGTGTGGTGCAAGGAGTGGTCGGAAATGGGGTTTGGGGGGCTATTTTCAAGTGGCATTTTATGGACGGTGGGTCAACGGGGTTTGAAGAGATGAGGAGGCTGTTTGGTTGGGTTTTCTCGGTGGATTTATGGTGGTAATAATTGAGACAACGATGGTAGTTTCGGATGGCTTTTTTGGGTGGCTATTTTGGGGTTTTTGGTTGTTGTTTTTTGCTGTCATGTTTGTTTCTGGTAGGACTAATTCATTGGTAGAGACGTGAAAACAAATAAGAGTGGTTGGACAGAAGTTTTGTTGGATTCTGGCATTGGAAGGTAACGAAAAAGAAGCTTGGGTGGCAACTCTTTTTTTAGGATCGGATAAGTTTTTTCAGAATTGTCCAAAATTAGAAATATTTACCCTATTAATGTAACTATGCAAAAAGTTATATACATAACTTGAAATTTAATGAGCTAAAAGTTTAGGGCCCCAAAATTATAGGCCGATTAAATATCTATGCAAATAAAATTATTAGACTGTATTGAAAATATTTAAAATGAATATGAAAATGCAGGTAATTATCGATAAATTATTCTAACATTGTGGAAAAATATTTTAAACTATTCAAAAAAATATAAAAAGTATGAAATTTTTAAAAAAGTTAGGCCGAAATTGGGTGTCAACAGTATACATCTTTATTAGCTTCAATTTTTGTTTGTATGTGTGCATACTTGGAAGGAATATGTGTTTGTTTAAAAATTAAAGGAACTTTCATATACGACTCTATATATCACACCCTAGGAGGGTATCCTAGATATGGCCGACACTCAGAGACTATCGCTAATCCCCAAGTGAACCACTTAGCTTCATCACATTCATTCGTCCAATCAACTAATAAATCAACGAAAAACTAAAGATAATAATGGTCAACCTAGTCTGAAGTATCATAATAAATAAATAGACTAATAGGAAGAACTATCTCAATAGAATCTCAACATTAATAACTCAACTCCAGTCTATGAAACCTATATCACTATCATATGGTGTCAATGATAGATCCATGACTACCTCAACTCACAAGTAAAGCTTGTTATGGCTAATCTATTTTGAATGATGACCAATTACAGGAAAAAGCACAAAAAGAAACAATCCTGATGAAATGGAAAGTAAATCAAGCAAAAAGGATAAGTCAAAGTCGGAATCAATCAAAGGAGCTCATTATGGAAAACCAAATCTGATAAGGCAATCAAGAAAAATATAAAGGGTAAGTTCAAGAAAGATCTGCAAGAGATTATAAAAGACTAAAAATCAATCAAGGATCGTCCCAATCAATCAGGAAAAGAAGAGAAATTACAATCAGAGAAAATCACGGAAGATCTGCACGTTGAGAAGAATCAGTAAGACTATTAATCAAGAAGAATCAAAATGTTGAGAAAAATAAAGAAGATTGAGAAAAAGATTCCCTTTCCTTAAGCCTTATCTTTATTCTTGGAAAGATGACTCATCACTGCCTCAATCCAAGGATCAAATCCCTTTGGATGTTATCTCTTCTATATAAAGAGGCATCTAGATATCTCATCAAGTATACAAGCCTACTACATAAGCTCTTCTTCAATACTCTTCATCTTTAGAAAATTATTGTAATCTTTAGTTTTTGTTACTATGAAAGAAAAAGAGAGAGAAAAAAATTGAAAAAGAGGTCTATATCAAAAGAAAAAGAAAAACACAAAAAAAGAGAGAAAAAAATCAGAGTTTTAGTTTTAAGTTTAAATTCTTGTAATATTACTCCATCAAAGACTTGAAGAGATATTCCTTGCAAACCAAGCGGACTCAACCTAGGCTTCACATTGAATTTGAATCAGTATAAAAATATCTAGTGTTGAAGTTTCTTTTTACACACTTTAATTTCCTGGTTATTTACTTAAATACTTTAGTTGATACCTGATTCATAAGTTGACTATCCGAAGCTCAGGCTTAAGTTAAAACAAAAATTAAGAAATTTCAATTTCACCCCCCTCCCTCTTGCACTTTTAATTGGTATCAGAGCCTGATTTCACTAAATTTTTTTGTCTAACTACAGGTGAGAAAAAGATCATGACAAGTCAAAATCAAACCATTAGAGCACTATTTCAAGAGGGAACTTCTCAAATCAGGCTTCCTTATTTAAATGGAAAGCACTTCTCACACTGAAAAATCAGAATGGAGACTTTCTATCAAGTCTTACGTTGCTATCAAACTTGGTGACATTCTCATCCTTACAACCAAACCTGCAAATGGAAACTCATCAAGTTCTGAAGAAAGTCAAATTTCTGTTGTCCCTAGTCCAAAAAATTACACTGATGAATAAATGAAGATCATCCAGATAAATTCAAAAGATAAGAATATTCTCTACAATGCTATCAGTGGTGAAGAATATGAGAAAATTTTTAGATGTAAAATCGCTAAAGAAATGTGGGACAAACTGGAGATCACTTATGAAGGAATTGACAAAGTAAAAGAAACTATCGTCAGTCTTCTTGTCTATGAATATGAATTATTTCAAATGAAAGAAAGAGAATCTGCTGAGTATGTTTGCACGAGCGAGCAAAATCATTAGAGAACTCAAGTGTAGGAAAAGAATATGCTCCTATAGAGCACATAAGGAGAGTTCTAAAAATGTACCTCCTCAATGGCATGCCAAAATTATTGCACTTGAAAGCATGAATCTAAAGAATTTAACATATGATAAGGTTTGAGAAGATCTTATTGCTTTTGAGAAAACTCATTTAAACAAAAAAGGCAAAGAAGATGAGAAGAAGAAGTGTGTAGCCTTCAAAGCAACTGATGATGTTCAAGAAGATAAAGACGAATACAATGAGGATAAATTGCACTAATCACAAGATCTGTCATGAAATTCTGGCGCAATAGAAATCAAAGAAGAGGTAGCAAAATAACTCTAGAAATAAACAAATCACTAACTATAATCTAAATAATGGTAGGTGCTATGATTGAGGTAAATTTGGACACATTGCAAGTGAGTTTCGGAAGATAAGAAAAGATATCCTTAAGGATATAGAAGAAACAAAGCACTTAGCAGCTGGAGTGATGTAGACCCATTGGAATATGATCAAGATGATTCTAGAAATGTGTGCTTCATGGCCATTGGAGAATCCAGCCAGGTAAATCTAATTTTTGTAGAAATTGCAATGAAGTACGAGCTTTACTGGATCGGGCCATCACAAATTTAAAAAGATCTTTTGAAAATCTTAGAACTATTCAAGATGAGAAAAGACCTTTGGAAATCCAACTCAAAGTTTGTACTTTTGAAAGAGATCTTTTTTATGGAGAAATTTTTGAATTAAAAAATCTCTTAAAAGTGCTCAAAAGTTTTCCAATAAAGAAATCAAGTCAACTGGCTCAAACTAGTCAACTCATTCTCAAAGTAAATACTATACTCTATCTGGATCTGATGAAACGGATAAATGCTCATGCTATTATTGTGGTAAACCTGATCACTCCTTTTTCAGGTGCAGATTTCGTCTCTCGATTTGGAACATCAAAAACAACCCTAACCAAAAAGGACCCAAAACACATTGATTACCTAAAAACAAGTAATCTTGTTTTGCAGGAACTCTAGATGAAATCAAAAGGCAAATGGTATCTTGATAGTGGATGTTCAAATCACACTACTGACAACAAAAATCTGTTCAAATCCATTGGTAACTTTAATGATGGAAAAATTTGATTTGGTGACTATTCAACCGAAACTTTCACTGGCATTGGAACTATCTCTTTTAATGAAACCTGTGATATTACTATTTTTTATCTTGTTAAGGGATTAAGGTACAGTCTACTAAGTATTATTCAACTATGTGATGTCAACCTGGAAGTAAGATTTAAGAAAACTAGGTGTATTATTGAGGATGTATCAGGAAAGAAAATTATTCGAGGAAGCAGGGACAAAAAATATTTACATTTTGGACTCAGCCAAAGGATTAACAAATCACATTTGTCTGGCGTCTATCTATGAAGATCTATAGATGTGGCATAAAAAACTAGGTCATGCTAGTATGAGATTAATTGAGAAGCTTTCAAGGTTGGATCTAGTCATCAGACTGCCAAAACTGAATTACACTAAGGACCACATCTGTAATGCATGTCAAATAGGTAAGTAGACAAGAAATTCTTTTCAATCAAAAAATATTGTTTCTACTACAAAGCCTTTTCAGCTTCTCCACATGGACCTTTTTGGTCCAACTAGAACTGCTAGCATTGGATGAAAAAGGTACGTATTATAATTGTTGATGATTATTCTCACTTTACTTGGGTTATGTTTTTATCCAACAAAGATGATACTTTAAAAAATTTTGAGTTGTTTTGTAAGAAAGTACAGAGAAAGAAAGGTTATCTCATCACCTCTATCAGAAGTGATCATGGAGGAGAATTTCAAAGCAGAGCTTTTGAAAACTTCTGCAATGAAGAGGGTTATTCTCACAATTTCTCAGCTCCTTGATTTTCTTAAAAAATTGGAGTGGTTAAAAGAAAGAACCGAACTCTTCAAGACATGGGTAGGATAATGATTTGTGAGCATTCTCTCCCTTACTGCTTCTAGGCAGAAGCCTTAAGTATTGCCTGCCATATACTAACTAGATTATTAATATGCCCATTTTGAAGAAGACTCCACATAAACTATGGAATGAAATAAAATCAAACATCAGCTATTGTCATCGATTTGGTTGCAAAAGCTTCATCCACAACAATTGTAAGAATAACCTAGTTAAATTTGATCCTCGCAGCGATGAAGGTATTTTCTTGGTTACTCAAACTCTAGTAGAGGATATAGAGTTTTTAATAAATGCACCTCCACAGTAAAAGAATTTATTCATGTTGTATTTGATAAATCTAATCCTGTTCCTAAGAAAAAATTCAGTTCAGTTGATAAAGAGATTCCTAGCAGTATAGTAACTGCTTCAAAAGAAGCGATAGACAAAGAGCAGATGACTACTGGAGATAAAAGTCAGCCGGTGATGGAATCAGTTCCAAATGAATAGAGAACTGAACCTGATTACCCAAGAAAATTCATCATTAGTAATGCAAGTGATAGAATGAGAACAAGGGCCTCAAGCAAGAAAAATGCAAATATTGCTCTCACATCTCAACTCAAACCTAAAAAGATTAAGGAAGCATTAAAGGACAATGAAAGGATCAAAGTTATGAATGAAGAGCTAGATCAATAAACCAGGTTTGGACTTTGGTTCCCAAACCAGAAAATATTTCTATAATTGGAATAGAATGGGTCTTTAGAAACAAACTAAATGAAGCTAGAGAAGTAACTAGAAACAACACTAGACTCATAGCTTAAGCTTACTCATAACAAGAAGGAGTCGACTATGATGAAACTTTCGCTCCTATGGCAAGACTAGAATCTATTCATATCCTCTCTGCTTATACTACTTTCAAAGGTTTTCAACTTTTTCAAATGGACGTTGAAGTGCTCTTATAAATGATTTTATTGAAGAAGAAGTTTTTGAAAAACAACCTCCAGGTTTTAAAAATCTAAAATTTTCTTATCATATTTTAAATTGTCAAAATCTCTCTATGGTCTCAAACAAGCTCCAAGAGACTTGTTATTTATCACCTAAGTAAAATTTCTATTGTCCCATTATTTTTCTCAAGGAAGCATTGATACCACTCTTTTTATTAAAAAAATCTTTATCCAACAACATTATCATTCAAATTTACATTGATGATATTACTTTTATAGTACTAACCCTAAATCTATGTTAGGACTTTGTCAATCTTATGCAAAGTGAATTCAAACTGAGTATGATGGGTGAGCTAACCTTCTTTCTGGGACTTTAAATCTTTCAAACTGATTAAGGTATCTTCATCTGTCAAAGCTAATACGCTTTGGAACTTGTGAAATTTGGTATAGAAAATGCTAAATCAATTAGCACTTCCATTTGTACCTCCTGCAATCTGGACCTTAATCCTAATGGTAAGAATGTTGACAAATCTAAATATAGAGGTATGATTGGATCTTTACTTTATCTCACTACTAGTTGTCCTGATATTATGTTTAATGTGTGTAAATGTGCTAGATCTCAATATGCTCTTAAAGAACCTCACTTAACTGTTGCCAAAAGAATTAAGCGCTATTTGGTCAGACCTATCTCTTTTGACCTATGGCGTGAAAGATCCTCTACACTTAATCTTCATGGATTCTCAGATGTAGATTATTAGGTGATAAAGTGGATCAGAAAAGTACTATTGGCTCTTATCAATTCATTGGAAATTGCCTAGTCTTCTGGAATAACAAGAATCAAAATTGTATTTCAGCTTCTACCACTGAAGCATAATATATGGCTGTTGGATTGTGTTGTGCCCGGGTTTTATGAATAATTCATCAATTAACTGATTATGAGATCATTGCTAAACCTGCTCAATTGTTATGTGATAATTTTAGTGTCATTTGCTTGTCAAAAAATCTGGTGCATCATTCTAAAGCTAAATATATAGATATTAAGTATCATGTTATTAGAGATCATATTTTAAATGGAGATATTGAAATTATTTTTGTCAACACTGAAACCTGTATAATTTTCTAAATATTATTTCCAAACCTGTATATAGATATTAAGTATCATGTTATCAGAAATTTTCTAAATATTATTTCCAAACCTGTATAATTTTGGAAACTTTTTGATAATGTTTACCATATGTGATTTAATGTCAACACTTACTTGGTAATTATTAAAAGTATTTATTGCTAAATTAATTCTATTCCTTTTTTTTTAGCAATATTTTGATTCTTCATTAATTGCTCTGCATTAATTGTAATGGCTGGCCTTTGAGTTTTCCATATTCCTTTTTGTGTGTTAGTCATCTTTTCCTTTCACATCCCGTTGATCCAGCCTGCCACTCTTTTCTTTCAACTTCCTTCCGTTCTTTCTTCTTTTTAGGTGTCCACTCTCTTCCTCTTCTCCTCAATCTTTTTCCTCATCTTGCCTTAACTTCATCAAGCCTCCTCATAAGAGTTCAACGAACAAAGGAAAAGGTGTTGCTCATTCCACTATTCCCATCGACTCTGAAAATTCTTCCACCCCTTTGTCTCCTCCTTTGTCAAACTCTCCTCCTGCTTCTACTCTCAAATGTTCTACCCCTGCTCATCTCTCTAGTGATCAGAAAAAGAAGTGTAAGTTTGATTTTGATAAATCCCTCGATGTGAAAACTCACTTTTGATATTCCTCAAATGAAACTCTCTTACAATCCTTGAAATCCAAAATCATTGTTCATGGATGCATTGTTGATTTTGATCTTCTCTTGACTCTTCATTGTCCTATTAAGGAGTTTTTTGAATTACAAGGATGGGCTAAAATTTTCTACTCTCCTATGAAATTTGTGTATGAGCCCTTGGTTAGATCATTCTATGCAAGTCTCTACTCCTCGAAGCCTGGTAAAGTGGAAATCATAGTTCTTGGTAAGAGAATCATTCTAGACTATGATATTTTGGAACAAATTCTTGAAATCCATTACTCTGGCTTTTCTGATTGTATCAAAAACTCTTAGCCCTCTGAGTTTGAAGTGACCTTTGAAGAGGCAAAAAAGGGCCCTCTCCTCTAACCCTTCTGGTCTTGTCCCTTAAATCTTGGCCACAAAGATGTCTTCGTCGAAGCTCATGTAATTGTGCACATTGTTGCAATCACTCTTCTCCTAAGAGTGGGTTCCTTCTCATATCTGTATGTTGGAGACACTTTCTGCACCTGTTTCCTACTCTCCAATAAAAGATTTACACTTTCCTCCTTCATTCTCAACTACATGATAGACTCTACCATCGATCCTCCTAGTCTTCCCTATGAGATGATCATTTCTCAAATTTTGGAGGCCAATTCAGTTTTGCTTGTTGATATCCCATCTGTTACAGTGAAAAAGTGCTACAACTCTAAGGCTTTTGGCAGTATGGACTATGTACTCTCCAATGGCTCATTGGTCCTAAAATCTGACACTATTATCCCTACATCCCCTTCAGATCCTTCTCCACCAATTCCTGTTCCTCCTAATTCTTTATACTCCAAGATTGTTGAAGATCTTCTAGCTAAAGTTTCTAGGATTGATGAAAAGTTTGAAGTCCTTCAGGATCTTCTTCTATCCAGTCACTGTAAATTTGTCTCTGTTGCTGATTTTGACGAGAAAATTAGGGCCTTCTCCATTGAAGTTAGAACAAGTTGTCAAGGTTGTCGCAAAGTTTGCTCAGAAGGTTCAAACCCGTTCAGATTAACTATCAACCTCTCTAAACACTCTGTTTGAAATTCTAAAAACTTCTATTGTGAACACTCTTAACATACTTTCTCAAGCCTAATGAATGATCTATTTTTTATTTTGTTTTAGAATTTTTCTAAGGGCCTGCTTGCCCAAACTATGGTTATTTATTTTAGACTTGCTTTTTACTTATTATGGTTCTAGTTTCCTTCTTTTTTGCTGATGTCAAAGGGGGAGAAAGGGGGAGAAGTAATATTATTATATCTTGCTTTATTTCTCATTAATATTTTATCCTTTATGTTTTGTCCTTCTTGGTGTAGTCAACTAGTAGGTAACAGCTCATGGGGAGAATGTAATACCTAGCCGATACCAGGAAACTATTCAAGGGGAGTGCTTTGAATCAGTACTTCAAGCAGTCGAATACATTCAGGGAAGTTGACTAAATAATCAATTTTTGTCATCATCAAAAAGGGGAGATTGTTGGCGCTAACTTATTTTGAATGATGACCAATTTCAGTAAAAACACAAAGAAACAATCCTGAAGAAATAAAAAGCAAATCAAGCAAAAAGTAGAAGTCAAAGTTGAAAACCAATCGAAGGAGCTCATTATGGAAAAACAAATTTGATGTAGGCAATCAAGCTAAATTAAAAAGGATAAGTTCAAGAAAGATTTGCACAAGATTATAAAAAGATTAAAAATCAATCAAGGATTATCCCAATCAATTAGGAAAACAAGACAAATTGTAATTAGAGAAAATCAAGAAAGATTTGTTGGTTGAGAAGAATCAGCAAGACTGTCAATCAAGAAGAATCTGAACGTTAAGAAGAATCAAGAAGATTGATAGGAAGATTGCCTTTCCTTAAGCCTTATATTTATTCTTAGAAAGAGTACTCATCATTGCCTCAATCCAAGGATCAAATCTCTTGGGATGCTATCTCTTCTATATAAGGAGGCATCTGAATATCTCATGAAGTATACAAGCCTACTGCATTTCAATCCCTTCTTCAATACTCTTTATTATTAGAAAATCATTGTAATTTTTAGTTTTTGTTACTGTGAAAGAAAAAGAGAGAGAAAAAAATTGAAAGAGTAGTCTGTATCAAAAGAAAAAGAGAGAAAAAATAAATTAGAGTATCAATTTTAAGTTTAAATTCCTATAATGATTACTCGATTAAAGGATTGAAGAGATATCCCTTGTAACCCAAGGGGACTGGACCTAGGATTCACATTAAATTTAAATCAGTACAAAAATATTTGGTGTTGAAGTTTCTTTTTACACATTTTAATTTACTACTTATTTACTTAACTACTTTAGTCGACCACCTGATTCATTAGTTGACTATTCAAAGCTCAAGCTTAAGTTAAAAGAAAAGTGAAGAAAATTTCAATTCATCACCTTCTTGCACTTTTAATGCTAACTCAAGCCTAACTCTAATAAGTTATATGAAAATAAAGAAGGATCCTCCGAAGTAAGGGAGGCTCACCAACTCAGATGAATGCAAAGATCCTCAATGGTGCCTATTGTTGATCTCTAGTACATACCTCTGCATCATAAAATGAAGTAGTCCAAAGGGGATACATCAGTACGTGGAATGTACGAGTATGTAAAGTAGTTGAATGAAACAGATATAAATAGAATAATATAGAAACAACATCAACTCAGAAGATACTCAATCAAAATGTCAAATGTCTATCTAAAGCAAGAATAAAGAGTAGACAAGTGACCCATAAACCAATCAAACCTTATCAATCAACTCAACTCAACTCAATGGAACTCAACTTGACTCAGAGTACTATCAGTGTGGAACCTATCTGAGAGTTTTTCTTATTCCACCAGAATCACTTATGAGCCAGTGATTGCACAATATTCCTGCTGATGTTGCTATAGTCATTTCGTACTTACCAAGTAAAGGACGAATCAGATCCACAATGGATCTAACCTCAACAAGTCCTCTATTACTTTCAAGGATTTTAATTCAAGAGGGAACCTCAATGTAATGGTTCTAATCTTTACCTACACTTGGTGACGTAGTTCATGAGTACGAGTTTGATTTACTCTTACTCATTTAGGTACTCGATATTTCTCCGAAGACTCAATGCTCAGAAGGCTCCTCCTCATCTCAATTAATCATTTCAATTAGCCTCGTGGAGGCACTCATAAACTCAATTAGTCTCATGAAGACTCTCATTATCTCATTAACTCAACTCCGTGGGGCCTCAATCAACTCATTAGCTCAGTGCTCATTTAATAACTCAGGGACTCAAACCAATCATTAAGAGGAAGTCATTTAGACAATACTCTAGAATTCAATATGAAATACTCATGGAATCATCAAGATTTATTAACTCAACATCATACTCACATCACAATCGCAATCAGCATACTCAAGTCAAGGCTCTAGACTCAATCCCTAGGTTCATTCATGCATGCTTTCACAAAATAACATATAGGTTTATATAATAACTCATGAAAGGTACTAAATTCAAGCAATCAAGTTTATGATGATCATCAACATATGAAAATGCATGTAATGTGTATATATAATTTACAAGAAAATACTCAAGAAACATGTGTGTGGACTCATTCGACTCTCAAATCCTATATTACCGTCAATGAGGCATATGGAAGAACACTCCCATATTCTAGTTCATCCTTACATATCTGGTGTGAAGCTTTTGACAATCAATCCTCGAAAAACTCTCCTCAAACTCCTCGAATTCACGCTTCTCTCCTCTTTTCTTTAGCCCTAGTCTTTTTTAAGAACTTATAAAAGCTTAGGATAGGGATATAAACCTTTTTTAAGCTCAAAACAACCATTTAGATTGTGTTTTAAGTTTAGGAGGGGTTGACAAAGGCCTAGAATGCCCCTCATAAAAAACTAAAAAAAAGTTCGCCTCGGGAAAGCAGGTCTGCATGGTGCAATTTTGGAGTTTTTCGCTGAAAATATCTTATTGAGTTTTCTAACCCCGTAGAAAATATTGGGACCAAATCTAAGTGTAAGTCCACGGTAGGTACGTGTCATACACCTATTGTGCACTCTCACTAGAATTCATTTTCGCATAAAAAAATTATCTTTTGATTTGATTTCTCAAACAATCAAATGAGATCATTTTTCCACTCAATGTTTCATGTTGATTGCATATCTGGCCTTGAATTTTCCATCGGAGCATGGAAAGGCGCATTATGTGCATATCTCTCCTCTAGGAGTAATTTAGTAATTTTATCGAGTGTTACACTACAGCCCATAACGAAATGAACTATAAATTGATATTCAAAATAAATGTTTTATTATTTGATTATATTGTAATAAAAAATATATATAATTCTATCAATCTCGGATGGAGCCAAAGATTGACTATTTTTTGGCTTTGGAGTATGATGGAATAAAGCAAAATGACTCTT
>JAOTQJ010000049.1:13508125-13531865 GCA_025642045.1 Solanum sejunctum
CTCATAGAAGTAGTGAGGTTGTTTCCTTAAACCCTCAGCTCAAAATCCATTAGCAGAAAAGACTAGATATGACAAAAAGGAAAGTCAGGGGGAGTGCGGGGGAGGGGGAAAGGGAAGGGGAAGCGAAAGGGGGCGGGGAATTGCAAAGATATAAATGATATTATCAATGTAAAAAGAATTATACGTGATAAATATATTTTTTAATAATTTTTGGTACATTTTATATTTTATCAGAGATTATGAATATTCAAAATAAATTTGTTTATGTAAACATAGAATTTGTATACATAGTAAATTTGTTGTTTTATAAATAAAGGTTAATGATGTTTTTTGTTTTTACTTTTTGTGAATAAATTTTGAAGTAATTTATGATTTTTGGAAAAGAAAACTATAATTAATCATTCACATTTCTCTAAATCTTTCAGAAAGATTATTTGATCAAGTTATTGATTTAAGATCGAACTTTAAAAATATATGTGAATAAATATAATATAGTTTATACATGTTCTTATTTAAATTTGTTTGTGATAATGATATTGTAACCATGTTATACGCATCTTTGTCGTTCGTAAACACTTACGTAATGTTTTAGAAAACATTTGAAATTAATGTAATATTTTGTTAAAACTTTATGAACCAATAATTTCAATTCTTACCATTAGTTAAAATATTCAAAATATTTTCATTTATCTATTCAAATCTATTTTTAAAAAAGTAAATAGTCGCTAGGTTCATTTTTGTTTTCAAATTCTCATAATCTGGTGATCTAAATTTTGCCACTAAAATCAAATAATTTTATCTATGAATATAATTCTTACATAATTAATGAAAAGGGGAAACTGATTATTGAACCTCTTCATTTTTTCTGTAAGATATACTATAAGTGGAAAATTTATTATGTATTAAATTATAGATATTTCAATGATTTATAAAAAGTAAATACCAAACTAATAAAAAATAAAGAAAACAAGAAATGTTAATAGAAAAAGGCAAGATGAATTCATTCTACGTTCTCAAACTTTAAATAAATTTTGAAAGATTAATTTTTGGTTTTACGCTATATAATAAATAGAGATATCATACTATTTATTTTATGTATGAAGAATTGTGAAGATCATTCAAAAACGTATTAAAATTCATGATATTTGGAATGAATCTTATAACGTAAACATATACCCTTATATATAGGTGATAGTTGGGCGGGTTGAATCAAATTTGAAGTTTTCTGAAAATTCTATTTTTTCCTTTCTTGTCCACTTTCGTTTATAGAGCAGCAGTGCCCATGTAATCCAATCCAAATTTATTTGGGTCAAAATGGATCAATCAATAGGTTATAAAAGGAATCAAAACCTAAATCAACTCAATTTTTACTAAGTTTTAATTATTTTATTTGTTCTTTTAAAATATTTTAATAACTAATAAATTTTCTCTTATGATGACTATATATAACATATATAAAAAAAAAATTAAAAATATTTTGGCAAGATTTCTCATGAGTCAACTTGAGTGATATATCAAACTCAATTTTTATATGTAATGAATTGAATTGAACTAAAAAAATAAATGGGTCCAAACTTAAACGAATTAAGCGACTAAATGAGTTGAATTTGATTTTTCAAACTCTATTTTATAATATTATAGTATTGATTAAAAAATATATGTGAAAAAAGAAAAGAATAGTCTTATTCTTACAATATTGATTTGTAGATGGCTAATGGACTTTTTTAGGAAAGTACAGGTGCAACTAATCTCTTAGATGCATCTTTCAAAATCTTGAAAAATTAATAGCACTAAGAGTGTGTTTAATTGTTACAAGTAAAAATAATTTTCTTAGATTTTTTTTAAAAAAAAATAAGCAACTTTTTATTTATTTTTTAGTTTTTAATTAAAAATAATATTATTTTAAAAATATTTATACATAATTGAGGAAAATATTTCGAATGTGGAGGTTGAGTAGGTGTGGGTGTAAGTGGGGGTGGGAGTAAGGGTAGAAGGGTGGGTGGAGAGTTGGAGTGGCGGAGAAAATCGACATGAAATGCACTTATTAAACTCGTTTTCTCCATTTCGTTGATCCAAATATCAATTTTCTTACGAGGGAAATATGTTAATCCGTTAAGAATTATCATTGTTACGTTATAATATAAGTAAATTTATTAAATACATATTTATGTGCATGCATCCTCAAAATTTGGACTTTCAAGCATTTTTCTCTGTGATTTATATAATTATAGAATTATCAGTTTAAGTAAAGCTAATGAAAAAATTTATTTTGATTAAATATCAATATATTAGTGAGTGAAAGTGAAAAAAAAAACATAAAATGATTGAAGCAATACTGCTGAATAATCGCCTTTAATTACTAATCTAATATTGAACCAACCACTAGCTTATTAATTAGCTTGCGAATTAATATATTTAAAAGCTAATATTCGAATTAATATATTTAAAAGCTAATATTCGAATTAATATATTTAAAAGCTAATATTTGAATTAATATATTTAAAAGCTAATATATTTGTGAATTAATATCTAATCTTCAGACGTGTGACTTTTCACTTTCATCGTAGTTTTATCTTTTTCTCTTTCGCTAACACAATTATAATATAAAAATTATCATACCAAAATTAATAATTTTAAAATATAATTATCACAAGACATACAAGTATATAACTCTCACATAATAGCTTTGCCACAAAAACTACTCAATATTTTAATAACGTATAAATTATTTTATCTACTGCGATCCCATATCATTGTTGTAATTTTAGAAATACAAAATAAAAATCTTTATAATAGACATGTTAGCTTCAAAAAGTGAGTACATTATTTTGTGCTTGTCAAATAAACTATAGCATATGATAGCATTAACGATAATGGATGTAATCTTGATAAGTACTAGTTAATTAAGGTAATTAAATGCTTCCTTTTTTTAAAATTTAAACTAAAGCGTGCGACTACTTTTTCTAAAAATTCACATAATCTGTTGGGGATAGATAATCATTATTGTCCACTTATGACACAGCATGCAAATCATTTGCAGCTGGTAGATTCTTCTTCATCAGAAATCTATCAAAATTGACATTAATCTCCACTCAAAAGTGGATTAAGTTAGTGGAGTATAATGTGGGTATTTCATCTCTATTCAACTATTTGATATTGTTGACACTACAAAAAAAGGTTTATTATAGAAATGATCGGTGTTATATATTTGTTATGAATATAACAACGATAGATAGAAGACTTATGTGAGAAAATATCAAATTACATATTGTAACATTAAAAAAGTTTCTTGTATGATTAAAAATAGTAACTTGTGGAAATATTCTATTTTCCCATCAATCTCGGATGAAGCCAAAATTTACTATTTTTTGGCTTTGAAGTATGATGGAATAAAGTAAAATAACTTTTTAAACTGTCTGCGCTTCTTTCAATTGTGAAGTAACAGTTAATCAATGCAACTTTCGACACTCATCATAGGTCATCCGGAAACAGTCATGCTATATTTTTAAATATAGGGGTCAGGTTGCGTACATCCGCCCCCCTTACCCTGCAATGACGGAAGCCTTTGAGGCATTGGGATAGTGTTGTTTGTTTGTTGTGGAAATATTCTATCATATACTCTTACTTAAGCATAAACAACATATTTTTCTTGTCTTTCATAAGAGAATTAAGTTAAATCCATAAGTGTTTTCATTTACCTTAGCCTGCAACAGTAAGGGTCTCTTAAAGAACTCGAAAGGAATTTTAAAGCAGTTGTTTTAACTCTTTGAGAGAAAAGTGAAAGAGCTAGAGTGAATCTTATTCCTTGTATATTAAAATGAGTAAAAAGTCTAGTTATATTGACCTTTTATTGATCCTTTTTTTAACCTTAAAATAATTCTCTTGAACCTCTCGTTTTTTGCTCCATTTTCAGCCACTAAATGGCTAAGTAGATGATGTAGCTATTTGTTTATATCAAGCTGCTCAAAAAGTCATAGTAAGTGATATACCTACTTGTTTTATCCTTAGTTGGGCTTAACTATATTGGGCCTTGATAGATTTGGATGGTGGATTTCTTTTTCTTTACAAATCTTGTATTTTTTGGAGTTAACATTAAAAATTTTAATTATTTTTAAAATTACAAATTTTTTTTTTTTATACAAAAAACGAAATCAATGTTATATGTCGAAAATGTAGGAGCATTAAGGGATTCTATTATGATATATGGGGAAGTAGAGATTATAATTTGTATCAATAAGTATTACAATTTTGTGTCATTTAAGAGATTTTTGTAATTTTTAAAAGAGTAGAGATCATATGAAATTATGTAAATATAAATTGTGTATTTTTATAATTTATTTTTCTCTTACTTAGTTTGGGCCTCAAATTAATTTATTAATATAGGCTTAGATCTAATCCATTAGCCTTAAGACTTTTTAACTAGATCCATATAGCTCAAGTTGGTGATATACCTAGTAACTTAATTAAGCCAAGCAAGCAGCTCACTTATTTTATTCCATTTTTTAAACCTCTCCCTTTTGTTGTAACTTAATATTTTGCTTTAATCTTTAAGCTCAAATATTATCTTACTATCTCAAGTTTAAATACTTTCATTAAGTTTAACTTGGAACATGTCAAAGTGTCATAAAATCTTTAAATCTAAGTCAAATCACCACTACTCAAATATGAAACTTGGTTCGTCGCCTATACAAGAAGGATATGTAAAGAATCATATGAATAGAACTAGTATATGCAGAACATAGAGCGTTACAACTAATATTTAATAAATTACAGTATTAGATATACATGGGGTAGTCATATGAATAGACCTAGTATATGCAGAACATAGAGCGTTACAACTAATATTTAACAAATTACAGTATTAGATATACATGGGTTAGTGACACATTATTCATAAAGATAAAATTGATTTTTTAATACACTAAATCAAATAATAAATAAAAATTAGTCTCGATGTAATTAATTTTAATATGACTAATTTTAATATTATTTATATATTATATTCAATAATATTCTTATATACTCTTTCAAATGATTTCTTTTTCGAAACGATCATTTAATTTACGATCACCTGTTCTCTGAAAAAGAAATAGGTACCCCACCATGAATGTATTGTTTGGTTTATGTTCATCCATCATGAGTTTTGTCAAAGACATTATTATTTATTGTAATGCATAGTAATTGTTGTCAACTTGACCCTGACGTAATTGAGTTCAAATCAAAAATAAATTCAAAATTTAAAAGCCTATATATAGCTTTTTACATTGATTTTAAATTATTATTACTCCCTTTTCTGATTTTCGGTGATTTTTTTTAGTTCATTCCAAAAAGAATGTTATTTTATTTTAATTAGAAATAATTTGATTTTAAAATTTCTCTTTTGTCCTTAATAAAATGAATATCAACCATACAAATTTCTCAAAATAATTTTAGACCACAAGTTTCAAAAGTTTTACTTTTTTTCTTAAATATCGTGTCAAGTCAAAGGGTGACACATAAAATCAAACGGAAGAAGTATTATTTAATAATACTAAAATAAAATACCATGTTACATTATTTGTGAATTTGACCGATCGAATTCTTGATTATACGCAGATTTTTAAAAAATGTCGACAGATTGAGTTTATTCTCTAATCATCTTTCATCGTGTGCACTTTTATGATCCATTTACTTAATCATATAACAAATTATTGATTTGACTTTTCGTATAATTTAGAAGATCCAAAATATGAGTGATGACATAAATAAGTAAATATATTTAAGATAAAATAATAATATATTTTAAGATATCAAATAAACAAAATTTTTGTTCTGAATCTCAGTGTCTTCTATTAATAAAAAAAATGTCACATATTTTGACTCATTAAAAGGAATCAAATTTGCATGTGATAATGAAGCTACATGTAAATAAAAATATTTTTTCTCTAACATCACGTGTTTATAAATATATACACTTAAATAAATAACTTTGAACATAAATTACTAACCAAATTAAAAATCAATATCTAGGAAACTTTATTTATGCACAGTAGCAAATTAAATCATATTGAACTTTTAACCCTTTTATAAACATATTACTTTATTCATTATCTTCATAAACAGATCTAACATCACTAGTGTGACTATTACATTTTTAAGAATCAAAATAAGTGACCCTTAAATAATAATAATATAATCCATATTTTCTCCTATAATATATATCTACTTCCTCCAAGGAGGGTAAACTGGTATACTTTGTTCATTCCTGAAGAAATTATCTGGATCAACTTTAGTCTTGATCTTCACCAACCTATTGAAATTTTCCTTGTTGAAATACTTTATCCCATACACCTTCCCTTCGAAATAACTCAATTTTCCATTATGTGTAATTCCCAAATCAATATCCCTATAATTCAAAAATGCTAACCTTGGGGATTTTGACACAAAGGGTGTCATATAGTCATAAAGTACTCTTGTTAAGTTGAGATAATAGTTTGAAGCTTCGACTCCTTTTTCATTCCAATTTGTTGCATATTGAATCTTGGCTATATTTCCAGCCCTATGTGGGAATGGCTTAGCTAAAGGTGAAATTTCACTCATTCTTCCACCATATGGATTAAATGTCAAAGTTGTTGGTGTTTGTAGTTCAATCATTTTCTTGAATATGAACTCTAATCCTTCTTTTGACATTGGCTTTTGCAAGTAGTCTGATTTCCTTTTCAAGTATGTTAGGGGAGGTGACCTACTTAGCAAAGCATCAAGTGGGGAAATAGGGGAATTTGTATAGTAAAGGACGGATTCGATCCAAGACATCTCGATGGTGTCCTTTTGTTCTAACCCTAGTTCAGGGAAACTCTGGTTCAGGAGTGAGAGAAGTCTGTCTGAGTCTCCTAGAAATAAAGTGAAAAAGGAAACCCTTATGGTTTTCTCCGAGGTACGTGTAGTGCTATTGACTACATCAAAGATCATTCTCATGAAAAGATCATTGTCCCACTTGTCAGCGCGACGTTGCCATAGGTAAGCAAGGTCGAGGGCATTTTGGTCATAAAATCTCAGGACTCGAAAAACTGTCACCTTTGGTGGAACTCGAACCAGCTTTATCTTATACGACAAGACGACTCCAAAACTTACCCCTCCACCGCCCGTAATGGCCCAAAATAAATCCTCCCCCATGGATTTTCGATCAAGGATTCGACCATGAACATCGATTAATTTTGCATCATCGATGTTATCGACCGTTAGGCCGTATTTCCTCATCATGTTACCGTAACCGGCCCCACTAAAGTGTCCACCGACCCCCACGGTGGGGCAAACTCCCGCGGGGAAGCCATGCACGTTGCTCTTTTCAGCGATTCTATAGTAAACTTCACCAAGGGTTGCACCTACTTCAACCCAAGCCGATTCATCCTCAATGCTAACATTTATCGACCGGAAATTGAACATGTCAACAACGAAAAATGGTACATCAGACACATAAGAAAGACCCTCGTAGTCATGTCCACCACTTCTGATTTTCATTTGCACACCTTGTGCTTTCGCGCAAATAATTGATGCTTGAATATGAGATTCATGCTGAGCAGTAAGTATGAAGAGAGGTTTCCTAGTTGTGGACTCATTGAACCTTAAATTTCTTATGTAAGCTTGCAAAACAGATGAAAATGAAGAATTATTTTGAGAAAATACTAAAGAGGAAATTGGATAATTAGGGTTCGAATTTGCTTCAAGACATTCAAGAAATGTTTGATTTTCATGCGAAGGACTTATTGAAGTAGCAAGAACAAGAAAAATAATAAGTGGAACTATTTTCATGATTGGATGAATAATTTGATGTGATAAAAAAAAGATTTGGTTTATGGTATTTTTATAGGGAAATATTGGGGTAATAAGTCAATGAGGTTTGAATATTAAAAGTTGTATAAATCACATCTACTTCCAATTTGACCAAAGAAAATTCAAAGTAAGATATCATAATCATATTATTAATATTATATTGTAGCCTTTGACATTCTAGTAGATGCAAAAATTCAGATTCAGACTACTCATTCGGTGGAAACTCCCTTTATTAGGAATATTTTCACGTTCAAAACTCAAAATCAAAACATCTTATCAAGAGAGAAGCATCATTATCGTTATCTCACATTATTTGATGATATAATATCATATACAGTGACAGAGTTAGAATTTTTATTGAGAAAATAAACACATGAACTAATTGAAGGAGGTTCACATCTATTATGTATATATACATCAAAAATTATTTAAATTTATATAAATAGTATAATTTTACCAAAAACAGGGGTTCAGAAGACCCTAACCAAAAAATAGTTCGGCCCTAAACATATACTTACATTTGCACAACAAAAGAATTACATTTACTTATAGTTTTATTAATTTGAATGTTGATAATAATTGTATATATTTTGTAACTATTTTAAAATCTAATTATGTTTTATTTGAGAAAGTTAGTACTTATAAATCTCATCATATCTTATTATTATCTTATACTGGCGGCCAAATTAGAGTCCTAATTTGCTGAAACTTTATATAAAGGTTAAAAATTCACTTAGTATTTATAAATAATTTCTATAAAATTAAAGAAATTATTTAAAAAAAATTCAACTCGGGTAATTTCAAAATTTTGGATCCATCTAGTATTTTATTATTTTTACTTATACACAAATGCCCTTATAATGTATTATGGCATGCACTAATAATTAATGGATATCCCCACTTTCTGGTCAACTCTTAAGATTATTTTATTGGTGGAAAATCAATTATTTACTTGTACAAAATGGTTTTGATTAGTCGATCATGTAGCTTTTCTTGACGCCACTTTATTAAATCAAATACTTTCGTTTTGTAAAAATCTTATCCTAACAATCATACCTAATTATTTATAATGTTTGACTAAGAATATTCAAATCGTATATTCTTTATGTTTTGTAATTTTATTTTGTATTTGATATTTATATTGAAATTGAATTAATTTATATTTATATTTTATAGTACTTATTCCGTGAAAAACTCTCCTTATTGGCAATATTTCATATCTAAAATTCGAAATCAAGACAGCATCACCGTTGAGAACTGTGTATGTACCAAATTAGTGTTAGCCATAAATAGACTATCATAGCTTTGCAAGCACTGTATACTTGCACCATACAAATTTTAGACACTGATTTCCTAAGGGCCTTGTCGAGCACCATTTGGTACACTAAAAGGGTCTTACTACAAAGATCTATTGTACGACGTAGCCTTATATTATGTTTCTGTTAGATACGTTTCTGTCAAAGACTATTTTTAAGGTTTGAACTCGTGACCTCCAAATCAATGGTAGCAACCAATTACTCTAAGGTCCGATCACTAAGGTTTATTGTCGAACACTATCTGTGTGATAAATCATGAAACCCGTGACCTCCAAATCAATGACAGCAACCAATTACTCCAAGGCCCACCAGAAGGGTTTATTGTCGAGCACTATCTATGTGGTAAATCATGAAACTATGCGTAAAATCAATATAATTCCCCTTATATATGTTTCCATCTTACACCAACTTCGAAGATTTCTGTTTGGTGACTATAATTTGCTTTCTCTAAAATGCTTCCCAAATCCAATGTTGTTGATCCAGAAATATCCAATTGGAGTCTTGACCAAGTAGCTTTCCTATTTCCATTCTTGTACCGTGATAGTTATACCGATAGTTGTATAATATTGATCAATTATAGAAAGATACATTCTTGTATCGTGATAGTTATACTGGTAGTTGTATAGTATTGACCAATTATAGAAAAATACATGTAGCTTGTATAGTATCGATCAATTATAAAAAGATACGTATAGAAGAGAAGTCATTAATAGAAACTAAAACATCCTAGAAATCAACTATCATATTTTATCTTCGTCATCATTTACAAACATACACAAACCTAAATATAGTAGACATACACTATGATATGAAAGGTGATAATTGACGTATATAAACCTCCATGAAGTACAAACATATGCGAACCTAACTTGATCATTCAATGCAACAAGTACAATTAGCTATTAATCTCAAAAGATCAGGAGTAACGTTTCTAATTTGTAGTTTACATAGGTTTGCTTTTCATTTTCGTTGCTTCATTCCATATATGTCAACAACCTTACGGAAGGAGCCAAACTAGTTTTCACGAGATATTTGTTATCTCTCACCAGCAACAAGTATTAGATATCTTTGTTCATCAAGATTGAGATAAATAAAAAAAAATCACCTAGTATTTTGTGCTAAATTAAATTTTTGAATTTGAGACCTTAGAGTTCTCAACCACTTCATTAACCACTAGACTATACCCTTAGTTGTTTGATATATTTTATATGTAATACTAAAAAATCCAAAATATCCTTTTAAAAAAAACATCTTATAAATTTTATATCTAAAACAAATGAAAACAAATAATTAAGACACAGAAAATATTATCCTACAAGCGTGTCATTTTTCCCTAACTCGTTTAAGATTTCATTATTACTTATTTGAATTATTTACTCTTCCTCACCTCTCCTTCTTTTAAACTCAATCGTAAGTTAACCCAAATAAATATGGCTCCCTCATGTCCCCATTCACTAGCACACTTAAACAAACACAATTTAAATGCATACACGAAGCATCTTAGCAAAATATCGTTCATTTTTACTAAAATAAATAAATTCCACACTTAATAAAAATTTGATTTAATGTTACTATTAATATTTAAAATTAGTTGAAAAATTATTTCTTAATCTTCCCTTTATTTGAAGTTGAAATGAATTCTAAGGTCATTTGGACAAAACTCAATCCGTTCCATTTTTACCAAATTTTAATTGTTTCATTTATTTATTTTATAATTTTTAATATCTAGTCAAATTATTATTTTTCTTAACTATAGCTTATAACTAAAATCATTTAAATTTTCCTAGATTTAAATTCTTAAAATAATTTAGACTATATTAAATTCAAATTATATTAGTTCAAATAAATATATAAAATAATATAATTGAATTAATTATTTAAAATTCAATAAACATTAATATAATTATATTATTTAGCTCTCCGTCAACATGCTTGTTTGAGAAATGCAAATAAGCAAACAACTCTCTGTCAACATGCTTATTTGAGCTGCTTGCTTTTTCTCCTAACTTTATAATATGAGGCACAAAAAAAATATTTTGTACATTTTTTAATCTTTTTAATGTTGCTGCTTATCAACATGACTATTTCAGTTGCTTCCACTATGATTTTACAATAATATTAAGTGATCTTTTTTATCTGCTTCAACTGTGATTTTATATTATCATCCTAATCAACTATTTTCATGTAAATACTAAAATTAAAATAAAACAAATACAAAATCATAAATTAAGTCTTTCTTTTTAAACTAGATAAATAAAATTCATGTCTGCTTCTTCTCTTTTATTATATGGGAGCCACCAAAATATTTTGTGAACTTTTTAATTTAATTTTTTAAGGTAGATGTTTATTTGCCCGCTTCATCTGCTTGATTATATTTCTTCAGCTGTTTAACTATGATGTTACAATATTATCCCTAATTAATCATTTTTCTTGTTGTTTTAACTGTGACTTTACTATATTACACTAATAAATGATTTTAAGTTGTGTAAACACTAGAATTAGGATAAAACAAATACAAATCATAAATTAAGAATTTTTTAAAATTGAATAAATAAAATTAAATAACTATTTTAATATGTTTCAATAATTATATTTGTTTCACAAAAGTTCTTTTAAAAAAATATAATATACATAAATCAATTAGTTTATTTATATTACTTGAAATAATGTAAAAAGTACTATAGGTCACAATAATTGTTAATTAAACTTTTGGTTATCATCGCTACATAAATTGTGACAGAGAGAGTAACATTATTTAAAAATTTCGTAAAAGATACTACACATTACAACAATTAATAATTTAAAATATTTTTTTAAAAAAGTAGAATTTTGATTGACTCTAAATTTTTTATATGTGCAACATAAATTTAAACAAAATAAGTAGCATATATTATTTAAAATTAACATAAAATATTCTATAAGTTGCAATATTAACAACTTAAAAATTTAAAATATATATGTATAAAAAATCTAGCAGTATCATATAAACTGTGAAAAAAATAGGAAAATCTACACGAATAAGCAAACATATACTAGTTAATTAGCTAACATAGCTATAATTTGAATTAATTAGGACTTACAACAACCATCTAGCTGTAATTGCAATTTGAGTTTTGTATAACTCACGTGATTTATATAAATGACGTACACGATTATACAAAAGCTATGCGCGACTCAAACTTTATAGCGAAATATACAAATACTATGAATTGTATAGCTAATTATAATTCAAAGGGTGTGCATGAATTGCATAATGAAATATACAAACGCTATACAAAACTTGTGAATTGTATACCGATTTATACAAAGCAATATGAATCATATAATGTTATTATAACTATAATTATGAAATATAATTATTTAAACTATAATTATAAAATATAATTAAGATATTTTTGTATGATTATATGTGATTTTTTTTAAATTTAAGAAAGAGCATATATTGGGCCATCTTGTATCTAGTAATTTATATGATACTAATTTGAATATAAATATTATGTACATCTTCCCTTCAATAAGCCCTTGCCGTAACTTGTCTGTCCAAAACCCAAAACCCTGGCCTCTCCGAGAATGAAGAAACAAGGAAGAGGTGAGGAGGAGGAAGAAGAAGAAGAACAAACCTTCGAAGAATTGGGATTGGACCCTCGTCTAATCCGTGCTTTAACAAAGAAAAGTATTGATAAACCAACTCCTATTCAGCGAGTTGCCATTCCTCTAATCCTCGTAAGTTCAATCCCTCAACACTCTCATCCTCTTCGCACTTGTACTACTGATTTCATTGGGTACTCTTTTTTCTTTTTAGGAAGGGAAAGATGTAGTTGCCCGAGCTAAGACTGGTTCTGGAAAGACATTTGCGTATCTACTCCCTTTACTTCAGAAGCTTTTTACTCAGTCAACTTCAGCCAAGAATCTTGCTCCCACTGCATTGATTCTTGTACCCACTAGGGAGCTGTGTCAACAGGTTTAAATTTGCTGCTTCTATTTTGGGAATTTTTTGTTTTTACCCCTTGTTTGGATGGTTGTTACCCGTTGTGTTGTATTGTATTGTTAATTTAAATAGAATGTTTATTTTGATTATTACTTAAATTTTATCATATGGTATCACTTAATTCCATTATTAGATGTAACGACGAAAAGACCCATTAGGTGTAACGATCAATTTGGTGTAGTTGCGTCTTTATTTTGATATCTTTTTATTTTCGACTTTATTTATTTATTTAATAATTTTACTTTATCATTTTTCCTATCTTTTCATGATATCTATCACATACCCTTCAATTTCGTGTAGGTTTATCATTCAAATTATGAATATATGACATTATGTAATGATGGAGAACAATATGATCTATCTAAATATTGTACCGATTGGAACAATACAATAAGATACAATATAATACAATGCATTATGAAACAATACATAACAACCATCCAAACAATTACACTTGTAGAGTGCAATTGAGGCTTGTCCAATTGACGCTTGTCCCGAATATTTTTTTTGAGTTTGCTCTACAGGTGTGTTCAGAGGCAAATTCATTGATTGAACTATGCAGAGTGCAATTGAGGCTTGTCCAATTGACAAGCTCTATGTCTGTTTCTGAATTGGTTGGTTTCTTTTATTTAGTGTCGTTTGCGTTTCTGATCTTTATGGGTATGTGGCAAAATTGGTAATTTTGTGGTCTTTTGGTTTCAGAGGACTACCTTGGCGGGGCCTCCAGAAATTGTTATATCTACTCCTGCTTGTGTACAGACATGCTTGTCAAATGGAGTTATTCAAGCAAAAGCTGTTCAGGATTCTCTCTCCGTTCTCATTCTCGATGAGGTAAGTTGGTTTATGTAGCATTGTTTCTCAGAACTTTTTCTAGTTGAAAGAGTTTTTGCTGATGTGGTGAGATATATAATGAGTTGCATTATTCAAAATTGAGAAAGTTTTGCTGTAAAGGTCTGTTTTCATATGGCGAGAGTCATCAGTTCATACCCAATAGTAGGTAAAACTTACTAGATACAATCAACTCTGGTATCTAATAAGTTTTTTGACTCACCTTATCTATTTTTTGATTTGGTATCTTTTCTATTTCATTTTTGAATTTGACTGTTTGCATTAGAATTGGATTCTGTTTGATTGTATTCACACCTGAAATGACATGAGGTTGATAATTATGTTTCTTTCAGGCAGATCTTCTTTTGTCATATGGATATGAAGATGATCTGAAAGCTCTTACAACTCATGTACCAAGACGTTGCCAGTGCCTTCTGATGTCTGCAACTTCAAGGTATGCACACATTACTACATTGGTGCGTATAATCAAGCAAATTTTTTTCTGATGCTTCTACTGTTGCACATGTTGGTTTTCTCCATCAAAAAGTTCTTGACTTACTTTTTTTCTTCTTGACTTTTACATTTCACTTCCCATCTTTGTTCCCCATCCCAAGGTTTCGATATGAACTTCTTTAGTCATGTTAATGTTGCAGTTCTGATGTTGAAAAGCTGAAGAAGCTTATTTTACACAATCCCTACATCCTGACTTTGCCTGAGGTGGGAGACACAAAGGATGATGTTATCCCCAAAAATGTTCAGCAATTTTATGTAAGTATACACGTTCAGTAGAATTTTCTGATTTAGTAGTCTGTCATTTCTTCAACACTGATACACTAAGATTTTTGGGGCCTTCTTGGTATTTTGTTATCGGATAAATATGTTTAATTCGATTATGTGATCTTCATACTTTTAGCTTCGGTATACTTGAGCTGCATCTTCTGTGCTAAGGCATGGATTTAGGAGGCATCTAAAATTGTAAATCACATGTTCGGTTTTCAATCACTTGTGGTGGATAAGTGCCATATTGTGACACTAATTTCCAGTAGGCAGAGTCATTGCCCTTTGCAGGACTTTATTTTGTTTTGGACGTCTTACTACAACAACAAAAAATACACCTTAACAACTGTGTCTTGGTGGCGTTCTATGTTATTGTATTCTTGTATTCTATTACAGTTTAGTGTCTCTGATGACCACTTCTGCTGTTTGTCCAGATTTCTTGTGCTGCTCGTGATAAGTTTGTGCATATCCTTGCCCTGTTGAAGCTAGAGTTGGTTCAGAAAAAAGTACTGATATTTACAAATTCAATTGACATGAGTTTTAGACTCAGACTATTCTTCGAGCCGGTACATTCATGTATATGATGTCACTAATTATCACAAGACATGTTATCAATTTATAAATGCTGTACTATATAAAATATCATATTTATCTTATGATGCCTCTTTTTGAAAGAACCAAAACATCTTTACTGCTTGAAACTACTTTTTTCTTCTCTTGTTATTAGTACAATTGTAATTATTATGTTGTTACTATCTTTTTAAAAAAGCACCTCTTTTAGGAATTGGTGAAGTTAGTTCTACGACACCTCCCAGTCTATGTGGATGGTGCAGCCAAGAGAGGGAGTCCCTTTTGCTGATTTGTGCTTAGTCATCGTTGAAAGTGATTAGGAGTTGTGGATCCGCTGGATGTGCAAAAGTGTAGCTTTTGCTTGTACAAAACTGAATAGTAGCCTATTTACCCAACCTTCTAAAATCAGCTTATTTTGAATAGTGCTTTCAACGTAGTACTCTTGATGAGAAGCAATTAGTATTTGGCTAATCAATTTGAATAGCAGTTAGTGACCAAGCTTTTAAACAAGTGCATCTAAGTGTATTTTCTCATTCAGAAAAGTACCTTTGGGAAAAGCTACTATTTTAACTTCATGAAGCACTTATGTTCCCCTAGAAGTTTGGCCAAACACCGCAGTTTTCTGAAATAAGCATTTTTTAGAAAAAATAAGCACTTTTAGCCCCCAAAAGCTGCAGTTCTCCATATTAACTATTTTCTATAAGGCCACCTTTTATGATCTGTAATCTTCTGGGCACTCATACGTTATTGGTCTATGTTTCGGATGCTATACTTAATGCTTGCCTGATGTGTTCCTGATAGTAAATATAAAATCTGGGCTAATTTTTTGCAGTTTGGTATCAAGTCTGCAGTTTTAAATGCCGAGCTACCTCAGAGTTCTCGTCTACACATTCTTGAGGTTTGTCATATGAATGTGGAATGCCAAAAAATGCACGCCCATTGAATGGCTTTTGTTATTCTTCAACCCTTCTTATGAAGGCAACTAATCTCATAATTTTCTTCTTCTAATCAGGAATTTAATGCTGGGCTATTTGATTACTTGATTGCGACTGATGAAAGTCAACCAGAAGGAAAGGAACAGGTTGATGATCAAAACGGCGGTGAGCGAAAAAAATCGAAAAAACATCGAAAGCATAAATTGGATGCAGAATTTGGTGTTGTCAGAGGGATAGACTTCAAAAATGTGCATACTGTAAGTTTGCTGTGTTCTTTATCGAATCTTGTCCTCCATTTGGCTGCTGATGTTCTTTTTCGTTTATCATTTCCCGTTGAGCCATTTAGTGATAAAGGATATGTAACCATAGTCCTAATAGAAGTTCTGCATTTGTATAGACCTAATACTCCATATTCTCTTTATGGATTATTTTGAACAGGTAATAAATTATGAGATGCCTCAAACAGCTGCAGGCTATGTACATCGAATTGGACGTACTGGAAGAGCATATAATACTGGAGCATCTATCTCTCTTGTGAGTACCTTGAAGACATATCTGAGTTCATTAATGTACAGTTGCAATTGTTAACATATCATTTATTTGACTACTTAATATTTGGTTTATAGGTTTGGTGTTTTAATGTTGTTTGGTTTTTAAGTGCTGAACTGTTGATTCATAGAATGTCGCTCTTGGCATTAACAAATTACTTCAAGTTCTTATGTCATCTACTCTCTGAAGTTAATTTTTCATTCTCAGAGGCATGACTTTGTAGAATGAAAGGCTGGGGAATTGGTTTCATACATCTTCTCTAACATTACCTATTCTTCTTTTCCTATGAATTCTCTTCCGACGAATGTAGTCGAAGCCTATGTTTTTTCTGTCTTTATGACCTTGTCTTTCTTCTGTTGTAGGTTTCTGCTGAAGAGAGAGAAATATTTGAAGAGATTAAATCTTTACTGGGGGAAAATGAAGACAAGGTGTCACAGTTTATTGCCCCATTCCCGTTGCTGAGTAAAAATGCAGTGGAGTCTTTGCGTTACCGAGCTGAGGTAAAATTTTCATCAATTATATTAGTATTAGAAGACAATTCAGTGATGCTCAATAATCAATATGGGATAAGTATCAATTGTGAGCCTAGCCGAGTTAGGAGTGTGTCACCTAGTCCCAGTTGCAGGAAACTTTGTGAAGTTGAGGTTATCAAGGGAGTGTCTTATGGAGGTATATGATGCTTCCTGCTTTAACTATCTTGAGTACGCTTTTTATGAAATGAAATCAACAAATAGTAAGATGTTACATTCAGCTTTATAGAATGTTTAAAAGTTAACCTCATTAGTTAAAGCATAAATGAATTGGAGTTGTTGTCTTGATGTACTTTAGACAAGTGCAATCCAGATGCACCAATCTGTAAATCGACAGATTGTAAATAAGTCCATGTTTTGTCAACCTCTTGGTGCACAAGCACGCGATGACAATACAAGAAGATCCATGAATGTAAAATTAACTCATGTGACTGCTTGTATGAATTTGGTCATTACTGCAATTCGATCACCTTTCCCCACATCACCGGGCCAAAAGGAAGTAAATATCTTTTTAATTTATTTTTTTAGAAAAGAAGTTGACTTGAATTGCTAATTGGTGCAGTCCTGCCAATTTCTTTGTTTTGGAAGGTCTAGATAGCTTGACTGCCATCTTTTATATAGGATGTTCAACGGAGTGTTACAACAATTCGGGTAAAAGAAGCACGGGCTCAGGATCTGAGGAATGAAATTCTTAATTCTAAAAAGTAAGCTACTCTCTTATTTCTTTTTCTCCTTTGAAAAGCTTATTTTACTTTTCTTATTGGTAACAGGCTTATCCTTTCCTTATTGGGTTTCTTTCTGACAATTACTGAAAATATAGCTCAGATTCTTTTATTTAAATACCATGTTTCCTGTCCAAGAATAATTTTCTTGTTTCCATTGTTCATCACTTTAAGATGTTTAGAAATGTGATGACAACCTAATTGTCCTGATTCAGACATCACTCAAATAGAAGTTCTTTCAGTTAAAAAGGGGTGGTTGATGGTACAATGGTTAACTCACTCTTGAATGTATGATGCATATCTGCTGAAAATTTACTTGGATTTCTTTGCGAGGAAATTCAAGATTTGAACGACTCAAACTTTATCAAACGATTTGAATGATCATAATGTGTAGAAGCGCAATAAATTATATTTATGGGAAGAAGTTAAACTATTTGTCAACTGTCTTTTGCTTGTACAGCGCTCGACTAGACTTGTATTTGGTGGATTAATAGTTTGCTTTCATATTTGTTTGTTATTATTCTTCACCTACTCTTTTACGAGGCACTTTGTGATCCTCTTGTTACTGGTTTTTGACTTTCTCCATCATTGTATTTTGGCTGTGCTTGACTTGAAATCTGTATCCAACTCACATACTTTTCCCGATTGTCTTATCCAGGTTGATGGCTCATTTTCAAGATAATCCACAAGACTTAGGTAATTAAGCTGTACTTTGTGGGATATACTCTAGTGAACATCGTAGTACTGATTATATTCAAATGTTCTTGGCAGATCTTTTGAAGCATGATAAAATGTTAAGCAAGAAGGAACCTGCCCAACACCTACGTGATATTCCTGACTACTTAGTGGATAAACCAACACAAGAAGCTAGCAAGTTTGTGAAGCTGTCCGCAGCAGCAATGGGCAATACTAATGCATCTCGTGGCAAAGGATCAAAGGGAAGGTTCAAAAGAAGCAGAGACCCTCTTAAAACATTTTCTGCTGAGGTAATACCCCCTAAACCTCTACTTGCACTAGCTGTGTGTGTTGGTGATTTTACATTCATGTTTTACTTTTTACTACTAGGAGTTGAACTTCATTTGGCCATTGTTTTCTTCTATCACTATTGTAGTCATCAAAGTATGGTCTCAGATGGTGTAGAAAGCATACTCTCTGAAGTTTCAATTTGTTTCTAGAAACAGGAATATTTGCAGTTAGAAACTAGCAAGTTGTACTGTTCGAGTCTTGTCAAAATGATGATATGGTCTAATGTCTTTCTTGCTTGGTTAAGGAACGGCAGACTTGTCTATTGTGGGGTTAGGTAGTACTGTATTATGTATCTTAATACTATGTCGAGTTATCAATGAGGTCCATTTTATTCATACTAATAAAATAATTATAAAAACGGACTGTTTTGCCTAAGTTCTTTTTATTCATACAGATATATATGATCTAAGATTGCTGGATCATCTTCATTCTTTTGCCGACTTTTCTGGTTTCTAGTGTAGTTAATACGTTCCACATGATCAAGAAAGTGGAAAAAAGAAACTTGATGTGAACACTATGTCACAGGTTATTGAGGTATTTGACAACAAGGTCTTCTTTGATTGCAGGCTCCAAAGCGAGCAGGGAAAAGGGGGATGAAGAGAAAGACAAAAGATACTGATAATGGCCATAGACAGAAAAAGAAACACACTGCCTAATTGTTTGATACAAGGAATTGTAGTTTATATGAAATTTGAATTATTTATCAATCAATTCTTTGACATGCTTTCTTTGATAGTACTATCAAATTCTCCACATTTCATTTGTCAATGATTAAACACAATATAGGTGCATCTAACAATAGTTAGACATAATTTCAAGACACATCCCATCAATTCATTGAGACACAAACTAGTTGTGAATCAGTAGGAATTGGAAGATGTCAAATATGTTAAGATGATACAGGAGGAATGCTTTGTTCATTCCTAAAGAAATTTGTTGGATCAGCTTTAGTCTTGACTTGCACCAATCTATCAAAGTTGTTGAAATATTTCAGTCCCCAAATTCTTGCTTGTGCATAACTACTTGTGTTTCCCTTATTGTTGACTCCCAAATCAAGATCTCTATAGTTGAAATAAGCAGCTCTAGGAGATTTTGACACATACTTAGTCATGTATCCATGAAGTTTTCGAATCCAAGCTATGTTTCTTTTAGAATCTTCCATTTTCCCCCAATACACTGCATACTCGATCATAAATATATTTCCAGCTCTATGAGGGAAAGCAATTTCAAATTCTGAGATGCCACTTATCTTTCCTCCGTAAGGACTAAATTGTAATTCCACGCCTGAATTTTCGCCTAGTTGGTTGAATAGTTTCCATATACCTTCGAGACCATTTATAGAAATTGGATGTTGGACATAGTCTGATTTTCCTTTCAAGAATCCTATTTGATTAGTTGTGGTATTCCAGTTTAGTAACACATCAAGTGATGTATTCCTAGGGAAATTGGCAAAGAAGAGTATAGATTCGATCCAACTCATCTCAATGCAATCGTCTTTCACTAACCCTAGCTCCGGGAAACTCTTTTGCATTTCGTGGAGGAGTTCATCCACTCCTCCAGCAAACATTGTAGTGAAAAAGGCGTGGAGGGTCCTTTGCCCACCCCCAAATCGAGATTCACTATTACTTAAGAAGAGCCTGATGAGAAGATTGTTATCAACTTTGTCCACGATCTGTTGCCATTTGTAAACAAGTTGAGTTGCATTTTGTTCCAATGTCCGTTGCACATTGAATACGGTCACCTTTTCTGGAATATCGAGTAGTTTCACCTTCCATGAGATAATGAGACCAAAGCTAGTCCCTCCACCTCCTCTAATAGCCCAAAAGAGATCCTCGTCCATTGATTTTCGATCTAGGATTCGTCCATTAGCATCGATTAATTTTGCATCAATAATGTTATCCATAGCAAGACCGAATTTTCGCGACATCATGCCATAGCCTCCACCACTAAAGTGCCCACCAACGCCAACAGTAGGGCAAGTCCCACTAACAAAGGCCAATATTTTACTTTTTTCCGCGATTCTATAGTAAAATTCCCCTAGGGTCGCCCCAGATTGAATCCAAGCAGTCTTGTTTTCGATGTCAATGGAAATCGATCTTAAATTCCTAAGATCAATTATGACAAAGGGGTTTTCAAAAATGTATGAAAGTCCTTCATAGTCATGTCCACCGCTTCGAATTTTGATTTGTACGTCATGTTTCTTGGAGCAATGTATAGTTGCCTGGATTTGAGATTCATCATTAGGAGTCAAAATAATTGATGGTTTGAAATTGGAGGTTATTCTTAGATTAGTTGAAAAAGAGTTTAGAATGTTTGAATATGATGAATTATTAGGAGTGTAGATGACTTGTGATATTAAATTTGAGGATGAAAGGCATTCAAGAAAGTCATTATGGTGGTTGTTGGCCCATGATGAAAGAAGGCAAATTGAAAGAAAGTGAAAGATTGTTAACTTGTTAAAAGTATTCATGATAATTTTGTTGATGGAAAAATGGTAACATAGAGTTTCTATTTTTGTCTATTCCAAGTTAGTTGTCCGTCGTGTGTTCTATCTAAATGTTATGTTTAGCATGACTTATTGTTATATGAACACGATGTTTATGAGCATCGTTTCCACTTTTTATCAACTTCATATTCCTCGATCCAAAATAGTGGAAACAAATAGGATCTGCTCGACTATAAGGCTACTAAAACAAAATTTTTTAAATATTTAATTTTAACTAAATAAAATTTGTGTTTTTATGATTTTTTTTGAGTTTTCAAACTTTTTTCGATAACAAATATATAATTAAATAATATTTTAAAATTTTTTTTAGTGATTGTATTTATCGAGTGCTTAGGCCTTATCTTGACTCCTTCGTGATTGTATTTATCGACGATATCTTAGTATACTTGCGAAGAAGGGACGAGCATTTCCAACACTTGAGGATTGTGTTTCAAACTTTAAGAGATCATTAAGTTCTCAAAATGCTTGTTTTTGTTGGAATCAATGAGATTCTTGGGGCACGTGGTGTCCAAGAAGGGCATTATGGTCGATCTGACCAAGATTTGAGGCATTTGAGACTAGTCTAGGCCTTACGACGGCCACGGAGATATGAAGTTTCATTGGTTTGGCTGGGTATTACCCATGCTTTTTTGAGGGCTTTTCTACTATTGCTATCCCATTGACCCGTTTGACCCACCGGGGTGTCTTTTTTAAGAGGTCCGAGGAGTGTGAGATGAGATTTTGAAGGCTCAATGAATTACTCACCACGCACCTATCTTGACCCTTCCAGTTGAGGGTCAAGATCGTATGCTTACTTACCATTGGTTGTATCTTAAATTCCGATCCTATATATTTCAACGAATATATTTTTAGTTGTTTACCAAGTCATTTCTCAAATTCTTCAAGACATCTTTCTACGAAAAATGTAGCAAAAACCACCAACAAGTGAAATGGTTCACCATGATATCATGCCAAATCCTGAAGGACTTTGGTATTTTAGATGTAGAACTTGTCTTGAGGTGTTCACTTTAAGCGAAGGACTTACTGGGCACCAACTTAAGCACAAATCTGAGTGCACTTGGATAAAAGGTGCTCCCATGAGAAGCTTTTTTGTCCATCCGCCAATCTCCCTGTCCTCTATTGTTGATCGGGTAAATGCAAGTCAACCCCGATCGTGTTACGTGGTCAAGATCATTTTTACCATCTTCGTTAGAGGAATCAAGTGGTGCAAGAGTCTCGTGGATTGCCTGAACGTCCACAGTCCATTTTAGACATGGTGCTTCCTGTGCCTTTTGTTGCTGCACCTGCACCTTTCGCTCCTCTGCTTATTGAGGATTCCAAATTGTTTGACAACCATTTTAATCAACCGGTCAAGAACACCATCATTGATAATCAAGAGGAGCTTGACTTAGAGCCTAAACTTTAGGTCTTAATCAACTTTAGTTTGTTATTTTGTTTTATTGTTATTTTATGTTTATTAAAACACTAGTTTTGTGTCACGTGTATGCCGTGTTGGCTAGCAAATAAATTTTTATAATAATATTAATATTCCTAAAATAAAGTTTAAAGTAAATAATTATATAAAAAAGGAATAAAGTTCAAATTATTGTGAATAATTAATTTAGATTCATATACTAACTTATTTGTCAATATCAAGATGATTATGGATAATTTGAACTTATGAAGATGAAAAATTAAGGTTTTATTAAATAATGTTATTTTTTTTTTAATTTTATAAATTAAATAATTCTATAGCAATATAATTTGGTATAATACAAAAATTAGCTCTTTAACTTGGTTTCAAATCACAAGTTGGAACTCTAACTTTCAAAATGCACAAACAGACACTCCAACTAACCCATTTTTAATCATTTAAGCATAGTCATCCAGCAGCCAAAATGCGTGACATACAACCTCGATGATGTGTGTTTTAGTCCAATCCCATGATGCCACATCATTAATATTATTCCACCTATTTATAATTTTAAAAAGAGAAAAGTAAAAGAAACATATGTGATTCGCCAAAATAAATTTAGTTTACAAAAAATTTAAATTTTATAAATTTTAATTTTTTACTCCATCTCGGACCCTCATTCCCTAGAGCTCCCGCCTCCACCCTACTCCATACAAAAAAAAAAAAACACTAAAAATTAATGTTTACAAAAAATTAAAATTTTTAAATTTAAATTTTTTACTCCATCCCTA
>JAOTQJ010000049.1:13539700-13551147 GCA_025642045.1 Solanum sejunctum
AATAATAATAATAATAATAATAATAATAATAATAATAATAATAATAATAATAATAATAATAATAATAATAATAGCAAAAAAATAATAATAACCCAACACTAACAGTGACAATAATAATGAATATTTCTTATTTAGTTTTACATTGGTTTAGATAATTAAAATACATAATACAATTTTATTTTTTTTAATGTTTACTCATGTAATTAATAAGTACTTATTATATTTATTTTAGTGACAATAATAATGATATTTTTATTATGACTTATTTTAGCATGATTTAGTATTTCAAAATTATGATCATCTTTATTATGACTCATTTATTTATAATATTTATTTTATGCAATCTCATTATAATTATTTTAGCATGATTCAATGCTTAAATAAAATTACCACTAATTAAGCTTATCAAAATAGAGGAGGAATACTTTGTTCATTCCTAAAGAAATTTGTTGGATCAAATTTAATCTTGACTTTCACCAATCAATCAAAGTTGTTCTTAAAATATCTCATTCCCCAAATTCTTGCTTGGGTATAACTTGTGTTACCTCTGTTGTTGTTGACTCCCAAATCAAGATCTTTATAGTTGAAATAAGCCGCTCTAGGAGATTTGGACACATACTTAGCCATGTACCCATAAAAGATTTCGAATCCAAGCTATGTTTCTTTTAGAATCTTCCATTTTCCCCAAATACATTGCATACTCGATTATGAATATATTTCCATCTCTATGAGGGAAGGAGTTTCAGATTCTGAGATGCCACTTATCTTTCTTCTGTAAGGACTAAACTATAATTCTATGCCCGAATTTTCACCTAGTTGGTCGAATAATTCCCATATACCTTCAAGACCATTTATAGAAATTGAATGTTGGACATAGTCTAATTTCCCTTGAAGAATCCAACATGATTAGTTGTGGTATTCCAATTTAGTAACACGTCAATTGATGTTTCCCTAGGGTAATTGGCAAAGAAGAGTATAGATTCGATCCAACTCATTTCAGTGCAATCATCTTTCACTAACTCTAGCTCTGGGAAACTCTTTTGCATTTCCCGGAGGAGTTCATCCACTCCACCAACAAACATTGTAGTGAAAAAGGCGTAGACACTCCCTTGCCCATTCCCGATGGAAATCCACTATTACTCAAGAAGAGTCGGATGAGAAGATTGTTGTCAACTTTGTCCGTGATTTGTTGCCATTTGTAAACAAGTTGAGTTGCATTTTGTTTCAATGTTCGTTGCACGTTGAATACGATCACCTTTTCTGGAATATCGAGCAGTTTCACCTTCCATGATATAATGACACCAAAGCTAGTCCCTCCACCTCCTCTAATAGCCCAAAAGAGATCCTCACCCATTGATTCTCGATCCAAGATTCGTCCATTAGCATCGATTAATTTTGCATCAATAATGTTATCAACAACAAGACCGAATTTTTGCGACATCATGCCATAGCCTCCACCACTAAAGTGCCTACGAACACCAACAGTAGGGCAAGTCCCACTAACAAAGGCCAATTTTTAGTTTTTTCTGCGATCCTATAGTACACTTCCTCTAGGGTTGTGCCAGCTTGGATCTAAGCAGTTTTATTTTCAGTATCAATGGTTATTGATCTTAGGTTTCTAAGATCAATAATGACAAACGGATTTTCAGAAATGTATGAAAGTCCCTTATAATCATGTCCATCGCCCCGAATTGTAATTTGTAGGCCATGCTCCTTGGAGCAATGTATAGCTGCCTGGATTTGAGATGAAAATAATGGATGGTTTGGAGTCGGAGGTTATCCTTAGATTACCTGAATAGAGATTATAAATGGTGGAATATAATGTGTTTTCAGGAGTATGAATGACTTATGATATTGAATTTGAGTTTTGAGGAAGACATTTAAGAAAGTCATCATAGTTGTTGTTGGCCCATGAAGATGAAAAACATATTGAGAGAAAATGAAAAATTGTTAACTTATTGAAAGTAGTCATAATTGATTATCTGTGTTTGCAATTTTTGATGATGGAGAAAATGGAAATGAAGAACGTCTATTTGTAGGTTAGTTTCAAACCCCAAGACCACATGGTATAGAACAATATTTCTTCTGCCTTTTCTTTCTTACTCATTTTAGATTTTGCACATCTTTATAATTTTAAGTTTTTGAAAAATAATTTAAGGAATAATTAAGAAATTAATGTTAAGGGTGAAATAGGATAATAATAATTATACTTTTTATTTGATATATTAAAACTTATAAAATATGATAAGGGAAAATAAAATTTATTTTTGAAATATTAAATTAATAAAAATAAACTGAGAGAGTAATTAATGTTTTTATCTACTTTGGTCGTATAAGATTTCCTAATCGGTAATGGAATTTTCTTTTATTAGCCTTAAAAAGAAAAATTGAACTCTTTAAGATATTTTCTTTCGTGCAAGAAAAGTGTATTTATATATTCCAAATACTAGTCAATTGTTATGTTTATCTATATAGAAGATACACACTCTTCCTTAGGGGTAACACACTCTTCCTTAGGGGTCAAAATGAATTAGGTCAAAATGGGTTGAGTGATGGGTTATAGAGCAGGTCAAGATCCAATTGACCTAATCTTTACTAATTTTTACTTATTTTATTTATTCTTTTTTAATATTTTAGTACTTAATTAAATTATATTTTTCTTTATTATGGCTATATAAAACACATCAAATTGAAAAATAAAGTATTTTGAAAATATTTTAACAAAATCTCTCTCGAATTAATTCAGGTAGCATATCAACCCAATTTTAAATGGGTTGATCAGATGAGTTGAGCTAATATTTAAATGAATTATTAACCCGCCCAAACTTCAACGAACTAGACATATTGAACTTAATTTTGTTACTCCTACTCTTTTTCATGAATAGCGTGGAATATTATTGTTATAGAATAAAAGCTAATATTAAGAAGAGCAAAAGAGAACTTTATATTTCCTTGTATTCCATTTCGTTATTTTTTGTTAGTGTAACAGGCAAGTTGAGGGCTATTTATAGCCTTTAAAAAGAAACAAGACTTTAGGAAGATATTGGCTACACTTAAGACACAGCTGCCCACCAAGCTACTACTCATCACGGACTTCTAAAATACATTATTTCACATCACTCAAAATCAATGTAAATGAAATGTCGTAGTAATAAAAGAACAAGTGTATATAGTTATATTTGAGTTGCATTGATAACTCCGCCGTTAAAAATCTTAACAGAAAAATTTAATAGGATAAAAATTAGGTTAAGGGAAAAAAATACAATACACTATTCTACTCCCACTAATAAAAATCACGACCCAAAGTGATGGAGCCTTTGCACTTTAATTTTGTCTATCATCTTTTCAAGAGTTGAGACTGATAAAGATTTGGTGAATAAATCTGTTAGATTATTATTTGAACGCATATGTTGTATATCAATATCATCATTTTTTTTGGAGATCATGTGTGAAGAATAATTTTGACGAAATGTATTTCGTTCAATCTCCTTTTATGAAGTCTCCTTTTAATTGAGTTATGCACATAACATTATCTTCAAATGTGATTGTGGGTACTTTGACGTCATTCTCCAGGCTATATTTTTTTTGGATGAACAGTATAATTGATCTCAACCACACTCATTCTCTACTTGTTGCATGAATTGCTATTATCTTTGCATGATTTAAAGAATTAGCAACAACAATGGACTGCTTCATAAATTGTCATGATATAACAGTTCCTCCGTATATAAATAGATAGCCCTATTTGAGATCGAGTTTTATGTGGATTAGACAAATAACCTGCACTTGCATAATCAATATGATTTGTGCAATTTTGTTGGTATAAAATAGACCCATATCATCAGTCCCATTTGAAACATCATAAAATATGCTTGACACAATTACAATGTCTCTGCGTTGAAAAAAAATTATACCTTGCTGGTAAATTGACAAAAAATGTTTGAGTGACCATCTTTAGGTCAATATAGATGTACCAGTTAATATAAAATAATATTGAATACTCATAATTGTGGTCCAAGACATTGCGTAAATTACAATGTCTACTCTCGTACGTTGAACTCAAAATATCTAAATTTTAAAATTGTGATGAATAAATATCTCAAAAGGTTCGTTATGCAATTATTTAACAAAGTCAATACATTTAATTTTGTATCAATAAATTCACTTAATTTATGACTCTTCTCTTGCAAATTCACTCTACAACATTTGTCAACTTGGCATCTTAAATGTCTCAAATCCTAATGTTGTTTTAAGTTATGATATTGCTCCTACTGTGAACCACCACCATATGAAATATGTTTATGTAAAATATGCTATTTATTTCTATTCAAATGGAAACTTACTTGTCGAAGATTTTTTTTTTTTCAAATTCGTTCTTTTTATGGGATTTCACTGAGTATATTATTATTGTTGATTCTAAAAGTTGTGAATATTAGGCGAGTGATAAATAAAAATAAAGTATTACTAAAGTTTTAAAATATGAAATACTAGCTAGGAGTTCTTACTAAACTTATTTTTAGCTTTTTCTTATAAATTTAGCTTATTCATGAGATCACTATTAGAGTAATTTATTATTTATCAATATATTATGTCACTCTCAATAAAGAAATATGTGTAGAGAACTTAACATTTCCTATGCGTTATCGGTAAATATGAACATAAAAATTTAAACAAAATAGTACTCTAATCATAACATTGACATTTATGATTTTTTAAAGGTCAAACTAGAACTTAATAAGAAGAAAAAATGATTAAAAATACTCCTCAAGTATCAGCTATTATTTGATTAAATTTTTATTATTAAAATTAATTTATTTATACTCATATCATTAATAAACTCATCACATTTATTCCTAATTAAACAGAATACTCCAAATATATTTATTTAACCTATTTTTTAAATACCCAATTTCAACCCAACCCAACCCTAACCCTTTTCTAAATAATATACCAAATTAACATAAACCCAATTCCATTTCTCATCTTTCTCCTTTCTTCAACCCGCCTCACCATCACCGGTGAAATGTCGCCGGAAACGCAATGACCCCCTTACCTCTTCTCTCCTCCTCACTCGTGACAACCTTCTCTCTTTCGCCCTTTGTCTCCGACGACAGACAACCAACAAACGCCTATTTTCCACCACAGATCTGAAATCGAAATCGAGGCTTAGATCTGTGCAAAATGGAGGCAAATAGAAGACGACTTACTTACAAGAGTAATATATTGCTTGTCTTTTGTTTTCTGGGAATTGTAGTTGGTTGATTCCATGAAATATGTAACATTATGTTTGGTCTTTCCATTTTGTCCATGTTAAATTCGACATCTTCTGGATTTATTATTCTTTTTTGAAATAGTTGTTTTGCAATTTGTTCCTATGAATTGATGTTGAGTTTCCATTGAATGATAGTGTATTGTGCTTCTTGGTAGACACCATATTTTTACATTTAAATGTAAACAAAACTCAATTATTTAACTTCTTGTTAATGGTTGTTGAATTATTATTCTTCTTTCATTAATGGCTGTTAAATTATTCTTCTTCCATCCCTATTAACGACGAGATATTAGAGACGAAGAATGTTGCTTGCTCTCTGTTTCCCCTGTTAATGACTTTGGATCAGAGTTGGAGAATACACTTTAGTATCAATAAAATCTTTGCTAGAATTTGAAGGAGAAGGAGAAGTAGTACTAGCCAAAGGAGCTCTTCTAATCTAGCATGACTAGTTCTGTTTTGATTTAAAAGTGAAATTACCTTCTTGAACTTTGTAACAGCTGCATCGCTACCATTTCAATTTCCATTCAAGACTTATTTTGTTACTGAATTTGTTGAGATTGAGTTTGTGATAACAATCTGATGAGTTTCTCAACACTTTCCAGATCATAAATGGATTGGGTTTCGTATATGAAAAATGGAATTGGGTTTATGTTAATTTGGTATATTATTTAGGATGGGTCAGATCTGAGTTGGGTTGGAATTGGGTATATAAAAAAATGGATTAAATAAATATATTTGGGACATTTCGTCCAATTAAGGGAAAATATGGTGAGTTTACTAAAAGCATGTGTATAAATAAACTAATTTTAATAGTAAAAATTTAATCAAATAAATACCCGATACTTGATAGATATTTTTGATTTTTTTCCCTTATAAAAAATTATAATTTTTGTAAATTTATGAAAATGGGAGGGTTGTGTCAAACTTCCTATATGTATATTGTCCCAAAAGTGTGTCTTTGACAATATCCACTTTGACCTTTAGATGATAAATAATATATGGATAAAATTAAGATGCTAGTATAGTTTTTTTTTTTTTCATGAAGTAAGTTGTTGAATTGAACAAAGCTTTACAAAGTAATAAATTGTATTCATAGATAAAAGTATTTGATTATCAGAAAAAAAATAATATGCTTCTAACCTATTTGTGGGTAGTTTTGTCTTCCACAATAAAATTGAATTGAATGATTTACTAAATAATTTCACATATTTGAATGCTATTTTGAAATATTTACTTTAAATATGATGCATATTATTGACAGTGGGTATAAGCGCAAATGTGAAATTCTTATGCAAAATAAAAAAAATCTACAATTTTATTTTGTGAGATTTTATATTGAATTATTGCACTTATAGCAAGGCATCGTGTGCACTCCTGAGAACTGTAGCATATTGGCACGTAGCAATATTATCTTTACCCTAAGAAATTTAGAAGTCGAGCCAAACTTTAAAGTTTATATTTTAATTGCATCTTTAAAATTAATATATATCGTAATAAATAAATATTTAAATGTAGCGAAATTCTACCATACATTTAAACAGCTATTAGATATTATTTGAGCCAAGATATTTTGCACAATAGGCTGGCATGTTGAGTGGAAAGAGTACCACATATAAACGTTTTGTCACTTTCATATATTATCCCACCATAAAACAAGAAGGAACTAATAATTAATACTCGAGAAATAAGAACATTTCATCTTCAACGCAAATTGGAGTCATCTAATATTCACATAATAATATCTGTATAATTTGAATTAATCAACAATCAAACGACCCCTAAATGTTAAATGTTAATTATTACTAACTCATACTAATGTACAAGTCCACGAATTCTAACATAAAGAACATTTAATATATAGATAATTTATTACATGAAAAAGCAAACATATATCTTACACAATGCATCCTGACCAATTACATTTATTTTTCAGTAATATTTTATAGAGTGCATCAATAAACTTACCACTAAGTAAGCTTATTAAAATAGAGGAGGAATACTTTGTTCATTCCTAAAGAAATTTGTTGGATCAAATTTAGTCTTGATTTGCACCAATTTATCAAAGTTGTTTATGAAATATTTAACTCCCCAAATTCTTGCTTGTGCATAACTTGTGTTTCCTTTGTTGTTGACTCCCAAATCAAGATCTCTATAGTTGAAATAAGCAGCTCTAGGAGATTTGGACACATATTTAGCCATGTATCCATGAAGATTTCGAATCCAAGCTATGTTTCTTTTAGAATCTTCCATTTTCCCCCAATATATTGCATACTCGATCATGAATATATTTCCATCTCTATGAGGGAAAGGAGTTTCAGATTCTGAAATCTCACTTAACTTTCCTCCATAAGGACTAAACTGTAATTCGACACCTGAATTTTTATCCAGTTGGTTGAATAGTTTCCATATACCTTCAAGACCATTTATAGAAATTGGATGTTGGACATAGTCTGATTTTCCTTTGAAGAATCCTATTTGATTATTTGTGGTATTCCAATTTAGTAACACATCAAGTGATGTATTCCTAGGGAAATTGGCAAAGAAGAGTATAGATTCGATCCAACTCATCTCAGTGCAATCATCTTTCACTAACCCTAGCTCCGGAAAACTCTTTTGCATTTCAAGGAGAAGTTTATCCACTCCACCAACAAACATTGTAGTGAAAGAGGCGTAGACAGTCCCTTGCCCACCCCCGAATCGAGATTCACTATTACTCAAGAAGAGCCTAATAAGAAGATTGTCATCAACTTTGTCCGCGATCTGTTGCCATCTGTAAATAAGTTGAGTTGCATTTTGTTCCAACGTCCGTTGCACATTGAATGCGGTCACCTTTTCTGGAATATCGAGCAGTTTCACTTTCCATGAGATAATGAGACCAAAGCTAGTCCCTCCACCTCCTCTAATAGCCCAAAAGAGATCCTCACCCATTGATTCTCGATCCAAGATTCGTCCATTAGCATCAATTAATTTTGCATCGATGATGTTATCAGCAGCAATACCATATTTTCGTGACATCATGCCATAGCCTCCACCACTAAAGTGCCCACCAACACCAACAGTAGGGCAAGTCCCACTAACAAAGGCCAACTTTTTACTTTTTTCCGCAATCCTATAGTACACTTCCCCTAGGGTCGCGCCAGCTTGTATCCAAGCAGTTTTATTTTCAGTATCAATGGATATCGATCTTAGGTTCCTAAGATCAATAATAACAAAAGGGGTCTCCGAAATGTATGAAAGTCCCTCATAGTCATGTCCACCGCCTCGAATTCTAATTTGTAAGTCATATTCCTTGGAGCAATATATAGCTGCCTGAATTTGAGATTCATCATTAGGAGTGAAAATAATGGATGGTTTGGAGTCGGAGGTTATCCTTAGATTATCTGTATAGGAGTTATAAATGGTGGAATATGATGAGTTTTTAGGAGTGTGGATGACTTGTGATGTTGAGTTTGAGCTCATAATTTTGTGAGAAAGGCATTTAAGAAAGCCATCATGGTTGTTGTTGGCCAATGAAGATGGAAGGCAAATTGAGAGAAAAACAAAGATTGTTAACTTGTTGAAAGTAGTCATAATTGAGTATTTGTGGGAGAAAAGGGTAACTATGAACTTCTATTTATAGTTTTAGTTAGGGAGAAAATAAAGAAACTTGGCTTCAAACCCTAATATCACGTGATAGTATAGAACAATACGTACGCTGTCGGTGCACTGTTACGTGTGGAATCTAATTTCATATATATGAAAAAATAATTAATACGAATAGTTTATCATAAGATTTATATTAATAGATATACAGCTAAGGTCTTAAAAAAATAATTGGAGGGATGATTAATTAATGTTGAGGATAACATATGAAGAAAAAAAATTTTTTCTTAATAAATTAAATATTAAAATTAATAAATAAAAATGAAAATTTATTTTTAATAAATTGAGAAAGTATTAATGTTTCACATGTTTTTAGGGGTGTACAAAACTTGAACCAATCGATAAATCAAACCGATAAAAATATTATTTGCTTATTGTTATTGGGCTATTAGTTTATTAGGTTTTTAAATGGTTTTTGAAAAAAAAAATTATTGCATTATTGGTTCGATATAGATTTTTATTATTGGATTATTGGATAATCCAATAACCCAATAAGATTATAATAATTTAATATTTTATCCCTTCGTAAATATTAAATATTAGTAATTTAATAATAATAAGATACTATATATAGCAATACTTTGTCTATTTTAATCTTTACCGTACTTGAGTGTCTAGTTTCTCACTTTAGTATTTTAGTTTGTAATTAACTAATTATAGTTTTTGTCAATTTGTAAACTTAGTCTTCGTACTCTATTTGATTTTATTAATGCAAATTCTCATTAAAATTCTTATCGAGTAAATAAAAAATCGAACTGTTAAGGACTTAAAATCGATAAATTAAAAATCGATAAAATTATTTTATTAGTTTAGCATATCTAAAAATTAAAAATTAATAAATCAAACTAATAATATATAAAAATCGAATCAAATCGATCAATGCACACCCACCCTATTTTATTCAGAAATCCGTGATAAAATTTTCTTTTAAAAAGCAAAACGAACTCTGCCTCCAAAAAGTTTGGTCCAAGTATTACTTTACTATACAAGACAAGGGAAAAAGCATACACATCTTTGTCAATGGGAATGCTCTCCATAATTAATGTTTAACTAGTTATGGAAAGAACATTGAATATGTATGTTAACAAAATTAAAGCTTACTATAAATGGTAGCAAAATTAGGCAGGTTAAGAATAAATATGTGTCCCACGATGGCCTATTAGCTCAGTGGTAGAGCGCGTCTCTGATAATTGCATCATTGTGTCTGAGTTGTGAAAGCTCTCAACCACATGGATAGTTCAATGAGCTCATCGATGTCTGACTTTGAGATGTAGATCATTGAAGGCACATTTTCCAAGTAGTAATCAATTGTAATCTTTTTAATAAAATGTTTAAAATGTTTAAAAATTAAAGATTAAGCAAACACTCTGCTCATTGACGTACACGTTTGTCCCACTTATTTTTCAAACTGGTTTGACCTTAATAAGTATGAAATTGTAATTTCACTAAATTTATGAAAATTAATGGTCTTTTGTCTCAAACTTCCTATATGCATATTATTATCCCAAAAATATCATTGACCAAACCCCTTTTAAACGCTAAAATGTAGCTATTTTAAAGCTTTTTTTTTCTTTTTAATGGGTTAAGGCTTGAACATTTTGAAATTGAATTCACATTAAATTTTCTTAAGTCTAACTCATAAAATTTTGAACAGATTGGACGGCTACCATATTTAAGCTCATATGTGTTAGATGAAAATATGTAACTAGATATTGCTGACATTCAACATCTCTCCTATGGAATTCAACAATATAATGAAGTTTGAGGTTAGGTGGAAGAAGAAATTGAGAAGGAGAAGAAGCCAATTTTGTAAATGCTGAGAATAACGTACAAAATGGGATTCCTAATATCGTGAGACTCTGAAATTCCAAATTATTATGACTAATAATTGAACTACTAAATGCATGGTGGATTTATGAAATATAATGTAAACACTTATTGAGGAGTTGAAATTTCATCAAAGCATCTGTTAGGTTGTTCAACCAATCACAAAAATTATTGTAAGCATGTGTCGTAGATCCGCTACAACAAGGCAGTGCGATTAACTGACTCTAATTCTTTTTGTTAAATTACTGTAATAATCTTCTCATTAATGTAATCTAATTTTAACCATTTTCAAAAAAAATTGCCTTTATTAAGAGGCGTCAATATCTTCAAACGACTAATAGGAATATAAAAGGAAAAATAACATAATTAGACAAACAATATGATATATATTTACATTATATAATAATAGTTTGAAAAAAAATTTACAATGTATAACTATAGTTAGAGTTTTGTTGCTATAGTTAGAATTTTATTACTATTTTCTCTCTCCTTTCTTCCTCTCTCGCTTGTCTCCTCTCTCCTCTCTCTCTCTACAATTTCTTGCAAATATACAAATATATATTGGTTATATATATACAATTATTTTGACAGATATACATAGTCAATTTGACAAATATACATATTCAATTCGTCTCTCTCAGTTCTAGCTCGCCTCTCTTCTCCCTCTCTCGATCTCGCTCACCTCTCTCCTCCATCTTCCAGTCTC
>JAOTQJ010000049.1:13567579-13582855 GCA_025642045.1 Solanum sejunctum
ACATCTATGCTCAATTAAGAATCCTCAATTAAAATCCTATATCATATAAAGGATGACTCGGTCTTAGCTTAAAAAAAATTAGGGTGTTACAATTACTAGGTATGTTGTTGTTGTTGTTGTTGTATAGTTCATGTTTTATTTATATAAAAAATAGTCCTAAATCAATAAAACTATATATAACTATACAATATAGTTTGTCAAAAGTTATAGAAAATATACACTGATTATACAATATATATTACCCATACATCAACTATACATTAAATATACATTATGATATACCATATAAACTGATTATATATGTCTATACAACGAAAATTATTTTATTTTTTTATAATTATTTTTACTGAAGCGTCCCTCAGTGTAATCATCAAACAACTACATACCCAGTGATATCCCACTAGTGGAGTTTGGGGAGAGTAGATTGTACGCAGACCTTACCATTACCTTATAGAAATAGAGAGGCTGTTTCCTAAAACCCTCAATTCAAAATCCATAAGCAGAAGGACTAGATATGACAAAATAAAATGTAAGATAAGGGGACAGCAAGTGCGACTAATAATGAATAGCACATGACAATAATTAACTATGATAAAACCTCAATGTAATTATCCTTTCCATTAATTTAATTCCCTCTAAGAGCCAGTCACATATTTAACTCTTGGTCACTTTCACAGTTTTAGAAATTTATTTCTACAGTAATTTACGGTAGAAAAGACAACTTTTAAAAACATAGCATCTTGGAGCTACTAAAGTCTCATTGTCAATCTTAAAACACTTGGTCATTGAGTTGGCAATTTGACTATAAAAACATATAATTATCTCTGTTTTGTTGTGTTAATTTGGTTTAAAGGTTAATTACTCTCTCTTTTGTTGTCTTTTTCGTGAATTGACATTGATGAACAACTATATATTCACGTGGTGCTACACGGCGCTTCCTTTTAAACAAATAGCCCATAGTCAAAAGAACTTTTTTTTTAAATAAGAGAAGCCTCTCCATTATTTTTTGAGTACAGGATAAAATTTCTATTTTCGTGTCATAGCTCATAAATCGGAGAGCTAATTCATATTGTATATTCATTGTAACGAGCTCAATTCAAAAGACAAATTACTTATTTCATTGACAAAGGATTTCGAATTTAAAACATCCAGCATAAAAATTTCAAGCCTAAACTATCGGACCACCAAAAGGGTCCCATGAGACTTGATTTTTACAAAATTTCACTTCTGTTTTTTCCTCCCCTATTTTAAAATAATTTAAATCTTCTGATTGGCCTTAAATAATGAACTTGTTTTAATATTCTGGCAAAGTTTCAACTTTATCAGAACTTTATTTATATTAATCTCTAGTTTCCGGTCAAATTATATTATTCCACTACAAATATCCTTTTAATATAACTAAGACAACTAGGCAAATTATGCTACTTATTAGAGTATTATGACAGTTCATGGACTAATATTTTTGTATCAAAAGTGGTAATGTATCCGTTTGACAACACTACTAATATCTGTTTATTTTGTGTACTTTTGTTAAAATATTAGTAAGAATATCTTTAAAAATTAAAATCAAACAAAAAGGAAATATGGAACTAGATGAACACCAAAAACAAGGGTAATGAAAAGGGCACAGCTAAAAATATAACTGTAAATTGGGCCGGATTCAGGATGGTTTGGATCCTAAATAAATTCACCTTAAAAAATATTTTTCCCTGCAAGTTAATTAGGCAAAGTCAAATGACTTTTGAAAGACGAATAAAGATTACTGACTTTGACAGCCAATCCAAGTTAAAATGATCATTCAAGCATTCAACTTTCCTTTTAAGAGAGATCTGAAAAGACCATTTTCTTCTCTTCAATTTGTAAGTAGTCATAGAAGATCATTATACATTACAAGAAACTCATTTCTCCTAAACCTGTGGCCAAGCCGATTCCATTCCCTCCTCCAAGTATTTTTATAACAAGGTACTTGGTATGCTTAATATGTCCCAAGAACCTTCATTCCAAGTAAAGAAAGAAAACCTTTCATTCACCAATCAGTCACCTATTTAAGCACACTTCTTTGAGAAAATCCAAGTCCAGGATCTAAAGGAGAAAACGAAACTTTTAAAAAGAGAAATCTAGGTGTCGTCAAAAATGGCTTCGAGTTCTCATCTTGAGTAATGTTACTTACAGATGCAGTAGATGCATAAAGTCTTGAGGAGACTCAAGTATTGTTGAAAGATATCTGCATATCAAAAACTTTAGTTTTGTTATCTTGAATTTTTTGAAGAACGAGAGTAAAGAAACAAAAGGGCAGCGAAAAGAATGGAAAGACTTCACATTGTCGAACTTGGGAATCTGTAACACATACCTTCGACTGAGAACTTTGTCGGTTAGTTCAAATTCTGCATTTCATATGGCACGGCACATTCAATCACTTCTTTCAGAGCTTCTGCTCCCAGATTTACAAGTACCTACAACAGTTTGCTTTCAATTTAGTTTGCCCAATAGAAGCAGATGCATTAGCAAATGAATAGCACAGGTCTTGATTTCAGTGGATTGCCAACACCATAACAGAAATTTGACAACATGTTCCTTGATAATATCTAAACTTGGACACTAATTCAGGAAAAAGAAGAAAACCCCATAAAATTAATAGTAATAAATACAATGATGCTTAACCACTAAACTTCAGGGAACTTCTCCAATATTCTAATTACAGTGCCATAATTACTTGATGTGCACCAGATTGAACAACTGAAGCAATGCTTGAATATCCAAGGTGCACATGAAATCCCTAAACTAAACACTAAACAATAACAACAACAACAACATAGCCAGTGATATCCCACAAGTGGGGTCTGGGGAGGGAAGATTGTACGCAGACCTAAACTAAACACTGACTTGGACAAATGCAGGCCAACCACAAAGTGAACAATAAAGGACCAACAAGTCAGAACACCTTTCTATCTAAAGGAAATTGTGCTTAATGAAAGGAGATCCAGATTCCGTATTATGATGTGGTCTGGGGAGAAGGCCACTCCGCAAAGCTGGCATTCAGAGTTCTAACTTCTAACAGAGAAACCATTATGGAAAGAGAACTGAAAGGGCATTCAAAAAAGAGGGAGAGAGTGATGGGCAGCCTTATTCTATATGTTGCTTGTGAGTTGCCACATACCAGTCTCACAACATTATTGGAGCAAATGCAGGCCATCCGCAAAGTGAACAAAAGGACCATACAGTTTTAACGGGACATCAACTGCATTTCCTGCTGCTTTTTTTAAAACTTCTTTTTAGAAAAAATTGATCTCTATCTGTATATTGATATATCTACCAGATGAGTAAGATCTGCAAGCATGTTGTTAGTACATGATCAGTGCCTCCAATATCCTTTTCAATTCCCTTTCACTGTCAAAGTTAACTCTGATGCTCAAATACTCAATAGGTTGCCAGATAACTTCTTGATTAAAACCAAAAAAGGGCTACCCAGATAACTAGCCCACTGGTAATGGGAATTGAAATGCAGTTGATCAATCTGCTTCTGCATGGTAAAGGTTAGAGAATCTATATACCTGAGCCATCGCCTAAAGAATTAAATCTCTGGTCATGCCCTGAGTTGATAATCAAGCATGTTAGTTTCCCATTCAATTCTGGGCTTTACCTTTATGAGAAACCTTTCCTTGGTCACAAGTACAGACATGGTAATGGTGAGGGATAAATTGGCCAATGTTTGACCTGGGCGGTGGTTGGTTAAGCAACAAAGTTACACCACGCATCAGTATACTATTGATGTATACTGGTTGGCTCCCCAAGATGACATTCTAATAAGTTATTTACTCACGGAAATACATGTGGGCCAGATTGACATTAAATGAGTCACAATCCCACAATCCCTAAAAATCTAGCTCTCACAACCCGCAGATCATAACTATTAAGATAAACAGTCAAGTCTCTCATATAGTTGTCTAATAGGGGCATTGTTCTTGACCCTAAGTTGAAATTTACAGCAGACTTCTATAAACAATTCAGTAAATAAAGAAAGAAAATTGCACAGAAGAAATGCGTCATCATAACAGAGAGAGAAAGAAAGAAACATGACGTCAACAACCTAAAAGAAAATAACAAGAGCATCACCTCATTCGCATCTTTATAACTGCTTAACTCATCCTTTTTGGGCCAAGATACTTGCCAACACCTGCAAATCAAGCGCAGTCAACACTTGCCAATACTTTCTGACCCGTTGGTGAATTTTAAGGACTTTGGGCTGCATTATTGATTGAAAAAGTGAAAACTACAAGTAGAACCATCTGAGTACTATTGCAGCCAACTAAGTTAAATACCACTGATAGACAAAGAAATAATATTAGGTCTGAGCATGCTGAAAGGCTGTGATTCTCATCCACAGAACGAAAGAAGAAAAGAAGGCAATGTCTTCTCATAACTGAAAAAACACAAAATACACCTAACTAGTAAAAAGGTATAATTTACATTATTCTGCATTCTCACCCGATGACATTTGACTCCACCTCCTGAAGGGTGCCACCCTTTCTTAGTATTCCACTTGCTACATCAATATACTCTATATATATCTCTTGGGAACTTTCTTCGAGCCAAGATTAAAAGAAAACACAAACGATAAAAGTTTGGGGTTATGAAAAGTCAAAATGACCCAAACTTCTCATGATGGACTTATGTTTTGTCATTTGACTAATTTGAAGAGCAACTTAGCGGCTACATCAAGCAAGTGCTTTATTTTTATTTAGCTCTCATCTAAAATTTGTAATCCATGAACTTTATTGATGACAATGGTTATTACCAAACAGCAAGGCCTCGCATAATTTAGCTGCACTGACAGGAAGATACATGCAATGACAAGCCACTAAAAGAACTTCCAGCAGTGGGAGAGCAAAGCTTAGCTGAACTCCAAGTAGAAGATAAGTTCAAACAAGAATAGCAAGACTACGACCTTCTTATAACTCAATTAGAATTTGTAAGCCTTTCTCAAGTATGACAATGAAAAATGCTTCTAGCATTGCAAGAAATGGAGATAGTCCAAACTATGTGGAGCTTATTTACGATAAATTTGAAATTATAACGATTATTGAAGTTTCGACTTCTCAGCTTGTACAATGTTCAGTAACTTGAGAAAAGTGAGTGGAGAAATCATCCAATTAAGAAAGTAGACAACATTTCGGAACACATAATAAAGCAACACAAAATGAACAGATGAGTAAGAGGGAACAAACCTTTCTTTTCCCAGACGACGGGCAAGCTCTTCAGCCAGTACTTGGCCTGGTAAATCACCATCAGTCGCCAGCACAATGCGGGATGCCTGAATAGAATAAAAATTAAAAAATAAGAAAAGAAAGAACAAGGGCATTACAAACATGTCTTTCTCTTAGAGTTATCAGTTCAATACAAGCATCAAGACTGCCTACCTTCTCCAAGCACACTTTGCAGTTCCACAGGTATGAAAATCTGGTATCCTGTCTTCAGGTGCAAGAAGAAATATTAAGCTGGAAATATAATCCTAGATCTCAAATAATCTAAAATTAAGTGGTAAACCACAGTGGCAACATTATGTCAAAACATTTATCACACAAACCTCTTCCGGTGGTAGCAGTTCTTTGGATGCGATGCTCTGTGGTGCACCATTAGGAACACTGACACAGTTAGGATATCCAGCTTCTTCCACTGAAAGCTTATCTATTTCACCTTCTACCTTTGGTCAACAATAGAGTATCAAATCTAGTCAATAGCCAGAAATACATATCTGAGAAAGAAGAAGTTTACGAACATACAATGATGATCTCATCTGCTTCTCTTACATCATCCAGTCCATAAAGTACCTTATCTGTACCCTTCTCCTGGCAATTGAAAATAGAAGTTGATTAATAAAGGCACAACGAAATATGAAAAAATATCAGCTTCTCTGTTCAGACTCTATCCAATTTTCTTTAGATAAATCAATGGTAATGAAAACAGCAGACTCTGACAGAAAGCTTGAAAGAACTATTGGCATCACAAAACAAACTGTTCAGAAACATTTGTCCAAGGCAAAAGCTAAAGTTATACAAAAGAGTCCCAAACAAAGAAGAGACCAGTTTTTGGAATTGTGGTTAGTGCATATATATTAGCACGGCAAACAATCCCCTTGTTGTAAGATACTAGACTGTTAATTTCCGTTCAAGGCTACAAATAATTTTTTTATTAAAAGGTACTTGAAGCTAAAGAATTTGCTCATCGGGAAACTTTTGCAAGACTAGCTTTACTTTAAATAGATGGAAGCATGCATTGCATACAGTTAAGCAGTAATGGCACATTATGTTTTCACATACTTCCCCATTATTCCATGCAGGCAGTTAAGGTTATAACCTAATGAATGAGTTTACCTGCCAAAACCTTTTCTCAATAGTCCGATACTTGCAGCCAATGAGCATACTACTCTGCCTATAAGTGAAGGCAATGATGATCTGCAATCACCCAAATATAGAACATAATTCATACCTCCACCCATGATGTAGCCATAAAGTTATTACTTTGCAGTTTCAAAATGAGGTTAATAATCAGATTATCTATCAATCGTTACCTTGCTGTATTCATGTCAATCCTCTCCTACAAATGCATGTGTTTACCTTGAACTCTTAGTTGAAGGGAGAGTGCTATAAAAGAGAAACTGAAGATTCTCAAAGTTGTAAAGCTAATGTCTTCAGAGAACTTCTTCAGAAGTTACATTCTTAACCCACAATTGAGTTATGTCCTACTACTATACATGTTAAGCAACTTAAAGAATTTAAAATATGCATTGATATCATGAATGCCAAGAACAGTTGGACGCACAGAATTATTTTACTTCGTATTATTAATCAATGGAATTTGGACAAACAGAATTACTTTTACTTCTTGTTAATAATCAAGTTATCTTACCTGATCAAAAAAAAAAAATCTTACTAATAATCAACAGCTCTACCAAATATTGACAAAATAACATTGTCCATTGATATCAGGAATTGCCTGAGCATTTGGATGCACTGACTTAATTTTACTTGTTATTAACAATCAAAAGCTCTACCAAACCAAATGCAATAGCATTGTCTGACCTGATCACCAGCCATTTGCATGACATGATTTCTCTTCAGAGTATCCTTTGATATCATCCTCTCAGAAAAATATGCAGTCAGCTGTAATACACCCAAAAGACATAGGCAATAAACAAAAAAGGGCATCTTGTATCTTTTTACAGCTAAAGCCTCAGTTTCTTTTTGTTAAAATCATCATAGATTTGATCGTCTAATTAACCCTAAATATTTATTTTTTTAAAAAAAAAGGGTAAAGTAATTAGCCCTTGATATAATTATGCTTCTAATGATGAATTTGTGAAATCATAACATAAGAACTGTAAATCAAGTTTAGAGATTAGGAATGCATTGTTGAAAATCTGTTGCCCAGTGCTAAATATTAGATTATAAAATGCTTGTACACATCACAAAAGAAAGTCATGCTTACTATATCACCTAATGGTTCTAACTTCAAGCTTTCTTCTGTGAGTATCCGAGGAAAATTCGTTCTGCCAAGTTGATGGACCCCATCAGATGCCATGCTGTTGTGTGGGATCTGTGTTCATAATTAATATCCAATGAGGTGATATTATAGCTCTCAGAAATTAATGTAATCAAATTTTAAAACCATAATTTAAGCTACCTGGCCTGCCCATCCACATTCAAAATTGAAACACCTCCATAATGCATGATTCCTTGATGACCACAAAATCAAGTTTGAAGAACTCTAGTTGCTTGTAAAAGGAGATCATCAGTGAACATGAGAGAACTATCATACCTTTTCGAGGATATATGAAACGATAAACTCCTTTCCATTAGCCTACCACCTTTGCACTGTTTCAGACAAGACTAATAAATACAAAGATAGAGAGAGGTAAAAGAAAATAAACGGGGCTCACATCTGTCTTAACAAAACAAAACAAATATACCCAAGTGTCCGCAGCAAACCTCAACTTATTTTTCTGTGACTAGCATTAATTAGCAGAAAATCAAGGTTCCTTTGTATGACTGGAAAACAAAGAAGAACATCTTAAATGTATCTACTCGTCTACTCCTTGTTATATATGAATAAACAAACAGTTAAAAGATTATGTTATAATTGAAGCCTATATATTCATTTTCCGCATTCTCTATTACAAAGAGACAAAAAGTTTACACATAGCTATATCAACCTTAAAATCAGCATTTCATTTCATTATTTCTTATTTTCATCGTGCAGTTCGGCGCCAAATTAGCAGTACAGATGCATGACCATGAAAAGAGAACAATTACCCAACTCTCAGTATTTTCTTTACCAGTGTGTGCTTGCAGGTACAAATTCCAACTACTTGATGTCACTACATATGGTTAATGGATACCTACCACTTGACAACGCTCATAAAGAGAAAAAGACAAACTTAATGAAACCAGAAGAAACACCTAATAAAATGTCACATGCCTTGGGACACATTAATCTTGTGTATTCTTCAGGGGTAACAGAATTGCAGCATATACCCAAATTTTCCACTTTTTCCTTCAGTTCAGCATAATCATCCACCTCCCTATGTTCATCTCTCCCCAAACTAGCTAGGAAAAGTTCGGAAAAAAAAAAAAAAGAAGTTAAGTAACAAAATAGATATTCAAGCATTTGATTAGGAACCCTATGGAATACCACAAGCTCTAAATTTTTTATTGCTAAAGGAAATTTATCATGGATCCAGCAACTGAAAAAAAAAAACCACTTACAAAGTTATTTACAGTTGCAAGTGTAAAGAGCTGAATCACACTCTAGTTTTAAAAAAAAAAATTGAAAAATGTCTTCATGAAAAATGCTTATGTTTATGCTCTTGCTCCCCCAATATACCCAATTTGTATATCAAATTTCTTTTTTTATGACCGTGGTTTCAAGCCAACTTTGGCAAATTTCAACCAACTGCACTTGATAACTCCCACCAGGCATAGAAAAGAATCAGGTAGTGTTAATTTCTGTATCAAAATTTAATTCATCGTTTTGCCTGAGAATTCTACGGATACATATTAGGTCAAGGAAAATTGAAGCGAACCTGCAGGTGTGAAGAGCCTAGTAGGAGTAGTAGAAAGAAATGAAGCACGAGTGTTTGGCGAAAATCTGGAGAGGAAATTGCAGAGGGTAACATGAGGAGCTCTAAAGAGAGTTGGCGCCAAGAAGAAGCGCGAGCACATAAGCATTTCAACAGTTTTAGAGAAATCTGCTGCGCCATTATCGCCTCTTTAAACTTATCCCTGACCACTCTCACCTCTATAATTTTGATGACCAACGTGCCCTTTGCTTATGTTTTTTACTCAGAAGGATTAACGGGGTATCCTTACATAAAATGACTTTTTCGTGAATAATTAACTACACGAGAGAGATTATTATACAAAAATCAACTGTGAAAGCATGAACTTGACCCGTCAATCACAATCTTCTAAACTTGGTGGATAATGAGTCCATCCCTCTATCCTTCTTCACTTAAATATCAAACTTTGTTTTGAATGTTGTGGAGCTTGAACCTATGATCTCAGCCACAAACCCTCCACCATTTTACCACTTGAGCTAGGCCTTGGGGACAATATTCAAGATTTTGCTTAGCGACAGGTATCTTCTTGATTCAAATAAGTAAGAAGTAAAAGTCTATTAAATAAGAAAAATTTAGGAGTTTTTCTACGGCTAGAAGTCCTTATTTTATCAATTTTTTAGATATATTTTATAAGTTAATATTACAAATATAAATAAATACTAATAATTTTTAAAAAATAGTGAAAAGACAATTTTATCTAAAGCAAAATCTTTTAATGGAGGGCAAAAAGTTCACCAACATTTCTAAGAGCATTCACATTTTTAATATAATATACATAGATGAGATACGGGGTATAGTTACTATACTACATAAAACGATAGTCGCATAAAATGAGAATTTTTTGTGCAAGAGAGATTATTATGGAAGCAAGAATCAACAATGACAAGATGTTATAATATTCAAGATTCTTTTTTTTTATAACCAAGAAATTCATCTGGAGCCTGCCCTTACGACCAACCATAGCCTTCTAAACCTGGTGGATAATGGATCCGCCCCTCCATCCTTCTCCACTTAAATACCAGACTTTGGTTTGTGTGGCCACAAATCCTCCGCCCTTTGCCACTTAAGTTAGGCCTTGGTGGCAATATGCAAGATTTTTCTTCTGTTGAGTTGTTTTTCATGTTATGATCTTATTACTGTGAAGATTGACTGTACAAGATCCAAAGGTGCTGGAATATTTGAAAACATGCTCTGCTACTCTCTTTTTGCATTGCTCAGCAACCAAAATAGGTCATAGTTAGTTAGAAAGTGATCAAATATGTTACAGTTCCGTCATCAACATTTCATATTTTCATGCTCAGAAGGCAGGACCTTGCCAAAATAATTAAGTCCTGCAGTACTGTAAATCAGTTTTTACAATTAGATGGAAGCAAATACGTTTGCAAAATAGAGACTATATTTCTTGTACACAACTCACAAACTCAAGTTTGATATTTTATCACTTGGGAAAAATGTAAGCAAGCAAAGAACTAGTGAAAGCCTGATATCATATGTAGTATACAATCAGAGGACACTACTTTTGCTATGTTTCCACGTCAGAAACTAGTCATAAACTCATAATGTGTTTCTCTAGAATGGGCATTGGCATTTGCAGAGGCAAGATGGCTACTTCGGAGTTTCATAAGATTTACTTTTCCATGCCAGTTGTAGCATCTCCATCCATGCTATGCTTCTTTTTCTTTCCGTCACCATGTCTGGACCTTCTAGGTGCTTCATCCTCGCTCTCGCTTTCATCATTTCTAAAGCTGTTTTCACTTTGAGGATAACCTACTGCTTCATCTGGTCCACCAACTGAGCCTGGAATCTCTTGACCCCTACCTTGCTCTGGACCTGAACTGAATGCATCGCTCCTTTCATTACCCAGAGCTCTCTGATCCTTTTTGAGCCTAGGATTTTGAGAGGACACTGGCGGAGGTGGAATAAATGATGGATGCATCCCCATTGGTCGACCACCTCTGGGTGGACCAGTTGCTCCAGGACCCAGTCCACCCATGAAAGGGGGCCTTCCTGGACCCATCATCATCCCAAATCCACCAGCAGCTGGAGGACGGCCGTGAAACATCATATCACCAGGGAATCGAGGGCCACCAAATGGTCCAAAAGGTCGGCTGCCAATTCCAAATGGATCGGGCATAGGAAAACCATCGGGTGTCATTGATCCATAAGAAAATCCATCACCCATCATGCCTGGAGGGAAGCCCCGCATCCCAGGGAAAGGCCTGGCTCCACGTCCAAAAGGAACCATAGGAGGCCATACCATTCCCCTACCCCTTCCTCTGCCCAAAGCAGTTGGTCCAAAAGCTTGACCAAAGCCCTCATCCTCCTCCTCCTCTTCACTTTCTTCTTCTTCCTCTTCTTCATTGTCTTCAAAAGGTACAATATCTGGGTTCTCATTCCCATTGTCAGGATTTACTCCCTTTGCTCTTTCTTCCTCTCTCTTGGATTCTGCAGCGACTGAGATTGCCTGAAATGCAATAATATATCGTCCCATTAGAATGTACATGCGTATACAATGTATATATACATGGTATGTGTGTGTTTGTGTCCACCATGTGCTTTCCTCAATCAGCATCTCAACTAATAGATGCTCCATAAACTACCAAAGAACAAAATTAAGCCGAATGGACCAATTGCAGCCAAATCTTGGAATTTCAACGCAACGTATTTGAATGCAAGCAGCAAAGCAGTAGGATTCACTCACTATCAAATCAAACTCAAAAAGCACTAGACAATATGCAATTTTTTCCTTCTCAAAAAACAAGTACGGAAATCTATCATGAAAAAGAAAAAAGTAAATGAGTGCCCCTCCTCACAAGGATCTATTTCAACTATTGTAATAGACATTACAAGCCAGAGAAGATTCTTAAATATAGAAATATGTGTCATACAACAATCTACCAATGTAAGTATAGTTAATAGCTCTAGTTTAGACATGATTTTTGTGAACCCACATTTGCAGGAACAATATTTACAGTCAAGAGTAACGGGAAAAACCAGGTTAGACAGTTACATTGAAAATGGGGGAAGACCAGTTTTTTTTTTCTTTTTGCAAGACCAGGTTCGGTAGTTGTACAAGAGATCCATGAAAACAGGTTATTTAGCTGTACAACAGATCCATAACTGTGTCCAAGGGATGACTGAATAGCAAAAAATGAGTCCGTATAGCCAAACTCAAAACATAAAAGTTCTTTTATTTTTCTTTTAACCATGACTTTTTTAGTAAGACCTGAAGAAAGCTTCTGACATAAAAGATCCAACTTCAAACATCAGAACAATCCCAAAAAAGATCTAATAATATACGGTATACCATGTCCACAATTACCACAAATTTTCTTCTCGAAGACCTCAGTTTTCATTAAAAAAATAAGAATAATAAGCTGAACACTTATTAAAGACATGAAAACCAGAAACTGTCCCCAGTCATAACAAATTGCTACAAGAGGCAATACTTCTCAAGACAACAAAGTCAGCAGATGTATAAAGGACTGCTTACCCATTTTTAAGACAAAAAAGCTTGCTTGGAAACTCATAAGGCTATTAAAAACCCTATCAAACTATCATAAGGCTAAATAATGACAACTAAAGTGGACTAATTCAATACACCACAAATAACTTGCATGGATCTGGAACTAGAAGCACACTGCCCAACCAAATTCAGATACTACGACCAGATACCACCATGGCCTAAACAAACGAGCTCATCAACAGATAACAAGATCAGCGGTAATAAAGCATCTAGGATACAAGATTGATGTCAATCCACGACGAACTACAGAGTTGTATTTCCTTTTTCCTAAATCGAAAGCTGAGTTGATGTAAATTGCTCAATTCAACTGGCATTGCTAAAATCATATCAGAAAGGGACATTTGAAATTGAATACACTATACCCAGACCAACACATGGCAGATACAACCCCTGAAAGCTCCAACCCCTGAAAGCTCCAGAAATGAATGAATTACCACTTATCGAATGAAAGCTGGTTTGACAGGAGAAAAGTAAATACCATGAGTTCACTGTCTGGTTCTAGATAGAGCAAAGAAGCCAACTGCTCGCCAACAGAGATCTCTAATTCTTGACAATCTCGGCTTATCTGAAACAACAGCAGTAGAAGGTGACTGAAAGTAATGATAGCACACAATAAAGTTTAACATTACCAAACAAAACATGGAAGGAGCTTTTGAATTTGAGAAGTAAAAGTCCATCTCTAGAATCATAAGCAACTTTGATTGCAACAGAAAAGAGAATGCTCACATATAAGCTGAGAATCTTGTGAAACAAACTTAGCAGAGTCACTCAAACAGAAATGCCACTAATATTCGAAGAAAGGCTATTTGTTGGTTCATGTTCTTCAGAAGGGAAATTAGTCAATAATTAGTTTTAATAACATAATAGTTTTAATAACATAAAAGTTTGTGTTCTACAGCCATGCATTAAAAGAGGTAGTGGGTAAAAAGGGACAAGTATATTACTTGAGATACATTTTCCTTTTTTTCTCTTTTCAATAAGAAAAGAAAAGTACCATTGAAAAGGGTAGTATAAAAAGACACTACATGTCCTCAACCCTAAGACAGAGCTGCATAGACCAAAAAAGTACCCCCTCATATATTGCTAAAGATTGGTAAGGGCAATGGAAAAGAATCTACTTCCATTGAAATGCCCTCAGGTCATCCTGACAGCGTTCAAAGCATGGTTGTCAGGAAGGCCTAGCTTTACACCACATAGAGAAGAGATGGGTCAATTGATATATTACGAGAAAATGACCTTCAAACAGATTGAACAGCATGTAAAACCTCTCTTCTGAGAATATAGCATCTCCAAAGCCCCATGTTCAACCGTTAAAAACTAGCCTAGGTATTATAATACACAAAATATCATCAGAATCCTAATAATTTCATCCAGATTCCTCTTGCAGAAGAGCAAAGCCAATGTAAGTGAGAATGGGTCTCATTTCTCCTTTGCCGCATAATGCACCAACTGGGAGTTACGAATCTGTGAGGTCGTTTTAATTGCAATGGACTATTTGGTGCAAAGAATTCATGGAGAAAAACAAAGCAATATTGGCTTTTTTTTCAACTGAACTGGGCTTAAAGGAAGCGCAAGGGAAAAGAGACTCCTCACATAGCACTAGAGTATAATGTAAACTGCATCTCACCTCCATGATTATGCAGAATGTAATACTATTGCAATTTAAAAAATCTATCCAATGAGAATAATTTTCAGTTATCCATATAACCATGCTATTATACGTTTTCTCTTTCAACTTCATGCTGATTCACATAATTCAACTGGCAATACACAGATTGATCTTCCAATTCTTCTACTAAAAGCACTATGGTAAGACTGGCTACTATTTTCCTGATTGATCTTCCAATTATTCTACTAAAAGCATTATGGTAAGACTGGCTACTATTTTCCTTTTTCCCCCTCAAAACTGTATGAGGCTTCGAATTGAAGAGCATCAATTTTGATTAAAAGAATAAAAATTGTTTTTCACCCTGGAAACCCAAACCTCTAGGTACTAAGGTCTTCCTCATCGTCAAAAAGACTGTTTGTAAGTCGAAGAAATTCTGGTGGAGGTGGATAGTCTTGCTGAAATGCAAAGAGTAGGGATGTCACTTGACAAAAGCAACTTGTGGGGATGCTAACTTCACTAATCAAGTCAACAATGCATCTATGAATGAAGAATTTTGCAAATTATAACAGTTTTCTAGCATAACAGAGAACCACATTCAAATACCTGCCTTGATCCGTAAATATCCATCATAAATCAATCTATGCCATCGGCGTGCTCAGAGAAGCCATAAATGAACTAACTTTTTTTTAATGAAGTAGATTGATTCAAAGGCATCAAGAAGTTGTAAGCTTCGCAAGGATAGATCAGATAAGCTCACAAAAATAGGATTTGGAGCTTCTTCATAAACTATAGAGCTAACAAAATCCAAGAAAAACTAATCGTTTGAAATATGTCAAATAATCAATGAGTAAGGGCTTAAACATACCTTCACAGGTAAGTTCTCATTGTATGGATTCCTCAAGTGGCGAGTTTTCTGGAAGGACAGTTCACAGAGCTGCACTCCTCAGAGTTAGATTATGTATACAAGCAATTAATATTTAAAAAAAAAAAGGGGGGGGGGGGGGGGGGGGGGGGGGGGGGAGGGGG